>WAAE01011021.1:269-51268 GCA_013400495.1 Nicator chloris
AGTCCTTGATTTATATGAAGCAAATTTCAGTACTGGAACAAGGAATTGGGCAGGAGAGGGGACTCTTTCAAATGTAATCATCAGTTCAGTTGGCTGAAGTATTTTATGAGTCTGAAAGTCCCCCACGCCCCCAGTAAGAACATGCAGAGGAGATGTACAGCATACTTCCACTGCCAGTGAACTCTGCTAGGTTGGGGAAATTTAGGCTTCTGCAAGTCTGTTTCTGTATGATTCAGGGACAGCATTTGACCTCACTGACCTGCAGGTGAGTTCTTGGTCATCGTGAAAGGGTTTTGTAAGCCACACTTGAGATCCCTTTTCTCCCTGGGTGCTTGTGTTCGACTGTGCAGCAGCTGAGCTTCAGTATACCAGTGAATTCAATTTTGTGTAGGAACCCTTCTTGCCCCAACTGACCACAAGCAATGTCTGTGAATACGTATATTTTGCATTATTTTTTCCATATATATGTATACATTTCCTGTTCCCTAAAGGCTCTTTGAAGAGCACTTGTGACATGCTTGTGTATTTGGCTCTGAAAAGATCCTCAACAGTGGAAGGTCAGGCAGGTCAGCAATAAATCTGAGTGGGCTAAATCACAGTCCTTTGTGGCATATAAATTCCTTATATTTCAGTCAAAAGCCGCTAATATCTGATGTAAACTTCAGATCCCAGAAACTATTGGGGATCTTTATTTAATCTACCCACTCAGTGTGTGAACTTGAGCATTCACTTCAGCCTGTGCATTGTACGGGGAGAGAAAAAGCAACAGAAAAGGTTTGTCATGACTGTAGACCTATACTTGCAAGGTTTTCCCAATCTGTTCTGGAATTCAAGCTTTTTTCCCCCTTTGACAGTTTGTAAATGTGTATAATTCAAGATCCTTACATTTAGATGTTGGCAACATGGTTTCTACTTCAATATTTTTGATGTTTGATGGTCAGCTTCTTTCATCTTTAGCATACTTCAATTAATGAGAAAGCCAGCACATAAGTGCTTTGAGTAGAAGCGTTTCATTTGTAAATCCCCACACAATGAGGAGATGAACATGGGTACTGTGAACAGAGTTTAATGAGAAGCAGCAGACTGATCCATTCACATTGGCACAGCCTTCTGAAGTTCATCATTCAGTGCCTAAAACTCGCATTTTGCTAACTAACTTGTTGTATGGATTAAACGAAAAGGTTATTTTGATTAACATTTGTCATTTGTCATTTTGTCAGGTGAACTGAGAAAACGTCATTTTAATTCTACAGACGTTTATCTTTATTAACATCTCAAAACTTACCAGAGGGTTATTTTATTTTTCTATTCCACATAAAAATACCTTGTTGTTTTGAGAGCACTGACTAGTCAGTCATTTGTGTCTACCCAGTATTCATTTAAGAATGATTTATTCATTGTGATTAGTAATCAGATCTGGGTAAGAGACATTAAAAAAATGTAAAATTATTCCTCTGTCTCTGAATTATTTCTTGCTTTTAAGACAGAGGAAAAGTAAAACAGGTCATCAAGAAATTAGATACATAAAGATGAGAGGTGAGATAATGAGCTCATTTGCATTGCATTCAGGATTTGTTTTGAACTTCAAAACATGAGATCATAAACCAGTCAACATTTAAATACTGCCAGCTGTATGAAAGACTAAATCAAAAATGGACTTTATTTTTTTTTTATTCTCTAACAATTATTCTCTCACTGGATATTCTCTGTCTTTCATTTGGTGATCTCTGAATGTGAACTTCTGTCATCTATTCTTTATTTCCTTTTTAAAAAACAAACCAACAAAGCAAACTCCATAAATAAATTCTGAAGGCTACTGTAAATAACATTTAGTGGAGAGTAGAAGAATAGAAGGTATATTAGAAGTGCAGGTGTTGGGTTATTCAAAGAAGCTCTCCTTTAAAAAATGCTTTCCTGGTGGTACAGTTCAGAGCTTGACTTTGGGCAAATGAAACATGTTCTACATAACAGATAAACAGAGCTAAGGTAACAGACCTCAAATACAGTTTTCCCACGCTTTAGAAGGTATTTTATAGGCCTTACACAGTAGTGCTTATATCTAGTTATTTGATGGATATACTATTCAGGCTTCTGTGAGGGCAGAAGGAAAAGGAAGGGTTTCTTTTCCATACTGGGGCTTTACAATCTGCCACAGGGTGGTGGAGAATAGACAGGACAGCTGTACTTGCCCTGTTCCAGGAATAAGCCAAAGGACAATCTAAGCTTGCGCTTAAGATGGTGGAGTGTACGTTGGCATGTATGTTAAGGTGTTGCCAGTAAGATTTCCATCTTTATCCTTCTATTTGTCCCCCATTTAATTTTTTTGGAGAGGATAAGTTGCTTCTCTATGTTTTACTGATTAGATTACGTCTCATATCCTTGGTAAATCTGGACATGGGTTGTACATCTCCTAATTCCCCTTTTCCAATTACTTGGATGGAGCCTTCTTGCTCTTCTCACAGCAGAGAAATTCATATTCTGAGCAGAACCAGGCAAGAACCTGTGGTTTCAGGAGTTTCCTTTCCTCTCTTTCCCTGAGCAGTCAGAAAAGGCTGTGGCAATTTTAGCCTGCTGTGATAAATGATAGCTCAACTGACTCTTTGTTATAGTGGAGGAGGGAGCTTAAAGACGTAAGAAGATAACATTTCAGGGATGCACAATTGCTCAAATAAATAACATCAGGAAAAGGCACCATGTTTTTCCTTAGGGTTTTTTTTTCCAATATCTGAAACTAACCAATGCCCTAGCTACCACAGTACTGTAAAGTCATTTGGTTTTCCATTATCTAGGTTATCTGTTCAAATTTCGTCCAAGATGTCACTTGGCCCAAACTTCTGCAAATTAGATGTGCTTGACTAGGAGTACTGTCATATATTCAGCAACCATAAGCAGAAAAACAAGCTTTGCCAGTATAAAAGTGGAGACAGAGACAAAATCTAAAGTGATGTGAGTAAAAGCTCTTCAGGTGATTTTTTGCAAAAAGCCTACTGGAGTCTCCAGTCAGCCTCACTGATAAAGCTGCTATTCCTGCTTGCAATCTATTTTCCACTGAATATAATCAACAAAACAAACACAAAATAATCTTGTTAGTTGCAGACTGCTGTGTTGGCACCTGAACAGGACCTAATGTGCCAGCTGCTGCTTTGTTTTGTTTTGTTTGTTTGTTTGTTTCTTGCTGTATTAATGGATTTTACATCACTTTTATTATCCAGAAAAAATATAAAAAAGACCATTCAGGTTGTGTGGATGCCAAGGTGGTTTTGTGGGGAAATTTGGCTGGATGGCATCCATTTTTGGAATTGGTGATCATTGTATATTTTCACTTGATTACACCTGTACAAAATATGTGGCCTGTTAACTGCTTTGAGTGGTCATGAGGGATCCACTCTGGGTTTTGTAAGGGTACCTGTACACTGTACATTGCATCACTTTACAGTGATGAATTGCTGCCATCACCCTGATCATTCTATGCCTCTCTCAATCCTATCTTCCTTTCCCCAAGAAAGACTGGTTTCAAACATGCAAAAATTTTTTGTGGTAAGATGAAAGAAAGAGAAAAGTATGAGATTTTTATTTGCATCAGCATGTCAGATAAATTTTTGATTTGTTTTCACCTCCTCAATGGGCTTTCTTGGATATATTAACATCTTTCATTCCTGGACAGTGAAAGTAGTGTGAGAAAATTAGATTATTTTGACCCTTAAGAGACTAATCAGAAAAAATACTCATAAATGTGAAAGCTGAGATATTAAGGGTTTTGTTAAATTTAGTTGGACAGGCTTGGTTTACAGATCATATAGTTTCCCAGGTGAAATTAGTGGTAATTTCTGAAGCAGGTAAGGGATGAATTTTAGGACTTGGAAGAATTTTTTAATAGCTGTGGAGGAGAAAATCTCAGATAGCTAAGCACTATGCTTAGTTATGGCCTTTGTGCACAAAATGACTATTGCTTATAAAATAATTCTCATAACTCTCACATATCTAATAAGCATAGATCTTCACATACCTTTTAGCACTTACAGTGTCTGTGGGGGTTTTAAAAATCATAGCACAGTAATTTAGATCAGAAAATTTGATTTATTTTTATTTTGTATATTGTCCAGAGGCCTTCCCTCAAGTAATAATCAATTTCATATTTCTGATAAAAGCTTCATACAGTATTTATGGTCTTCAAAGGGTTTTAGATCGAGAATGTTTATGAAATACTTTGGAAAAATCCTTGTTTAGAAATGTTGGGCTAACAGTTGTCCATTAAACCAATAATGGTATTAAAACAACAGCATAAAATTAATTTTTTTAATGTCTTCTAGCCTAAGTCATAAAACTTAACCAAAGCAATCCCAACCTCTCATTCTCCACGTTGTTTTCTTTTTTTTTTGTGAAATACATTTCAGGAATAAAATAGACAAGTGGTTTATGGCATGTAAGTGAACATGATCAGTAACATAAATAAATATATATGGAGCACAAAATATAGACAAAGCTATGTCAACAGAGACAAATAAAAAGGCTTTTGGGTGCATACACATACATGGCTTTTTGATATAGCAGGACATGGAGCTTTTATAATCATTAGTACCCATGTTTACCACTTGCTTGCTTTCCAGTCTGCATGGTTTGTTGCATATTATAATTTGAAAAGATTATGTTACCAGGGTAATGAACAATAAAAAATATTGCAATTCATACTAATAAGCTTGAATGGTAACCCACATGCCTTGGACATTTCTAGCCAGGCATAATTTATCCACATCTTTGGCTGTGAAACAGTGTGGATCTTCTTAACTGAGTCCCTGACAGATGGTTTAAGCTTTTTCAGGACTACATTTCCAATCACTTTGCCCATATTGCAAAATTGGCCTTGAAAAAGGGTAAAGAGTTGTTATGCTGCATTAACATCTCTTCTGAATTGCTTGCTGTGAAGGACATGAAAAAGAAGGAAATCAGAAAAGCAATGTTTTAAAAATACACTTTTGGAAGTTACAAATGTTGGATAGGATGATGATCTTAATTTATGTTCCTCACCTCAATTAGAATGTGAATGTGGTCACATTATGTGTGATAATGAAAACACAACCTGTTACCTTGTTTCATAAATGATTCAGATGGCATTCATGGTATAAGAAGTGTTAAAAGTACTGTAATTAGAAAGACTTCTTATAGTCTTAAACCCTGCTGATGGATAGCACAACTGACTGCTATTAGATGAACTGAAATTTCTGTGGCACTCAAGATTTTTGCTGCTCTGTGGAAAGGCTCAAATATCTGCATTCATTTCTGCATGAAACATGGATTGATCGCACATACCTTGCCAAATTTTCATTTTATTTTGCAGCTTCAGCTGACTGGCTTCTTCATATAAACTGCTGTTCTTTTCTTCTTGCCGCCTTTTAGTTTATGATAAAAATCAATGAAAGCTGAAACCTTCCACAGTCATCTATAAAATGCAATTACTGTATACAACACACAGTAAAGCTCCTGTGGTGTATATGTTGAGACATAATTTATGCCACTTACCTCCAGAGAGGTATTGATCCTACTCTGTGAATATCTTACAAAAGGGCTGTTGAATGCAGGCTCAAGGAAATATGTGGTTATTGGGACTGATCTGTAATTTGATTAATAATGACCTAATTCTTGAACTCTGTTCCTTACTGCACTGTTTTCTGTGACTGAGCCTTTTATTCTTGAATATTGCCCCCACTGATCCCCTCCAGAGGCCCACCCTTCCTTGTTGTCCCTTGGAAGCACTGTGGTCTCTGTGATCCACACCAAAGGAGCCATGGGAGAAAGCTGAAGTGACCAGGCAGGTTTGGTTTTTATTTTTTGAATGGCTTGCAATCTTTTCCAACCTGGAAAGTGGTGATTGTCCAGCACAGCCTTCACCCATTCTATGATGGGATCCAGTTCTTGGTTTCCTGCTGTGTATGGGAAGGAAGAGCAATTCTGAACAAATAGTACAGCAGGGATTCTCCAAGATAGTAAAAACTCAATAGTTTAACTCATGATTTTGAGACTGCAATCTAACATATAAATTATAGAATTCTAGAATCATTTAGGTTAGAAAAGACCTTTAAGATCATCACATCCAACCATTACCTTAACACTGCCAAGTCCTACACTAAAACATATCTTAAATATCACATCTACGTCTTTTAAATTCTCCCAGGAATGGTGACATAGCCACTTCCTTGGGCAGTCTGTTCCAATGCATGACGACTCTTTCGGTGGAGAAGGTTTTCCTAAAATCCTACATAAACCTCCCCTGACACAACTTAAGGCCATGTCCTCTTGTTCCGTCCCTCGTTACTTGGGAGAATGACCCCCACCTGCCTACACCCTCCTTTCAGGTAGCTCTAGACACTGCTAAGGTTTCTGCTGTGCCTTCTCCTCTCCAGACTAAACACCACCAGCTCCCTCAGTTGCCTCTCACCATACTTATGTTCCAGACCCTTCACCAGCTCTATTGGCCTTCTGTGGACACACTCCAGCACCTCAGTGTCTTTCTTGTTGTCCGGGACCCAAAACTGAACATGGGTTTCGAGGTGCAGCCTCACTGGTGCCAAGTACAGGGGGATGATCATGGCCTTGGTGCTGCTGGCCACACTAACTCTGCTGCAAGCCGGGATGCCTTTGACCTTCTTGGCCACCTGGGCATCCTGATGGCTCATTTTGAAGTGGCTGTAGATCAGGTCCTCAGGCATCTTTTAAGCCACTCTGCCCGCAGCCTATAGTGCTCCATGGGGTTGTTGTGACCCAAGTGCAGGACCTGGAACTTTTCCTTGTTGCATATCATACCATAAGTCCTTGACACATCAATCCAGCCTGTCCAGATCACTTTACAGAGCGTTCCTGCCTTCCAGCAGATCAACATTCCTGCCCAGCTTGGTGTCACCTGCAAACTGCCTGGAAGCAAACTCGATCCCCTTGCCCAGATATTCTTTGATAAAGATATTAAACAGGACTGGCCCCAAAACTGAGCCCTGGGGAACACCACTAGTGGCTGGTTGCCATCTGGATTTAACTCCATTCACCACCACCCTTTGAGCTGAGCCTCTTTATTACACAGTGAACAGTCCATCGATCCAAGTAATGAAACATCAGGAAAACTCTTCAAGAATGATATAAACCACAAAGTGGGGGGGATTTTATGTAAACCTTTCAGTGTTCTGGTGTTGGGTAATATTTGCATAGCAAAATAATGAGAAAAAAACACTTCTGCAAGAATTAACCTCTGTTACTCAGTGTCTCAGCCCCTTGTCTCAGGTAAATTCCTCAAATAAAGAGTTGTTGAGTGGTGTCTCTGACATGACAGTCTCCATTTCAGAGTTCACATGCCTTGAGATGCTATAAGTGTTAGCAATTTTTCTGTATGACACGTAAAAAACGTGTATTCATAGAATGAGAATTCAGTTTAATTCTCTTTGGGCAAAGACTTGGGTAGGAGGTAAGCTTCTCTGTTATATGATTAAAGTGAATAGTTCAACCTTGTTCTGACATAAATGTCCTGGTTTGGGATTTGACAGAAGTTAACTGTCTATTGTGATTGCATTGTGGTTGTTGAGTATCGATGAGGGGTCTTGAGCAGATAAATACAATTCCTGACTGGGAAATTAAATCTCATGGGGAAGTAATACTTTACCTACAGCGTATCAAATCTTCACAGAAAGCAGGGATAGACAGTTGTTTTGGTCTGTCATTGTCCCTCTACTTTCCCTTTCCCCACTTCTTGACTATTGTGTTGCATGCTGGCAAAGGATTTGAATGGTGGTGCTGGGAACTGTCCCAGGAGACAGGGTAGCAGCCTCTGCAAGTGTAGTGTCTGACATGATTCCTTCCTGCAACTCCTGCAGAGTAGCTCTGTAGGCAATGGGGAGTTCCTGGGAAGCTTTGAAGTAACTTTGCATCTTGAACTTACCTCAAAACAAAATTAACCCTATATTTGCATGCAAAACGTTACATCAAGATGGAATAGACATAGAGCACACATTGCCTGTTTTACTGGCTGCAAGTCCTACCATGTGTCCTCATACATGTTTTTGGGAGTTAGATTTCTGCTATATAAACATACTAAGGCTAATTCGTTTGAAATCTTGGTCTCTGACAGGACTTGCCTTAGTGATTTAAGAAGCACCTGGAACCTGCTTTGAGCATTTATTTTTAAAATTCCATAGGCTGCACATTTGATGTAGAATTTAGTCCTTTGCAAGATTTCTTGGGCTTTCATGATCTTTATCTACCAGATCCTTATTCATATTAATTTGTGTCCTATCCATTTCCATCTCCTATTTCAAGTGCAGACTCTAGACTTATTTTCTTGTGTTTTATAAAACTGTGGGCTGCCTTCTTATGTTATGTTGATTCATCCAGGCTTAGGGTACTGACATAGTCTGTTAGTTGTTATGCATCTGTTGATGGGTGATAATTAAATTTTATTGCTTTCAATTGTGTGACTGTATACAAGAAATCTTCTGTGAAAACTGGATCAGAAAATAAGGCAGGTATAAAATCTCTGCCTTGTTTATGAAGAAAAGGCTCAAACACAAGTGATTTACACCTCTTTCAGCCACGTGTGGCAACAACAAATTTCCAGGTGTATTTAGAATAGCATTAGGCCTGTGGTTGTCTTGAATACAAGAGGCAGCCCATTGGGTTTGTTTGCAAGTGTGGCAGCTACTGTGAAGCATATTTTCTATTTTCAAGGTGGGCTCAAAGGAGAGCAGCCACCGGGAAGTGAAGGGATTCCAGCAGCAGGCTGGTCCTGCACAACCTGAGGCTGTTGTGCTGCTGGGAACAAAGCCAGGCCAGAGGCCAGAGGAAGGGCCAGTCACTGCTGCAGATGCCCGTGCTCAAGAAATATAATCTGGAAGTTAACAGCTGCCAAACTAGCCCTCAGAGTAGCCAAGCTAGTTGGCTTTTTTTTGAAGAGATGACAGAAAGTGGCCAAAGGGACCAGTCGTGGCAATTCTCCAACTACAGGACTAAAACGAAGCCAAATGCGTACTGTGATTGTACTGGTGTTTTCAGAATAAGCGGCACAGTCAGCAGAATCCCAGTTCAGACATTTCCTTTTGTTGCATCCACATCCTGGAGGATCTACAATTCAATAGATTAAATGTATGAGCAAAATGGAAGCTTCCCCCCACTTTTCTGACTCCATTTCAGTCCAGGGCAGTGGTGAAAGTAAAAATAGACACTGTAGCCCCTTCTCCAATTGTCATGCTCCATGGAAGTAAAATGCTTTTCAAATTAGTAACTCAGCCTTGTGTGTAAGTCAGTGGGGCACTGGCTGGATGGGTCACCTTCTTTAACAGGGGGCCCAGTTGGTGTTGCACAGGCTACAGTAGGAGTTGTTCAGAAGCAAATGCTGATGGCTCAGCTCCTGCCTGGAGTTCATGCAAAGAACTGCTAGTTCTTGCTAAGCTCCCTTTGGTCTGCTGCTGTGCCCAGTGCCCACAGCTGACCTGGCAGCCTTCCACTCTGTGGCTGCAGAGCAACCTCCCTCACCTGTAGCACAGGAGCTCAAGGGCAGAGGTCCTCAGTCAGATCACCTCTGCTAGATTGCCTAGCTAATAACACTCCTGAATTGTGTTGTGCTCCCAAGGAGACTATTGATTCTGCCACCTAAACAAGCCATCCTTTCTTAGGATTAGTTAGGTCTCTCTAAAATCTCATGACACAGTTAAGGGCATGACCTCATGCTAGGAATGAGGCAAATAGAGATGGAAAGAGAGAGAGACATTTGAAGCTAAAGACATGATGTTTTTGAAGTAAAGAAGAAGCCTCTGGGAAGCAGACCAGGAGAAAGGTTTCATATTTGCAAAACAAATCTAGTGTGAAAGGAGATTGATTTCTGGGGGAAAGGCAATATGAAAGCTGTTACTAGAATTGACTTTTATTCTAGCACATCTGGAGAGATCCTTTTCACTTTATAGACGCAGGGTGGACCATGTGGTAAATTATGGAATCACATGAAAGCTGAAGAGATACTATTCCTATGGCCATCTTCATCTATCATACAAGTTTGCCAGGCAGTTCACCTTCTTCCAATTGAGCCATCATCTTAACATGCTAAAATGTAGAAGGGGAATGTTTCCTGTTTCTGCTCCTAAATATAGAATTTACTCCATAATAACCTTAACCATGTACTGAGAATGGCCAAGTTACACCCATACTTTTCTATATGCAAATATGTAGCTTCAAAGTACTTTATTTCAAATCCTGGATTACAAAGGGAGGAGTTGGAAAGCTCAGATTCCTAACTGGTACATCCACTCCCAGCCTGGGAAACAATGAAATATAGCTTATGTTGTATACCTTAGGAGGCCAGGTGATTCACTGCCTAAACATACCTGCTTCCTCTCACTAACTACAAAGGGAGAGCGCTAGGATGAGTTGTTATAGTTGTTTACTTTATAGACATCTGTAGGATGATCAAGTGACTCAGATTCAATGGAGTCATTATAGCTTGATGGGAGCCTGGAGCTGAGACCCCAAATTATCAGCACAATCCTTTTTTAGGGCATGCCTACAACTCAGTAAGCAGGAGACTTAACTACTTTGAGATATTTTTCTCATTGTCTGAAAAAGTGGAGTGCAAATTTTTTCTGACTGTATGTTTTACTTAGAGGGTAGCTGCACCCTGGGGTTCTTTGTTATAAAACACAGAAGACAGGCATAAGGTGTTATTATTACAAATGTTATCACAGAATCTGATAAAACATGTCTGGAACCTATTCTTAAAAAATCCAATGATATGGATTTTGCAGTCTTTCCAGGCAATCTGTTCCAATGCTTTGCTCTCATCAAGTTAGAACGGTTTTCTAATGCCTAGCCTAAAGTTTCCACATTCCATTATTTCTTGTTCTAATCCCTGTGGACATGGAGAACAATTGATTCCGAGTCCTCAGCAGGGTACTGTTCACGTCTGTTATGACATTTCCTCTTAAGTGTTTCACTCTCCAAACTGAACAACTCTGGTTTTGTTCAGTCTTTACCTGCAGATCATTTTTTTCCAGTCCTCCAATCCACCTTGTTTCTCTCCCTGGAATTCTGCAAGAAGTTTGCATCTCTTTTAAAGCAGAGTGCCGAAAGGTGCATACAGTACATTAGCTGCTTGCTGATTCTGGAGTAACTACAGGCAAATCTCACACCTGATACTGCCCAGATAAACTCTGCAATAGTTTTTGCAGGGAGGTGAGACTGTTTATTTCTGTTCAGCTTGTGATGCCCCATAGGCCACAAACTGTTTCCTACGGGCTCATTTTCCACCTTCTATTTGTACAGTTGATTACTCTACATAACTGTAGCACTTTCACTTGTCCTTACAGAATTGCATCCTATTGATTTCAAACCATTTCTTCAAATCACCAGGTTCATTTTTAATGGTGAAAAATGAGGTCTCCTGCCTCAGAGCCTCTCTGTGTTCAGTGTGGTTACACAGGAAAGGATCACATATTTTCCTCTGCTTGTATTCTTATGGGGTAGCAAGGCACAATGGCCACAACTCTGCTGACACGAGTCTATGCTTTGGGATAAGAAGTAAACATCCTTTGTTACAGTGGAGCCTGAAGGTAAGCAAATTTATCCTACTGTTAACAAGTGTTTTCCAATGCTTCACATAAAGTTCCTTTTTCTATCACATGTATTAAATAGAAGAGGGAGAAAAATATACTCTTATTCCTTGGCAGGAGGACCTTTGTTTTAGGTACTGTATTCATCAGTATTCCTCAGTAAATGGTTCCTGTTCTGCTAAATTTGTAACCTAAACACAAGAAACTAGAAACAGACGCAAGGGCTTTAGCAGATAATGGAAAGGTGGCAAACTGTATGTTCATTTTTGGCATTTTCTAGGAAAGGTTTTACTCGTGTTGATGAGAGAAATGGAATGCAAAAATGTAGGGGAGGCCTACACTGAAGTGAGGCTAAATGAAGGGGACTGAGTATCCTAAGGGCAATGCAGTGGGAATGAAGCTAAAAGGAGAAGATTCTGGGAGGAGACTGTAGAAAAGAGTCAAAGACAAGCCAAGAAATTCCAAACTAAGCTGTATAACATTGTCTGCCAAGAGGTCCCCATTTTGTCTCTGTCAAGTAACATGTCTCTAGCTGAACAAACACTAGAATTTGCCTTTAAAGCCATAAAGCAGGAAAGCAGCATGCAGAGGGATGGAAAGGAGGGTTTTGTCAAGATTCTCTGTGTGGATACGAGGGTGTGTGTCTTGAGCACAGTTCAGGGGAGTGCTAAGAGGAGAGGTGGCAGCTTTGAAGCTATGTTTCACATTGAGTGACATGTCTGTCATTGTACAGCAGGCCCTTCACAAAAGAAATGCATCCTGTAGACTGGAAGAGGATGATGACACAACTGTATTTTTTACCTGCTCCAAGGACACTGCCTTCAGGAACACTTGCTGTGGTGCTCTTCCATGCTGAGTTCAAAGCACACTCCTTCTGTGCACCTTAAAACTCTCCACTTCAGAAAATTGCAGTCTATTTTCAGTTGCTGGCTGGTTCACTGAGAATTAAAATGGGGTGTTCAGAAGGGTGAAATCAGAACCATTTATAATCCAAGTTCATTCTTTGTTTTTTCATTTCTTCTTCCTCCCCTCTCTCCTCCCTGGCATAATTGGGGCACATTAGCTTCACTGTCTCAGTTCATTAGGTCATTTCTGAAAATCGAAAATCACAGTTTTGTGTTTATTGGTGTCTCTTTATTTGTAGGAAATCATTTGCAGTGAAACTACTTCTAAATTTCCTACTGTGTAGAAGACTCCAAAGCTGTTTGCTTACACTTCATCAGAAGAACTGCTGGAAATAATGGCTCTGATTTAGGGAATGATGTTGCCGAAGGACTCTAGCTTTGATAATTAAAAATGCCAGTCCCTCATGATGCTGGAAACCCTCAGTTCTTGTGGACTGCAGAGGGTCCTCAGCTCTTTGCAACCTCATAACCTAATTCTGAAGTGATGTAGTAAGCTTTTCAGAACATGCATGGGGCAAGTTTATCTCTGCTGCAGTACCAAAAACCAGTGCAAGAACAGATGAATGGCATCTATGGGATACCCAAGGGTAGTTTCTTGTAACTGTATTTAACTGATGTTGTCTCTTTAGCCTATGATATTTATAACAGCTAAGATCCAGTCTTTTTCTATTTACAACCAACAGAAATTGAAAATATTCAGAAACTGAAAATTTGAGATGACCTGTAAAGAAAACAACTTTCAGTTTACATAAGAGATGTTTTTATTGAATCTTTACATGGCCTTCACAAAGGAAGGAAAAATTCAGGATTATCTCTACAGGAGAGAAACAGTCCAGTGATTCATATTTTAGAAGATTACTGGTAAATGGGGAAATCTCCTCATTTTGCCTTTCACAGTCTGTTTCACTGACACAGAGTCAGTGTCACTTTACTCTTTTCTTTCTCTTTCATTTCCCTTCATCCTTTTTCCTGTCAATAAAATCCCTTCCCTCATTTTTCCAAATGATAATTTAAAATGTCAGCCTAACCTATGGCAGTAATAAGCCAGTTTATTCTATCTTTAATGGTGCCTTTGAGTCCAGAATAACTTTGCTTGCCCATTTTCCTGCTTGTTTAAAGATATTCCTAAACAGTCACCGTGAATATGCGTGAGAGGCAGTGAGATGCTGGCAAACCTTTAACTAGGGCTTGCAACCAGAGAAACTACTCAGAAGTTTCAGTGTGCAGAACACTTTTGCAGAATATTTGCTTTATATTCTAAAGTCAGCCCTTGGCTTACTTCTAAGACTGACTACAGCCTGAGTGGGAGCTGTGTTTGATTGTTAAATATGACTTTGAAGGTAAACACTTTCATTAGGACTTCTGTAATGGACTTGGAAATCTTTTAATCCAAAGTTTTGTTCCTGGAACGATAAGCTGCCTGTGCTCTAGCCTGAGGGAAACTGCCACAGGGGAAAATAATATGAAAAATGGATGTAAATGGAGAACTGTGCCACTACCACTTAAAATTCAGTTCCTTGTCTGTGATGTTTTCAGAGAACACAAAATCATTTCTATATTCAGGGGAAAATAAAAAAAGTACAAACCTTACCAGTGATAATATATTGCAACTTCCTAAAGGAAAGACTTTGGAAAAATAATTTTCACATATCTTATTTGCTCATTCATTGTAATTTGTTTTCTGTGGAAATAGTCAATGATGTCAGGAGTTCAGACTAGAACTGGTGGTGATATTGTTACTCCTCTAACACCAGGAGGTGGAGTTGTCAGTGGGAAATTCAGTTATTAGTCTGAATAAGTCTTTTACTGAGTAGGTGATGGTTGGGAGGATATGTGCAGGTGTGAAGATGGGTTGTTTCCTGGCATATCAATAAAGTTCTGGCAAGACCTGAGAGACACTTCCGGCCAGATTCTGAACTTTTACCTATGAATTTGACTGTGGGAAGGGAAATGAGTCTTTTACAAATCAAAATTAAATTAACAGAAAAAAGATGCCCCCCTAAACAACAGTTTCATGAAACCTACCCCACCTTACCAACATGTGCAGCACAGGATGAGTACTCAAAATATCAGAATTGCAGGACAAAAACACAAATAAAGACAAGGAGTTCAAATATAATTAAACACCTAGGAAGTTTTGCAGAAAAACGTCCTCTACAGAAAGTGATTTTTCCTTTTTCTAACAGGGCAAAACTGCCACCCCAGACAACTGACAATATTTAGGGAAATTATATAAAGCAAGAGCAGGGGAAGGCTGACAGGTGCTAAAGAGTATTCAGGTCAGACAAAGACATCTGCCAAAGACATCAGTCATACAAGATAAGGAAAATTACAATTGAACTGTGGGAGGAAATGGTGCTGCTCACAAAGGAGAATCCTGAAAACTCAATGGCATATCAGAACACAAAGCTAAATAAAAAAGCCAAATATTAAATAAAACTTATATGTCTTAGTGAAAGGCTAAAAAGGCTAGGAAGGTGAACTTGATTACTTGGTAATGTGGCAAGAAGCCTTCTATAACTTGGAGGAATGAAAGATAAAAATAAAATGTTTAAAAATGGATTTGTCTATTCATAATGAGTAGATTTAAGTCATTGAATGCTTGAGTAATGCTACAACTAAATTATTTTATATTCTTCAAAGAAGTACACTTTCTTAACACATGGAAATGCCTACGGAAATACTGTAGATATTTCACAGATTATGACATTTATTGCATTACCAGTGTCCTGACCAAAGTATTTTCCACGAAAAAACCCAAAGGAGATCAATAAGATATAAGATATCAACTGGTTAAAGACTCCAAAAGGGGTGACTTTGAGTATCTGGCTCTAAGCTACAATGAATAAATAATACTCTTTTTGTAACATACAAGACAGTCCAATTGGAAACAGCTGAAATGCCAGATGTGACACTGATATAATTAAGTCCTCTCTATTAAGTGACTGTGGAGTTGGAAGTACAGTATTGGAGGCTACTTTGGACAGCCCACTATAAATCTCCGCAGTAATCTGCAAAGAGCAATAGTGTAACACAGAAAAAAAGGGAAGGATATAGTACCATCACTTTATTTGTTCTAGCTGAAGCCATATACATAGAAATGAGAAGAGGACAACAGGTACATGGCAAAAACAAAGAAGCATGAAGCAATTTGGATCTGAAGAAAGAGGTGAAGTAATGAATTTTAGAAAAGAAAAAAAGTATACACTATGAAGGTATATAAGATAGTGAATATTCATAAGAAGCTAAATCTGAAGCTTCTATTTACTTTCTGAAGATTTCATCAAAGAGGGACTTTGATTTGAAATGGAAAGCCTCTGCAATTAAAACTGGTAAAAGGAAATACATTTAAAGATAATACTTAATTAACCTGTGGCATTTACGTAGACAATGCAAATATCCTCAGGACATTAAACAGGAAACAACAAACAAAAAATAATCAGTAACTTAAGCCCTCAGATCTCAGCATGTTTGCCAACCTGGAAAAAAAGTGTCTGTGAGCAGGTTATTTTAAAAAATGCCACTTATTAATTTGGTTTTTCACTTTCTCTCATGTGCTGGATACTGCTTAGGTTACCAGAGCATCTGTGTGTCATTTGTTTTAGAAAAGAGGTGAAAAGATAGATGCAAAAATACCCCTTTCAAAAGCGGCAGTAAGTACTTTGACTTCCCAGATGCTCTCTGAAATCTCAGATTTCAAATCTTGTGGACGGAATATTTTTAAAACGCTTCTAAAATATTATGGGAGAATTAACATATATTTTTGTATAATTTGCTTTATTTAGGAAAAGGAAATAATTGTCCAGCCCAAAGTAAGGGAGAGTAACAATAAGTAGTAGTATGCTTGTATCTCTTTTCATCATTTGTATATGTGGGTGAGGGATGGCATGAAAACAGAAAATCCTATGTATTTTGTTATTTATTTGGGAAGTGGACCAACATGACAAAGAAAGGAAGAGATGGCCCTGAACCATCTTCCCTAAATCTGAGCATTGTGTGAGGTTTTGAGGTTGCAGCTCCTGATTAGGATGGCTTGCTGGGCTGGTGTGGTTGAAGCATACCAATAAGAGGCAGGAAGGTGATGTGATTAGTATCTTATCTGTCTGTCCTTGAATCCCCCATGCTTGTGACCTTGTCTGCATTCATATAGACTGGCTGGGAAAGTGTGTGATTACAGCAGAAGTCCATCAGGAAGTGGACTCATTTCAAGTGCAACACCAGGATGCTCTAACTACTCTGCTTTTGAGCCTCATGATGAATTCTCTGGTAATCTCTTTTCAGGTTACCTGCTGGCAATGGCTTATTTGCATATCTCTTAAGGACATTTAGGGTTAAGACGGCATTTTTAATAAGTATTTTTAGAAGACTATGTTAATTTTCCACATCTAAAACCAGATTGCCTTTTTCGTGGAGATTTATATATATAACAGTTCTTTCAGATTAGGTTCACGCTCTGAAAACTTATTTCAGAGATCACACATAATGCACCTTAAAATCAAATCAATGCAGGTCATTATTTGGCTCTGTGAGGGTACTCAGAGGATGAGGAAAGTAGAGGAGCTCATGCCCACCTCAGGCATTGTGGAGTGGCAAGCACTGGGATCTACCACCCGGGTATGAGCTATTTGGAGGTGGGGAAGCCTGAGTTGTTCCTCAGACAGAACCAGTTTACAAACGTAACTGACAGGGGATATGTGTGGGGAGGGAGAAAAGGGGAGAAAATAATCTGCATATGCTGAAAACTCTCATCCCTGAGAAGGAAAAGGGCTTAGAAAGGGAGCTGTGATTCTTAGGCAACACTCTTGTGGAAATAAAGTAGCCAAAATTTTCCCACCCACTGACAAGGAGAGGAAATTCTCAGTTATTTCTTAGCAGAGACCGCATTTTTCTTATAAAAACATTTTTTCAGTGCATTCTCTGCGTGCTTTCAATGCCTATAATTACACGTCCCTGCTCTAAGCAGCTAATGATTTACTTTCACAAAGGGTACTCTAAGAGGGACAACAAAAGAGTGGGATGGGGAGCATCAGGGCACTAAGGCTAGGGAGATTATGCAGGAGATGATATGGACACAGCATGGAGAAGGGCTTATTTTGCATTTGCATCCATTTTATGACTGCTCCACGTTGTTAAGCTAACATAAAGAGGCCTCATGTAAATGAGTCAAACCTCCCGGTAAGAGATTGAATGGATTTTAGTGGACACACATTTTTGTAGCAATCATGGTAGAGTGGTTTTAAACAGTGGCTGGAATCTGAAATGGTGTTGGCATTGACTGCCTGGTTTGATATTGGCATGGGAAGCCTGGTTGCCAAAGGGATTCCCCTGAACCTGTTTGAGCCTACCACAGCAATTTACAACCAGTGATCCTCCAGGATGGCTGATGGCTGCTCCAAAACCATTAGCCTCATGGCGTTTCTGTTACCTTGGATGTTTTGTGGGAAAAAGCAGCAGAAGTCTGCTGTGTGGAAACGGGATGTTTTTCCATATTTCCAAAACATCTGTTGACATTGTATATGCCGAGTAATTTCATTTCAAAATTGTCATATTTTTCAACAGAGGACATCTGTGCTGGTAGGCAGTATCTATAAAGTGCAAACAAAGATGGAATTAGATGTACAATAAATATGCTCAGACAAATATTACTTTTTGGTAGAGAAGCAAACGTGCAGTGTAACACTTTTATCAGCTATTCTCTTTTGTCAGGGAATGCTCTTTCTCCTTTCAACAGTCTAGCAAGAGACCAATATATAGGTTACATGCCCCAAGCAATTCTGAGACTATGAAAGTTTTCTATCCATATAAACAAGTTTATTATCCAAGTCCTAGCTTCTAATTTCCCTTGGTACAAAGGAAGGGAATTTAGAAGGGTCCAGTACACCTTTGTTGGGCAAGTTGAATTCGTAACACCCAAGTTCTCCACGCACGCAGGATGAGGCAGGTTTGGTACCTAGCCTGGGAGTCCCAAGAGCTCATGTGTAAAAGTTACTCTGTAGGTAAACACCAAAAAAAGGGCGGAGTTACAAGCTATAATCCTGTATCAAGCCAGGAATCAGAGCTTGGAATCATGTGTCTTTATGAGGCAAGATGTTGACCTCTCATTTGCAGGATGGTACCTTATAAATTGCACAGTGCTCCTATGCTGTTATGGAGTCATGAGAGCTCTCACTTGCATTATACTAATGGGCTTTGCATTCTAGGCAGTGCCTTCAACACTACCTTTTTGGATTCAAGTAGTCTATGACCCTTCTGTTGAAGCTGGGCTCCTGCTTTTGAGGCAAGTGCTTCAAAACACTCAGTTGTGATATAAGAAGTGGATACCATTCATACCTGCCACAGCTTTTCACACAAAGTAGTCTGAGCTGAGTTTGGTCAGAGAGTGGCTAGAAATCTAGGCTCTTCTGAGGTCTCCTCACTCATCAGTGCATCTTTCTGAATTGTTAATGAAAGGTGGTGTATCTAGGCAGCCAGCTCAGTAAAGAGAAAGATGCCAGAGAGTTTCCTCGGTAATACATCTATAATTATCAGGGAGACATATCCCTGACACCTAAGCGGGTTAGATAGGGTTTTCTTCAATTGCTTTCCTGATTTGAGTTACTCAAATTTTAACTGTGTTCTATTTTGAGTTTGAAGATCTGCCCATGCTCCATGTTCCAGCTATCACATCGTGTCTCAGGAAAGACACGTGACAATGAGTGTGAATACAGAGGGAGACCTAGGCAGAACTGAGATTTTTTTGCATCAGTCCTGGGGCTCTGGCTCTACCTCACTGTTGTGCAAGAATGAGGGGAACAGTGAATCGGGGAGAAAGGCCAGAGCATGAGGGAGGTTTCACTTCACAGAGATTGCAGAGTTACAGAGAGCTTGGTTTATCAGTCTCTCTGTCACAAACAATTACTGAGTTGGTGGAGCCTCTTCCACCAACCACGAGTACTGCCTGATGCATTCCCGCTTGTCCTTCAGCAGCTTGTGCTTCCAGGGCTTTGCTCTCAAAAAAGTAAATAAATGGGTAATGACCAGTTTTATGTCATAGGAATTGTCCATTGCTAATGAAAATTTCAGTGAATTTCATCACAGGTTTGGGCTTTTTTTTGAATTTATTTGAGTTACTACAGTAATTTTGAACATTGGTATCCTTATGTATTGAGAGAATTCACAAGGTCACTTGTCTTGGGCCTCTTAAATTGACATTTCTCTTTCTTTCCCTTCCCTCAAATCTTCACTAAACTTAGAGATGACACCTCAGTCTCAAAGGCACTTAAAGCTACTTTCAGATCTAAATGTTTAAGCCCTAAATGAACGTTAAATACAAAACTCATGCCCAGAACAGGCATTATTTTTTTCTGTTTTAGCTGAAAGACTCTGTCAGATCCTTCAAAACAGGATCTTCATAGATTCATTCACCATCTATGGAACTCACCAAACCCATGGGAATCTGGGGTTCAGAACTTTGCTTAGTGTTGTTTCTCAAACATGCATCCTTCACCTCTTCACAAAGTTCCTTTGGTCTGTGGAAGAGCAGCCAAAAGGTAGGCAGATGTTCAGACACATGGTTGCTATTTCCTCTTGAAATATTAGCTCTTGAACTATTTCCTCCACGAAACAGCTTTTGTTTTCCCTGTTTTCCTTTTTTAAAAAAATTGTTGTCAGTAGCCTATTTTTCTGTTGTAAATACAATTGCCCTCTGGAAGCAGAGGGAAACAGCTGAGAAAATTTAACAGGATCTTAGAACACCAAGTGTTTTACAACTCCTCAAGAGAGGGAGGCATGGTGACTTAGATGTGGTATGAATAGCTTAGAGAGGTGGTGTTTCTTATCTGAAGTACCTGTACAGCTACAAGCGTTTGGTTAACTTGGGCTATAAAGAAACCTTGTCACTTGTAGTCAGAGAAAGTTTGGCAAAAGTTATATCTATACCTTGGCTAGAGAGTATAAATGTCATAGAGTGGGCTTTAAGTTTGCTGTTGCTGCTGCATAAAAACATCTACATTCAAGAGGTGTTCTATTACCTGCAGTTAGGCTTATCCTTGAAAATATATGTTAGCATAGCTCTGTGGTGTGCTGTATGTCAGGTTTATTAATGATGAAAAAAATGCCCTTGATATAGCATTTGTTCCAATTTGCTTAGGTATCAAATCAGTTTGGAACCTTATGTTTCATATTTGACATAAATATATCTGCAGATATTATAGAAATGATCCTGAACTTATAGTTCCCAGGAGTTGTGTGTAATGCAGCCTATTCTCAAACAAAATCTGGCTAAGAAGCAAAATTTATTTGATATAGCAAAGACTTCCATGCATCTTTCACTATGTTATGCTATTCATTGATAGTGTGAAATGCATTATTGATTGCTACAAGGTATTCTGGTAGAGTACTGTGCAAGTATTGAATCTTACAGATTCATTATATTACTGTGCAGTAGATTTATTCTTGGCATAATATCTACTAATCGTATCTTATTTGGAAGAGAAACATTAGTTTATGAGTGTGAAACAAGATATTGCTTTAGAAGAATGCATATAAATCTTTATATGGAAGATATTAGGTATTGGTATAAAAAGGATCTCTTTTCATACATTCTGGAGAAAGTATGTATATCAAGGATTATTAAAGTTGAAAAATCAACCCTTCAGACTAGTAGGAAATACCAGATTGTGCATATGCTTCCAAAGACCTTCAATCTTTATAATATGTTTCAACAAATTGTGGTTGAATATGGTGATACATTGTAGATGGTCTTCAGTTTGGAATTTCTTTATTGAGAAAGCAAAATGAGACATGCTCAAAGAAAAATGATAATTCAAAATTTAAAACTCACCACATATAAAAATATCTTGCATTGACCTTCAGAGGCATTTCAGCGGTTACAAAAGCTGTCTGTGGGTTTGGAGACCATGTCAAAATTAATGATACTCAATTTTAAAACTTTCATTGCTAACCATTTTTTTTAATACTTTCCCTTTATTCTTCAGTAGGGAAAAAGTGAACTGTTCAGTGCAGAAAGAAGAAGCTTGCTTTCTTAGCTCCACTGGAAATCTACTGGAAAGAACCAGCCAGTTTTGAAGACTGTTGTTGAGGAACTAAGTTTGCTAACACTCTAATCCAAAACTTTTACACCAAAACTCTTGGAAAATTGACTATCTTTACAGGTGTGTTTTTTCACTTGACATTGAGACTTAGCAATATTATTTTCAGTAATGGATGAGTCAAACTTGATCTGAATAAAAGAAACATAAAAATTATTAATGAGAAAATAATTTCAGATGTATAAATAACCGATAAAAAAAATGGAGACCAGAATTCTTTCTGCACATTAGAAGTTTGTTGCCCACCAGAATAATGAAGTAAATGAACTTTGGGTGCTGGAGATGTTATAATATTCTCTCTAAAAATACTGATTTATAGGTAAAGTAGTAAACAAATTTCATATACACAACATGGTGATTTCCTCTTGTGAAATTTCATGGTAAGCTGGAAACTGACTTTTGCAATGATATGCTCATGAAGACCACAGCACCCCCATGCAAATATAAACCCTTCAGGTAACTAAAATAGTAAAACTTGCTGTCTAGTACTTTTAGGATTTAGCATTAAGCATTTTGAAATTTCAGCATATTATCACTAGAAACTATTTTTGGCTTCACGAGCTATTCTTTAAAGCTTGTAAAAATGAAATCCTCTTTCCCTTCATGTCTAAAAATAAGCATAGGTAAACTCTAATTTTCTGGAGGTTGTGACAGATGAGGTAAATCCTAATAAAATCAGGGTTGGTTATAAGAAATCTCAGACTTGATACAATTTTTGGGTACAAGGATTGCTATGAATTTTGAATGCCAAAGGCATTCAGGGTTTAGCTGCATTTCCTTATGCTACATGAATAGCAGTGTTTATCCTTTATAAGGTGAAATTATTGTGCTTTGTCCAGTGGGCTTTGCTCTGACAATAACTATAATAAAGAAGACCCAGGCATTTCCATCCCCTCAGGAGGCATAGAGCGCCTGGATAATAGCAAAACATATGTGGCTTTGCTGCATGTAGTGGTTAGGGAATAGTCAACAGAAATCTCATGCAGAGATGGAAGTGAGGGTTGTGTGTACTCAGAGCGCTGCTCGTGGGGTCTCTGTTTATCGTGGCAGAGGGAACGAGGGCTTTGGGGCCTGGGGGAAAATGTGGCAAATAAAGATCTGCCAGTTAACCTGCTGACAGTGAGTGAATATATAGGGAGCAGTTGCTGTGCAGGGCTTAATAAGCTTCCAAAAGAGTGTGGCAGGCATGCTGAAAGCAGGTTGAAATGTTTGGAAGGATTCACAGTCTAAAAAAGGTGGTTAGAAATGATTATGAAAAGGAAAACACCCGAAATGTAAGTCTTCTTCAGCGAGTTACTGAACCTATAGATAATGATGTGGCCCTACATGCTGTTTACTGCATTCCTGATAAGCTTTTGGTCGAGTATCAGAAGTAAGATAATCTGTAATACCAAAAAACATTGCTTGCATACTTGAGTCAAAATGAAACACTTTTCTTGGCAAAGTCAGGATGAGAAAGTGTAAGAGGCAAGCCATTTTGGCAAATCTGATCCAGGTTATGGTAGAACCTACATTATAATAAACATCAAAAAGTCTGGATACATAGACAAGCTGAGAAAAATCTAATTTAAAAAAAGGTTTAAATATCTGAATAATCATCTTGACAGAATAAGTATATGCAAGGTGCCAGTTAATATTGGATTGTGTATAAATATATATGTACAAACACACACACACACACACACACACACACACACACAGAGACACACACACACATATATTTGTAATACATAAAAATGTGAAGTCCATACATTTGGGTGTGTTTAATCTATTAATTTGGACAGTTTAATCAATGTCCTTGATTAAGCATCAAATGCTGTGTTGTAGGAAAAAAAAAAGTAATCTTAATGATATTGATGGCTCCAAGGTTTAGCCTCAAACACAAGGCCACCTGCTTGTATGGGCAAACTGACTTGGAAATAATGTTTAAAACTTTTCCAAGTTTCTAAAGAATAGCCCTATTGACAAAACTATCCTTGATCACTCTGGTGTCCAGAGTGCAGATGAGATTACTAGGAACTGAAATTGTATGTTGTAGATTTCTCTGCATTTGAACAAAAGTAGCAGAAATTATAGGTGATTGAAAGGTAACAAAGCACAGGTAAAAATAATTTGGACATGACATGTTACCTCTGAAAAAAGAAGACAACAAGGAGCTTAAGCAATGGTAGGGAGAAAGGAGTCAGCAATTGATGAAGAATATTTTGGAGTCACACGTGAAAATAATCTAGTAGGGAATGAAAATTAATCTGGAATATTAGATATGAACCATGTACTGCTCTGGAATGTTGTTCCCAATGTTGATACCGTTGTTCAGTGCACATCAGAAAATTAAGTGAAAATGGGGGGAAAAAAAGATTTGGTAAGATACCATTTGGAAATCTTTCTTGTTATTACATTTCACAGGATTCAGGTATTGCTGCTTGAGAAATTCTGAAAGTTCTAGGAATCCCTTAAAGTACATTTTGGCACCAGTTCTCAAATGATTCTTTTGGGAGTTGGCAAATTAAGAGAAATTTTAAGCTTCTGCTCAGTAGTAATGCCTTTTTTGTTGCTGCAAAATATAGTGCCAGAAAAAAACTAGTGGATTTCCTAGACTGTTTTTGATCTGTCCACCTGTTGTTGGTACCAGCTATTTGTGTTGTCCAGGACTCCTTGAAGTACTGGAGAAGGAACAGCAAGGGATTACATACATGTCCCATCAGAGAATATAAAGCAGTTGATGTATTAAGCACTCAGAAACAAACACAGCTCCCCAGAGAAAACTGACAATTAGTATTTATTTATACCTGAGTGTATGTATGCAAAATTAGCATCTGTGCAGAGAAGATGAATAAAAATTTTCACAGTGGAATATTTTTGAGCATTAGATTCTCTCTGTGCAGCAGAAAGAATACCTGTTCTTTATGTCCAAGATGTATCAAGAGCCCTGGAGGTATTAATATGTCTACTGTTCATGATGAAAGAAAGGGATACTAAAACAACATATGAAATGCTGAGATACTTGGAAATAAATTTAACTAAATTTCCAGAACCAATAATGTGTGTGGCAATGCAAAAAGTAAAAGAAATCGATTTCACTAAATATTGGTGTTGTCAAGATTGCTTGTAGAGTGCTTTTTATAAACGTCATGCAGAATACGAAGACACATCAACAGCTCTTTCAGAAAGGTTCATTTCTATTAAGGAATATGCAGAATAGAAAAATTCCTTTGCAGATACTTGGTTTGGTGTACATGGACTGTGCAGTTAATTCCCTAAATGGCTGAGCAAGATTCTGTGAAGGAAGGAGGAGGAGGAGTAGAAGTATCTCTTTGATGTTCATGTCCTAATCCGGAATTGGTTTTGATTTGATGTTCAGAGTGGCAAGACTAAGCTTCTGATTTGCAGAATTGTAAAATCTATATTCTTACTGGACTGTAATAGAAAAAGTAACCAAACAGGTGGATCTGCCCTCAGTTGTACATCAAACTAATTAAATTTACATTTTGTACTGTTTCTGATTCATACGTGTGAGGATTACAGGAAAACTGGGCTCTAGAAGAGAATTTGTCATTGGTCACCATTTTTGGATTTAGTTCCAGATCAGACACATAAAAATAAGGATCTGCATATCATCTGGGAGTCTTAAGTCATAGTCCAACAGCAGGGCTTGATTCAGTTGCTTAAACATAGTTATCTGGTGCCATTTGAAACTCAGACTTTCCTACTTCAAGCTATTCATCCAGGAAGGCTCATATTTCCCATGTCTTACATCACATTTAAAACATTTATGTGTTGTAATAGCTGAAAGGACAAATTTTAGGCAACTGAGTTGAATCTGCAGTAGATACAGTTACTGGACCCTAAGATTGGTAAGAAGTCTCTCAACTCCACCATTTATTTTTTTTACTAGCTCTCCGTTGCCTGTAGTAGGAGCTTGGACACCTACTTTGTATGTAGACACCTAAAACATGTCTTTTAATTCCATGCTGAATTCCACCCTGTGTGGCTGGAGCACTTCTTAGGGACTCAGTTCAGTTGCCCACACCAAGATGCCCCCTGCCACTGGAGACACTGCAAGCATCTGTGACAGCAATGTGGCTTTGGCAGAGATGGCACAGGACCTACAGTGTACCCAATGCCCTTCTGGAGTGGTAGCTAGATGCAAGGCAGGCAATCCTAGGCTGTTCCAATGGCAGTAACTACTTGTTTCTAGGCAAATAAATATGTTTTATCTATTTTATTTTTTTTGTTTTATCTACAAAGATCAGTATAAAAGGTTAGCAAGAACCTTAAAAAGTTCCAGAATGGAGCCAGGTTATTAGGATGCTCCAATTCTCCTTTTAAAAAGAATCAGCTTTGTAAAAAGGTTAAACTAACTTTCAGATCTATTTTTAAAGGAAGAAAATTAATGTACTCATACGAATATTTTATAAAGATGCAGTTTTTAAGTTTATACAAGAAAGGACTCTCAAGACAATCACTCTAACAGGATTAAGCTCCAGGTAAGGTCTGCAGCCAGAATGGCACAGGCTCAGTCATTACTGGGGTTATAGCTGGATTTGGATCAGCAGCACCCACCCCCTGCAAGGGATTTAGAATCAGAGTTTTTTAAATGGTGGAATCACTGAGAAGCCAGTTGTTTTTATATGTTTTTCTATTCCCCTGGGCTTAAATCATGGGAAAAACATGATTTTACTTCAAAGAGGTCCCAAACTGAGGGACTGACTGCCTTAGGACCCTAGAGTGAGTTCAGATTTAGACATTCAAAACTAGCTACCCTGCAATGCACTAGAATGTGGACAAATTAAAATTCTGGAGCTGGCCAACTCCTAATATCATTTATAACCAATACTTGTTAAGTGTATTTTTAACAATAAAAGATAATGCTGAATTTTATGATACTGAGCTTGTAGCTTGTGATTATGAAATCATTATATTCACACATCATATTGTGTGCGGTATAAATAGACAAGTCTGAAACTGTGCTTTTGTCACTGCCTTAAAATGTAGTCTGATAGTTATTTTGTACATGTGGTAAAATTTGCAACCTTGCCCCAGATCATCAAAGCACCAAGGCATATGCTGAAATCACCATTAGTATCATGTTACCTAAAATAGTAGAAAAAGATCAAAATTGGATAGTTTTAACCTTGCATGTATTAAAACCCACAGTGTTACAGTTTTTACTGATGCCAAGATACAATATTTTAATGTTATCAAGCTTAAGGAATGTGCAAAGTACATCCTCTTATCTCTCATTGCTAGGAGAAATGACACTGCTCTAAGATCTCAGAAGGTGATTGCAGGATATCAAGTATGCAAAGACAGGCCAAGCTGAAAAGTCTTCAGAGGTCTCTGCTCTCAGTATGCAACTTCCAGATAAAGTTGAGAGAAATTAAATCCAGTACTTTCTGTGGATATAAATCCAAATCTCATCTGATGGCAAGTTTCCCTTATTGAGTGGTTTTAGCAGCTTTCAGACCTTGGTTCAAGGAGAACTGAAATAATCTGTAAATTATGCTGTAGCTATTATGGCTATTTATTCATACGGTAAAAAGGCAACATTATTCTGTCAGTAGATCTCAGCATCCTAGAAGGCACAGAGAAGACCTTGAAAAAGGGAATATTTTTTGGGGAAGATTATTTATCTCACTCAAAAATAATCAATAGGTTAATTAATAGCCTATTTCAAAAAGTACTAAGATTCTATACTATTGATTGTTTTCACAATTAAAACAAAGGAAATTCTAAATATCAACAGTTTCAGTGCAAATGGCTTCATTAACATGCAGCAGAGAACACACGCCTACATCGTTGATACCATTTTTCTTGTTTAATCTATGGCAGCTACGCAAACTGGCAGCACTTAACATGATTATGTCAAGATCTCACACAAGTTAGCTCACAGCCAAGGGCTGACATCTCGAGTCAATATGCCAGGGCTAATTATGTTGATGTCAAAAGTTACCTTTCTTTATGCATGTTAAATGTTTCACATAGATTAAAACATGTTTGTGTACTGTGAGTTTCACCCAAAAGATTGCAACAAAAGGTCAGCAAGCTTTGATGCGATTTAATTACAATATTGTTGATTATGTGTGCCTTGTAATCTGATATTATGATCAAAGTCAAGTGTGGGATTTGGGAAAAAAATATGTATTATGATTTTAATTATAATTTTTGCTGGATGATTATGCCTGGGAGTACTAATACAGTCTGCACGTTAACCTTTGAAAGGAATGCCTCTGCTCTATCCACTGTACTGTGTTTTCAGTAGTTCAGAGATGGAGGATATTATCATACACTTTTCTGTGAGATTTTGTGTGGCCTGTGGCATGCACATGTCAAGAGGAACATGCTCATTTAAAGAAGAACAGAGTTCCCAGAAATCCTCTTCCAGTCTCCAGATTCAAACTTTTAACACTTTTTTTTATAGGAAAGAAATGTTCATGGCTGTCAGCTCTCTGCTCAGGTCTCAAAGTGTTCCCTTACTACTAGTGAAAGGCATATTGATTATTTTCCAGTACTTGGAATCCTCTCTTATCTTCTTCTGTTCAAATGCTAAAATGGACATAATTACTTGGTGCTACAGGTGTATGCCTTAGCTACTGGGACAAGCATGGATATAAGTGCACCAAAGGATAAACTCCTCCCTCCTTTATCTGGTTTTCTTTAACCTTCTTCAAAACTGTACAACTTTTTGGCTTACTTTTCGGCTTACTTTTCTAAATTTTTTTTCTCTGGGCAAGGTAATCCATAACTTTTTCCTCCTTCTCTATTACCAATATGTTTGCTAGTTTATGAAAATTATAATAAGGAGAATTGGTATGAAAAGACATCACGTCCCAAAGGTAACCTTCAACTTTTGCTTGATCATATTTTCATTGTGAAGTGGAAATGCAGTTTATGTAGGTGTAGATAGTGTAAAATTGCACATTTGTCCCCGTTTCTTGCTGTCTAGTGCTAGTGAAGTCACCATACTAATTTCTTCTAGGAAAATACCTGCCAGAGTTTGGAGACATGCATGTTGCCCATATCTTCTGCTTGTATTTTTTTGTATGCATGGTGGAAAGAGAAACATACAGTTGTCATGCATACCTTGAATGTATGCAAGATAACTGTATGGTGGAAATAGAAATGGCTCTTTTTCCCATGTAAGATTGATTATCAAACCAGATTAATGAACTATTTTTTTTTCTTTTCATGAGCAAGAAATCAACTTTTTATCCTCTTTTGATGGATAAATGTGTTGTGGCACAGCTGAATTCTTTAATCCCTCTTCCATTACTCTCCCTCCAAGTACATTTCTTCAGTAATGACAGTTCACAGAAAAACTCTCCAGAGGGATATAACATCCTGGCATAAGTATTTCTTTTTGGAAGCAAGTATTCTGAAGAGCTCTCCTTGTTGCCTAATGAACCAAACCCCAAACCTTGTATTTCATTATGGTTATGATTCCTTAACCCACTAGAGTCCCTCATCAAAATGTGGTCTCATTAAGTGAAAGAGACACTGTGCACCACTCCATTAAAATGTGCTAAGCTAATTTGTTGTCTGACGTGAGATGAAATGAAATATAATTATTTCAGATCTGTTCCTAGTGGACTGTAGCATACATCATAAGCTGGAAAAATATGTAAGACAGTTTGGTATTCCTAGTTCTGGGGGCCCAAATCTGAGTGAGTATGAAAAGTAATGACTCTAGAGAGGCATGGTCTTCCTTAGTGTGAGGAGAACTGGAACTTTGTGTTGAGGTCCAGATCGAGACTGGACGTCTGTAGCTTTGAGAGAAATTTGCTGTAGATTGCATTATGCCTGATGTTTGCACATATATCCAGGAGGTGAGGGAGCAAGGAACCTTTCTCCAAATACATGCCCTGCTTTACAGACTGTGGGGATGAGGGCAGGCTCTAACTTCTTTCCCTTGAGGGTGTGTTTTTTGCCCTGTCAGTTGGGAGATCTACAGAATGATTCTTGTACTTTTGCAAACAGAAGTATCAGGTGAGCTGCAACATGCTTTGATACAGTAAAGAATGTATTTGCTCCGAGGAATCTGTGATAAAAGTTAAAGATTGGGAAGAGAAAGAAAATACTTGCAACAGAGTGGTGGAGGTGCTTTGGGAATATTTTATAGAGGGAAAATCCAATAAAAATCTGATTTACAAACAGAAATCAAGGCTTTGAGTATGCAATTAAGTACCTAATTTAAACACAGAATATCTGTAACTGGGGCATGTAAACTTAACTCATAGGTGGGTGTTCAGCTTGCTGTCTACATATAAGCTATCTGAACATATATTTGTAGTACCTACACATGCATGTAAAACATTGTTGTAGACCTCTATTTCACACAAAGCAAGTATGGCTTTGCAATTTCTGCAAAGTATTTCTGCAAAGTTCAAAAATTTAAAATATTCTTAAATTATTTCTTTGAATGGAACTTTGAAAAGACACGTTGTAAGTTACTTTGTGGGTTTCTAGAGGCACTAATGACAATCACTGAAAGGGCACAAAAGGATGAGATCCCTATACAGAACTGCTTTTCTTCCTCATCTGGGAAGGCGACATCCAAGCATCCCACCCACCTGTTAGCATTTTCAATTGAAGGCTTCCACACTTATGAATCAGTAGGTTGGTTCTGTTGTCCTGTGTTATGTCTCATACTGTCAGTATGATAGGGAAGATCACAAGATGGAATATGAAGGGAAAAGATATGGAAAATCAACATGGTATGTGGAAAGCCACTTCCTTTGGACTGCGTCATGCCAGGAGTCAGGAAAACACACTGGATCTCTCTGTAAAGAATATGTAGAGATGTTGACCTAATCATCATATGGGTCACTGAAAACTTGAATAATTCTTGAATATTTCAGCCCATTTAATTCCTCAAATGCTACTTTAAACATTATGTGTATGCTTGATACAACTGCATAGTGAGTTCCTTTGGCTTTTTGTTCACTCTGAGAACTAATTTGACTCTTCCTGTGACTGGGAACAGTATTCCTGTTTGGCTTAAACTCAAAGATTTGCAAGAAAAGAGAAAACTAGAGAAAGGTTTGTATAAAGCCACAGGAAGTCTGAGACCCAAATCCAAAAGTGACATTGCTTACAATTACATAAACAGTGTTCCCATGTATTTATCCCAGCTATAACCAATAGCTAATAACAAATCATGGAGGCCCAATGTGATTTATGCACAGAGGTTTCTATACAGGAATTTGTTTGAATAAAAATTACAGCTATTTCCTTTTCTATCCAAAGAAAGGAAACAATCGAATTCTTGTGGAGAATATAATTTTCTTCCATTTAGTTTTAAATGGCATTAGCACAGCAATCAGATTTTGAGATGAAAGATAAATACTTGTGGACCTGGTCTATAAATGTACAAAACACTTAACAATAAACAGAACAACTCCCTCACCTTTGTATTTCAAAGGGCATTAGCATTTTGCTGTATAGGCAGATAGCTTCTCAAACTGTTTTGCCTCCAAGTGACCTATTCCATTAATTTTAAACTGTGTTGAATAACCTCTGAATGTTAAAAACTCCTAAAATTTAAACATTAAGATTATTTAGAAGACACTTTGATATCACAGTATTAACAGTATTAACACTGTTAATTGATGATCACTTCTGATGGTGCTGTACTTTCCACAGATGAAATTTAAGAGATTATTGTAAATGTGTAACAGTAGGGAGAAAACAGTCTAGCTCAGTCAGAAGAAAAGGATATGTAATAGCATTAATCCTTAAACTGCATTTGAAAACACATAGGAAAGCCAGTGTCTTTTAACTATAAAAGGCAGCAGTAATGATGTGACAAAGAGAACCCCATGTGGTCATCTCCAGCTATTAGAAAAAAGGGAACCAAATAAATGAGGGCAACAATCCAGTTCTCAGCAGTGGAGGAAGCGGCTGCCTGTGTGTAGGGAGGCAGGGGAGGGGGCAGCGAGGGCAGGTGAGGCAGCACCCATGGGTGCTGCGTGTGTGTGGGTGGGCAGGACAGGTAACAAAGGGTGAGGGTGGGGTACGAGGGAGACGCTGGGAAAGTCTTGGCTCAGGAGCTGTCTCCAGCTGCCTCACACTGCACTGCTGTAGCTTTTGGAGTCTGGATGCTGCATTGTAGACTTCATCTGTCTCGATTTGTAGACAGGAGAAAGATTTCCTTTTTAATCAGGGCATGCTGCAGAAAACCCAGAGGAGATTATTGCTTCTGGTTCATGCTTTTTATTTTCTAACAAAGAAGGCTATCTTGTTACTTTCTCATACTAGGTCAGAGCACGTATACAGCATCTCACATGTCAAGTGGCTTTAATTACCCTTCTAAAAGAGAGTGATTAGAAATAAAGCAAGTAGTGTTAAATCTTTGGACTACTACTGAGGTTTTCCTGGAATTTCATTGGATAGATTCTTTTGACTGCAGTGAGAATTTGCCTGAGTAAAAAATGAAAAGAGCCTTTGGTTATAGCTTTAATTACCGAATCGAGCTACAGGAGAAATCAATGTCACACTCATTTAAATTTGCCATATTGGAGCCTGCTGTAGGTCTCATGAAACCACTGCCCTGCCTTTGTTACCCGTGCACATCTCCGATGCTGGGTTTTTTTCACTGTTTCCTTACAGGTGGATTGCTACTGTTCCAAGTGACTGCAAGATGTGTCAGCAGCTGCTGCTGTTATTGATAAATTGTGCAGCCACTTTGACTAGGGCACACTGAGGTGCCTTTGAGGTAGCGAAATAAGAGGATTTAAAGGCAAAGCCCTAGATGGAGTGATGTATGAAGTGCTCAACCTGCCTGGGTGTGAATGGCTGTGCTAGGGTGATAGCTGTGCTATAATGTGTTCACAATAATGCCTTACTGAAGGCAACACTACACAGTTTGAAAGGTCTGGGTAAACATTGTATGGCTGCACCCCTCCTCAAACAGACCTTAGGGCACTGTCTCACCTGCTTCCCTCCCTTTTAGGGGAAAGGATGATTTTTTTTTTTAAATTTTTTTTATTTCTCAGGGGACAGTTTGCTCCCAGTGATGTGCCTGATTTTGTCTGTTCCTCCTTCCCTCTGGTTCTTCATTTACTGGGAAGACCTGAGTTTGCTGCCCTTTCTCCTTTTCCTACAGCTAGGGTTAAATACAAGGAATGTTTGCCCTCCAGTTTATTGCCCTGCATACACAGAGCTCAATCATCTCACTATCATCCTTCCTCCAACTTTTAGATTTTGGCTTTTGCTGCCCTTTTCTGTCACTTGCAACAGGAGGTTTTTTCCTCTGTTTTTATAGGTTTGGATCTGAAGGTAAAAAGTTCAATAAACATCGAAATAAAGACACAGTAAAAGTAAAGAAGGACCCACACACAGAGCCCAAGGATGTGTGCTCTTTTGGTTATGCACTTAAAAGGCCCTTACATTTCAGTGCAAGATGGAATGATTGCTTTTGAAGGTATATTCAGGGATATTCACAGAAATGCTTTGTGAATATCAGTGGATGAAGACTTACATTTGAAGCAGTCAATGACAGAAAAAAATTGACACAGAAACAACTTTTCAGGTTACATGAGTTAGAAAAATGCAGTACATTATGAAAACATACTGTCACTGTCTGATTCAGAGGGTAAGCAAGGAGGAAGCAACTAGTCACATTGAAAAGACAAGCGTTAGGATTAAAAGTTGGAAAAGAAGAGGGTGCTATCTTGCTTGAATACCCAACAGGCTGGTTTGCACAGGGTAAAGCAAAATATTTTGCTGGTATTGTCACATTGTTTTTAGCTGACTTTTGGAAGTATGCATCTGTGATAAACATGTAGGAGAAATAACCTGTATTGAGATGACAGGAGATATGATTAGATCGTGAGCAATCCAGATCCCTCAGCAGAGAAATGATATTCACACCAGACTGAGATGAAACTAGACAGGTTGTGAAGAGATTAAGGTTTGCATGACACAAAGCTGGGAGCTGGTCTCACAGCATGATACAGGCTTATAAAACAGGCTTTCCTCTGTCCATACAGGAACCTTCAAATCAGTCACCCTGAAAGGAGATGACTGCTGAGAATTTAGGCAGGGTGCCTGGCATGCCTATGAGCTTGTGGCTGACAAGTGGCAAAGCTTGTTCTAGCACTGATGTTATAGCACATGTGGTAGAGTGAGACCTGGTGGGCTGGAGGTTACAAGGGGCTGCCTAAAACACATAAATACCCAGGATATTCTGTTCTGCTGGTAGAAGTCGATCTGGCTTGTAGACTAATTTAGAGAGAAATTAGTCTACATGCCTTGGAGGCATGACAAAATGTTCTCAATTCTGCATGTTTGGCAGACGTAACATTGATGTTCTGCTGAGTTGCTAACATGTCTTCACCATGACCTGTGATACAAAGTATCAAAATATTTGTTGCCAGTATTTCTTTGTCATCCTAAAGTTTAGCATCATCTAATATCTCCTAGCTTTGTTTCTTTCAATTATGTGGCATTGAACGTTTATAGAAGAGATTTAAAATAATCAGATAGCCTCTACAGGAAAAAAAAAAAGAAAAAAAAGGATTCTACAGTTTGCAGTTTTGTACGTCATTTTAACTTGGCTGAAATTTCAAATTGATGTCAAATTTTTGAAGAAGCAGTGTGGTAGAGATTGGGATTTTTATTTATTCATTCCTCAACTCGTAGAGTTGTTTTCAACAAAAAGAGTCTGAGTTTCCCTGTTTTAAATCTTTCATCATGATTTAATTCTTTTTACTCAAATCCAAATTGTCTGCAAGAGAAAAGATACTGCATTCAGTTGAATTAAATATACTTCAGATAGTGAGCAGATTATCAGATGTTTATAATGTATGTTTATAATCACAGCAATCTTTTCTCTCTGCAACTATAAGGTCAATTTGCTTTTTAAATTTAGGGTCCTTTGTTATATTTTGGTTGTCATGCCTCCTTACTCCCATCTCCAGATGTCTCAATAATTGGAAATAGAGTAGGGATTGCACATCATTCCTACAGGGGACACAGATGAAAGGATCAAGGCTGAAGGGATAACACATGAAAAGAAGCAGAAGGAATTATTATTGCCAAGTCCAACAAGCTTTCAGAGCAGGGTGTCAGAATGGATTGACTTCAATAAAAAAAATTGCCCTAGTAACAACCGCATTAAACGTATGAGTAAGAACCTCAGGAATTGGACTATTGTTTGATATTTCCACATTCACTTTTCATGTCAGTCAACATTAGTGACTGTCTTGGAACACTGTCTGAAATAGTTCTGTTGTTAAGTATTGGCAATGATTAGCCTTGTTTTGAAGGACCATTTGGGGTGTAGATTACTGTCTTTATCCTTGGCTTGTTGCCTGCTATGTTCTACTATAACTCATACTTGTTGCAATCCATTTTAAAGTCTGCTTTGGATATGAATACTTCGTGGTAGTGTCACCTTCCCTAACAGCTCCTCAGCATACTTTGCCTTCGTGCATAACTTATATAATGATGAATGGAAAACATCAGTACTACTGGATGTAGCCTGTGAATATAATTTGTAGGTCTAACAGCATGTTTGGACTTCTACTGGAACTGATAGAGCCTGAAATTATTGAAAACTCGCTCTTCTATTTTATGTTTCTTAACCCAAGTCAATTCTTATTGAGCTGCACTCCAGGAGCAGGGAAATCAGTAGGTGGCATGGAAAATTTTGCTTTTTATTACTGTGAATACATAACCATAGGGTCTCTAGTCTAGTGCAATTGTGTCCTGATAAGTGACAATGCAAAAATACTTCTTTTATAAACTTGTTCCCACTCTGCAGGAGCTATAGATTTATTAATAATAGTGACATTAAAAGGAGATATTTCCTAAAGGCCAAAGACGAAGCTTGAAATAGGACAAGTGATATATATTTCCCTGGCACTGGGGTTTCCCTAGACATGAACCAGGTTTGCAAAGTCTCAGCAAATTACTAAGTGGAACCTTGATTGCCTATAGTTTCAATCCATTTCTCTCTCCAGCACTGCAGCAACCTTTCCTTACATCAGAGACCACATGGGAGCTTGGCTTCCCGACCTATTCTGGCTCCAGAGGTGAACCCAGGGTGCAGAGTGGTAACCACGTTACCACTCTGTTACCTTCTCTGGCAAAGAGAAGGGATGTAACTGGAGCCAGACCTCAAGTGGATGCTACAACATGTGCTTCAGCCTGGGGGTGGTGAGGAGTTTTAGTTCCTCAGTGTTAGAGCAAGAGCAGACCTTTCACTTCAGGCTTCCAGATCAAAGAGCAGCAAAAGGAATTTAGCTGTACTTTTGTTATTATATCTCAATTTTTCATGGAGCTCACCATGATGGAGCACTTAAGATGCTGTCACAAAACAGAGTAGTGCCGTGTAAGCCCCAGATCAGTGCATTAGCTGTGGAAACAAGAGAGCTTTGCTGCCAAAGATCATTGCTGTTGAACTTTAAAGAAGCAACAGGCAATCCAGAGCCCAGCCACCTAGCAATTTAACTCTGAATTGTAGTACATCTGTCAGCAGTTGATTCCTATAACTGGCAGGAATCAAGAAAAAAATAAAAACACTGCCCATCACCAAAATACACTGTTCAGTAGACCTTTTTGTGAATCCAGCCATAAGCACCATTCTGTTCCTCACTGCAGGCCTAATTACGTGGACAAAAGGTATAGTTGGATAATTAGGCAGACCATAAAATAAAGTCTTGTGTGTGCCTTCCCGTTCTTGTTTTCATGCCAGATGGGTCAGTTCACAGATGTGAAATGAAATGTGAAAATGTCTTTTCAGAAGTCACTTATAATCTGTTTTCTTTCTTTTTGTGGACATCATCACATTCATGCTTTAATTGATACTATTTGAACCATAGATGGATGTTAATTAGGCAATGATTCAAAACCTAAAGGAATGACATGACCAAATACCAACCTGTATCATAGAGGATGTGTCTCTTCTGGGTGGACTTATCACACCATGCTCATGTTTCACCAATGCATTGAAGAATATTTTCTGGCTAACTGATAGATGGGGAAAGAAGAGAATGACAAACTGGAGTTTTGGAAAATATGTCCAAGGAAATGTTTTTCTGGAGAAAGGTTTAGGGAAAAAAAACATAAATTATACCTGCTATGCTTCAGATTATATAGGCACTCAGACATGCAGGTAGCCAGTTTTGAGAGATAAGGACAGCAATTGTAATTTGTTTTATATAGGAACTTTATTTCAAACATAGGTCTGATTTATTATTTAAGAATCAAACACCTTGACACACTGCCTCACATCCTTTTACAGTAGTGCCATATTTTTTCTGCTGATATTGCAACAGTTGCACTGAATTTCTTAGCTCTTCAACACAGCTTGAAAAAGAGCTTGCAGAAATACTGAAGGAGAACCATCTGGTTTTCCTCTTAATCTGTCTGTCTCTTCCCCTAACACCTTTTAATATTTTTTTCTGGAGCAGGTGATGGGACTTGAATGTTCTAACCAGCCCTGGCTCAACTTAAAGGACTGTAGAGAAGTAGGGACCCCTATTGGAAGCCTCATATCCTAGCCATGTTTTATATGTTGCATCCATACAGGTCAGAAAAGCTTCTTACCTCTTCAAATTGTGCTTTAAGTATTCCTGTACTATTTCAGACATAGTGAGATACCACTTTGGTTTAACTCACATGGAAGGTAGAAGCCCAGTAAAGCTGCAACTTTGGATGTAATTGGAGGAGACAAAATTTCAACAGATTTCAATAGCTTCTTGGTGGTTTGTGTTTTTACCAGTTTTATCTGCTTGTCGAGTACACTGAAAAAACCAATATGGATTTTGGCATGAGGAAAACATCCTTTATTTTTTTTGAAATCCCAGACAAAATCTGAGATGGGTGTCCTTGAATAAAACAGGTATGAGAACTAAGAGGAAGCTTAATGAGCAAGTGGAGTGGAATATGATTTTCTAATTTTCTTGGCATTTCAAAATACTTCAGAATGAGTGGGGATGGACCTAGGATCTCAGGATCACATTATGCAGATGCTTTAGCAAACAAAGGACTCCAAAACACTTGGCTTTCAGTATATTATCTCCTTCCTTTCCCTAATAAATCTTTCACTGTTATGAAAGTCACATACCTATATTTAAGATGCTTTTCTAGCGTTACTTGTTTTCTCACAGCAAATGAACTCTACTTTCATCTTGCAATGTGCCAAACATAGCTTAGAGATTATAAAATGGAATTAAGTGACTGTGTTTTCATTGATACTTACGGTGCAGGTTTGAGAGGCAGCAAAAAGGTAGAAAAAACATAGTAGAAAAGAAGTATGCCTTTAGTAGTTATTAGTTTTTATAGTACAGGATGTGTTTAGTGGATAGTATATGTAAAGATGTGGCTTTCATCTTTTAAAATCTAAAACTTGGATAATTTGCTACAGCTGTAGGTAGTGTCTGAGACAAATTCTCGAGCACACCAGGTGAACTGGCATATTTACAGAGTGGAGTTGTCCTGAGAACATGCTGCAAGGTGAGCTTTACATGCACATCACAGAAAATCACAATTCAAAACCTGTGATTGCTGTTTAAATATGATGGGAGAGTAGAATGAACAACAACAAAGTAAAAAAGAAAGAAAATGTGACTACCTGAAAGCATTGTTTCTGGCTAATGGCTTGCAGTCTCTGAGGACAGGGGAGCACAGGAGCTTCCTACTCCAAGAGAAGCCAGGCTGGAAGGAAAGGCTGGACAGAACCCAAGCACCGTGTGAGCCTTGTTCCCTGTGTGAGCAAGCAGCTCTGGGGAAAGGATTGGGGTGATGAGGTATCCTGCAGTGAGCACTGCAGGACAGTGGGCAGCTGGCCTCTGCAGTGCCTCCCCTGGGGTGACCCACCCGCTGTGAGAAACTTTGCTGAAAGGGCTGAAATGAGGTCAGTCTCTCATTTTTCCACATCCCCTGGTTCTACCTGGGAATTTACTTAGTTATTTTAGCTGCAACTCCAACAGAGAGGGAGGATACTCTCTCATTGCTTGGACATAGGAGGTAAGAAAGGGGCTGGATGCCTCCTCCCTCCATAACACTCTGGTCACTTTTCTTAACCCCACAAGGCCTGCTTTATTTCACCAACCCATGTGCCACAGACCTATCTGTTACTGGGGAGTGACAGCTCTCTCTCGATCTGCAACAGCATTCATTGCTGCTCTGATAAGCAGATTGGATCTCAAATGAACTTGAAACACAAGATGACAGTTTGGGAAATGTAAAATTGAAATATGAATGGGTTATATGCTACTGCGTTTGTGGGGGAGGAAAATGTGATAACTGAGCAGTTTAAATAGCAGGGTTCCCCTCTGTTTCTTTTCTTCCTAGTGCTTGTGGTAAATTACGGGCTTAGTACTCAGACTCCAGTGCATATTTTACCACCTTGTTTCATAAGTCTGAATACAGCATTTAGTGGGAGGACAGCCTGTAATTATGTTGTAAGTTATCAAACAAACTGCAGATGTATAAATGTGAGGGTAGGCTTAACTACTTTGTTTTGAAAGGGAACTTTAATATTAAACAAATGTGTACTTATTGGAAATGGCAGTGTTGAAAGCCTGCATTGTGAATCTGACTTAATAAACCTAATCTTTCCCTAAAGCTCTGTATATTATGGAGAAGTAATAAGATATCTTGAGTAACTAAAATATTTTCCTTCATCTTTGAAAAAGAACCCTACTTCTAAAAGTAATTAATTGTTTGATTTAAAGTATCCCACGTACATGACCAGATTTTTAATATTACCTGTACAGTTATGATAGATTGCAATAATGAGGCAAGTACATGAACAGCGTGTAGTTAGAACACACAATTTAAACGTCTGTGGGCATTTAGAGAGAGGAAAAGTAATATATATTTGCATCTATTTTTAGAAATCCTTCCTGTAAGAATGAAGCTTTGACAAACAGAGCTACATATGAACCTCCACCAAAAATTGCATTGGAACCTAGGGCAAATATTTAATATTTCTCAAGACCTGTGCTTTGTATTTCTTCACCTTTTACTGCTTTCGTTTTCCTTTTCATTTCTTTTTCTTCACCCAGGACAGAGCAGGAATATCACAAGAAGTAAACAATTTTTAGAATAATTCATCTTAATGATTCTAATTCATCTTAAAGATATGCCCTGAACATTATTGTTCAGCCCACTTTTATAGGTACAGTAGGTTTGGATTATTCATTCACACACAGGTGAACATAGGTATAATGGGCATTTCTGTTAGCCAATGTGAACTGCTCTCAAACCTTTTCAAAGTTTTCCTGCTTTTTACTCCTAAATAAGAAGAAGCTGCTGGTATTGGTACTGTATGGAATATGTGCTACGAGGATAAAGGTTTTGTCAGTTGTCCCACAATGGAGTTAGTTCAGGTGAGCAGTTTAAAAAAATTGATCTCTTCTGATTATCTGAATAATGATAACAGAAAGTCCAGACATTTAAAACTTATTTGGTGTGGAGAAATTTGCAGTTATTGTCAGCTGGGAGAAACAGGAATCAGCATGAACTATTCTGTGTTGGTGATCTGGCTTTGCAACCCATATCATTACTGTTCCAGTGGATTTGTTAATAATTGGCTATGTCTAAGGAGCAAGGAAGCAGAGGGTACTTGTGAAGATAAATAGTGAAGAGCAGTGTGCTGTTCACAGTACTGAGGAACAGAAAAAAGGAATGAGAGAAGAAAGAAGTGGAGCAGGGAAATGGAAGCCTTGTAATTCACATGACTCTCGTTGGGAAGACTGTCTAGAGACCAGGGTGGTGACAGATGGACACAGGGAGTCCATTCACTGCTTGTACTTGAGGTATTTGCTTTCTGTTGCAGTTTGACCTTTCATCTGAATATGTCAACTCACCTGCTGTGGAACCAGCATCCAGTGCTTGCATGGTCCATAAGGATATGAATATTTTTTTGCTGGATCAGGCACTTTGTACTTCATCTAATACCTAAGGCATAAAAATTGTTGTTACAGCCATCTGCAATTTTTTGCAAAGGTTAATACCTTTAAAGGATTTTTTTTTTTGATTAATCCATCCTACAGCAAATAATGTGACTAAAATTTCTTGGTGGAATATTTCCAATGGTGTTAAAGGGCCATAATAAACCACGAGAAAGTGCTCTCATATTTTCTTCTTTTTCTGTTAGAAAACAGAGATTAACAATGAACCCGGTTAAGTAGAGCATTCATGAATGACTGTGTTAATTGTTTACAAGAGCAAAGAGCTAAGAACTTGGCTCAACAGGAAAAACAAGTTATAGGGAGAAGAGTTGCATTACTTAACACTTTGAAAATCTCTGTAAGCTGGCCCTTTCTCAAGAGACCAAACAAGTGCTCTCAGGAGATCAAGTAACTACTTTTTTCACGCTGAATTCGGCAAAAAATGTGTTCTAATAGACATACCTGACTGCTTTCATGGCTAGTCAGGTATGTCATTGCATTTCAAGTTTTACCTTCAGTGCCTGCAGCTATGGGAGTACACATTAGGTTTTCCAACAACACCAAAAGAGTTTTCTATGAAGGTCTCAAACCTTCTAAAAAACCTTTGAAAATCCCTTTTCCAGTGTGAGTGTGATAGCAGAGAACATAATTGAAGGCATGGTATAATGGAGAGGAAAGAGTACTTGGGTCTGTGCTGTGTGAGTGTTAAAGATTGTTAACACAAGAGGATGCAGGAATCTCAGCATGTAAGATCTGACCCTGATGTAATTTGTGAGTTATATGTACATTGTAACTCTTTTGGGTCTTAGGTTGAATTTGAGTGGCTGAAAGGTTCAGAGACAATAACCATTACATTTCAGTAAATAAATTCAGCTGCTATGGCTTTCAGTACAACAAAAGAACAAACTGGAAAAAAAATTTTTTATTTTAAAAACTAGGTCATGTTAATTTTGAGCTTAATTATGCTTATTTAGTTAACTCCTACATAATTTAATTGCAAAGCTTCAACAGTTATATTCAGGCACTGTATTGGATCCTGAGGACCTGGTCCTGATGCTATATGCTTTACTGATCAAAAGTCATAAAAGTCATCTGATCAACAGGCACAGCAAGTGTGTATGTCTTTAATCTAGTCCAGTTGCAAGATAATGGGATTTGCATTAAAACTCAAAGGAAAGCCTAAGCTAAGTGTCATTATATCGGATTTGACGTGGTCTTAGGGTGTGCCCATTGAGTCTTACGATAATTTGGGTGATCGTTGTTAACTTAAAGCTTTTGTGGATTTTGGATCAGAACCCTTTGCTTTAGTAAGTTTTCGTAATTGACTCAAAGGTAGATATTATGCTTGTCTAGAGTCCCATGTAAGAGTTGGTAGATCAGTTTGCTGCTTGTGAATATGTGTCACTACTAAGATCTGTTGTGCATTATTACTTCTTTTGGCTGAAAGCAGAGACCTCAGCTCTGAATCACAGAATATGCTGAGTTGAAAGAGACCCACAAGGATCATCGGGTCAATCTGTCCCCGAAGAGCACGATCCCCAAGAGTCACACCATGTACCTGAGAGCATTGTCCAAATGCTTCTTGTACTCTGACAGGCTTGGTGCAGTAAGCACTTTCCTGGGGACCCTGTTCCAGTGCACAATCACCCTCCGGGTGAAAAACCCTTTTTCTAATATCCAGCCTAAATCTCTCCTGGCGCAACTTCAGGCCATTCCCTCAGGTCGTGTCAGTGTTCACCACAGAGATCCTTCCTCTGCCCCTCTTCTTCCCCTTAGGATGACTGCAGTGAGGCCTTCCCTCAGTCTCCGCCAGGCTGAACAGACCAAGTGACCTCAGCCACTCCTCATACAGCTTCCCCTCCAGGCCCTTCACCATCCTTGTTGCCCTCTTTTGCATGCTCTCTAATAGCTTGATGTCTTATGTTGTGGCACCCAAAGCTGCACACAATATTCAAGGTGAGGCCTCTCTATCAGGATCTCTCTGTTTGTGACACAAATATTTTTTCAAGTTACCTTCTGATTGAAACCCCTGGTTTAGTATGAAAACTCCTCAATACTTTTAAGAGATGGTATAAAATCACATACACTACAAAATTTCATGACAGAGAACATTTTAATACCTTTTTTTTAGCATAGGAAAAATGAAAATGAAAGTATCTTGAAATGGCCTCATTTTAGTGGTATCTGCGCAATAATTAGGAAGAATTTAAAAGTACTGTATCCTTTGTTTCACTAATAGCATTAATTTATTGTGCTCTTATGCTTTTATTCATGAAGTTGTGGTGAAATAAGGAGCAAGACTTGAGAAAGTAGTAATTTTTTCTTTTGCTCAGACTACAAATTAAGGACCAAAATGTATTACAAGTATGAATTCATCAGTGACAATCTAATTGAATCAGGATGTCTCTGAATGCTTGAGACTGGCGACAGCTGCTCCATTAACATATATTTCTAGCTGTGTAGATACTGTGACACAAAAGAGGAAACTTACCATCCATGAATCCCTCAATGGAAACAACAAAATTGCATTTATACTTTTAACCTCTTTCCCAGTAATTGTGGAGATATTTCCCATATGGCCAACTTTGGTATGAAACTTCTAGCCGTGAAAGTCATCCACACATGCCCTCAATCTCTATAGGTAATAGGCCAATAACATGCAGATGCAACCACAGCCACCAACAGAGACAAGCTCTACTGCTAGTAGCATAATGAAGGAGCAAACTTGATGAACATATCAAATGTGCTCCTCAGAAAAACATGCGTTCCTTCCTGTGAGAAAAGGAAAAACAAAGAAGGCTAAACGAATAAGGAGTTTTGGTGAAGTATTTGTGCTACAGCATTGAGGCAGTATTTATTATTAATCTGTGCCACAATAACTGTAAATAGCATGGAAGTGAGCTGTATGAAAGTCCAATGGAGTCTATACATTGTAGCATTCACCACCATCGTTGTTCTTAAAGTGTCAGGGAGAGATTTTATTGCCAAAATTATAATTGGAGAGTCTGCCTCTGTGGGCCAGGACAGTCTAATTCCACTCAGAGGTCTGTAGGGCACAGCAACCAGTGTATTGAGAACTGCTACTGATGCACCAATTAAGCATTTTTTTGAAGTCAAAAGTATGTCAGTCACTCTGATGACTCGGCAGCCACCCAACAACCAGTAACTAGAAATGATTAGCATTTGAGAGATGTTTGTGAAATGAAGATTTATTAGCTCTTCAGAGAAATTCATTGTGCCGCAATATTTTTCTTATTTACTTTTCTTGAGAAACTAAGTACTTTTATAAGATCCAAGAAGAAATTGAACTCACAATCTTCCATGGATGAATGACAGTGGCTTTGAAAGTCATCATGTTCCTCAGATACAGTACTGCTCCTGTTGTAACTAGTTGATAGAAACAGCTTTCTAGTGAGAGAAACACAATATCATTCCACAGAGACAGATTGTGTATTAAACAGACCTCATTTCATATTAATGGAAAATTAATTGAATTGATTGGAAATTTGGTCTTGGTTCTACCTCTCTAAAACTGTGGAAAGGTTTGCTATCTTTTTAGTTCCTTCAGGTGCCAGAGATTTTAGTGTGAATTATTTACACCATTTGTATGTACAAAACCTGAAAGTAGCTTCTAAGCAGCTTTATGGAAATCTGGTAGAAGAAACCTAAAATTCCCCAGGGTTTTTGCAGTTATGCAATACAAATTTATATATTACAAAATTCTCCTGTTTCAAAGGAATTCTTGTAAATGCCTGGTCAAGCAGAGGCAGTAAGCACTGGAAAATTATCCAACCTATTGCTTTGTGTGTACAGTCTACAATGGAGTCATAGAATGGTTTGAACTGGAAAGAACCTTAAAGATCATCCAGTTACAACCCTACTAACATGGACTGGGATTCCACCTACTAGATCAGGTTGCTCGAAGCCGTGTCCAACCTGGTCTTATGCTCTTTTTTCCTCCAAAACTGCAAGAAGTTTGAAAGTTTGTAAATAGTTCACAATTAGTAATTACTTGAACTTGGTGAACATATTTTTCCATTTATAAAATGTTCAATATAATGCTGTCCCATGTTTATCTTTCCTTCATATCCTAGAATAATCAATTAAAAATGTAATCTTTACATTTTGGAAAATACTCTGTAGAAGTTGGATATTGGCTGTGAGACTGTTACATTTGACCTATTAGTCAATTATAATTGATTTGGAAATTGGCATGCTGCACACATTTTTGCCTGTACAACTTCTCTTCATGATGACTTACAGAGGAAAAGCACACACACACAAAAAAAATAGATGCAAAAGTATTTAAAAATCAAAAGAAAATAAATAATTTTGTGTGTGTGTTTCTGCATCCATCCAAATGGTTCTGTAAGAAATGGGGCAAAATTTCAAGTTTTCCAAACTCTAAGGAGGGTGTTGCAAAACCAGGGAGAATCATGTACCATGTGCTATTACTCAGATTGCGTGTGTCTTGAGGTTTGAATTTTCTGTGGCCATAGAAAGGTCACATAACTTAATGCTTGATCAAAAACTTGATAAAATTCTAATCCCGTATTTGTTTTTAGTTTTGTCCATCAACTTCTACATGATTTGCATGATTTTTACTGACATTTGCTTTTCTGACTCCTTTGGCTTTTTTAAAATTCCACCTTGCGCATATTTTGCACATTAACGTGTGCTGTAGATCCGATTCTGTAGAGTGCTCTCAAATAAAACCAAGCTCGTATGATCCCCAGCACCATTTCTGAAACCATCAGCAGCTTGTTGTATTAGGTGCTTGTGGTCTGTCAGGCAAGTTGTGTTTGAAAAGAAAAGAAAAGCGCCTCATAAAAACGCACACATTTGATCTTTACAACTATTTTTAGTTTGTGTCAATCTTCTATGGCCCTGGGCAACAGAGGCAAAATGCCAACCTTGGCAATCTTTTCAGACACTCTAATATGCCAAGTTCTGGCAGCAGCACATTTTTATCAGAATTGTTTTCCAGCCTCAGTAAACTGCTTCAAATATTGGTGTGCCTGTTGTGGATATGACATCCATGGAGACCACAATGATTGCAATCAAAAAGTAGCAGAGAAAATAGAGAGAGTTTGTGTCAGTTCTGATTCTCACTATCCCTTTCAGCATGACAATAAATTAATACAACTCAGCTTCTGCTCTGGTAAGCCTTTTCCATAAGAACAAAGTATTAGAATCCTAGTGCTTAACATTCACAGGGAAATATTCTGCTGTTAGAAATGGAGTATGAAATGCAAAAAAGTATGTCTGTGCAATGTCATGATAAGAATGTACATGCACAGAAGAGTCAAGAAATTTGAAGTGATGATTCTCACAGGAATTTTAACGTAGTCCTTTTCTACCTTGCAGAGATTTTTCTAACACTTTCTTTGGCGGCTATTTCTAGGTCTACGTGCAGTGTGGATGTTCTGTTTGTCCTGGAAATCATAACTTTGATTTGTTTGACATTTTGATGAGTGTGAATTTCTTAACCTAATGTCCCAAAAATATAATTTTAAAGGATTTTTTTTTTCCTTTTTAAGAGCGAGTGCTTTCTATCCTTTAAAAAGGTAGAATTAAAAAGAAAAAATAGTAAAACATGATGTGTAGTATTGTAAAGAAAATGGCATGGTGTCAAAGTCTTTCAACAACTAGTTGACCATGTAATCAGTAGCCTAACAATACCATATTTGCATAATGGCAACATATGATCAGAAGTGCTGAACAGACAAGGGAATTGTTTTGGTAATGTTATATGCATTTCAACACTTCCCAGGATGCCAGGATGCATTTGCTATGTCATTAATATCCAATGCAATACCCAGAGACTCCTTTTTGACTTTACAGAGCTGGATCAGTACCTGAAGCCTTGACCTTATAGTACCTTAAGCATACTTGTAATCCGTTTGCATTGGAGCATGGAGTCAGAATTGTTATAAATATCCTGGTCTACAAAGGCAATGGATGTTCTAGAATATGTTGTTTTTCATGTGTTAATGCCTTTGTTTCTTATCTGCTGCTTCCAAACTCAGTCAAGTATGAAATCTTCCCCTTTGACTATATGCATACAGCATTTGAAACTTGCCAAATAACTCTTTTCTGGACTAAGCAGTATGCAAAAAACGACAAGGACATTTTCTTTAAAGTACAAAAGGCAGTTTTTAATGAAAAATAGCCACATTTTACTTTATTCATCATGAAAGGTGGTAAACTGCAGACTGAGCACAAAAATGAAAAATATCGGTTCAGACGATATTTTTGCTTCTGAAAAACAAAAAAGAAGCTCTCAAAATAGGATTTGGCACAAAATTGCCTCTATGCTTATATTTGCTCTTCAGTTTGCTATAAAAATATGACCTTTTCAATGTTTTCTCCTTGGGAGGAAGCTCTTATCTCCAGTTTCCTTTCCAGAGGAGATTAGTGCATTAATACTAACGCATCCTCTCCCTAAAAGGAGCCAACAGTGGGACCAAACATGATTTCTTCCTTGTCTAAACAGTATGGTACCATGCCGTCACCTGGACTCAGAGAAAAACAAGTCTATTCTTTGCTCTCCAAGACAACAGTCTCACTAAGGAACACAGAAGTTTGCTACAGAGCCTACACCAATACACTGCAAGGCATAATTGTTTAATTTCTCAAGTGAGGGTTGGCCACCACATTTTTTTGAACTGTTTCTCAAGGGATCATTAGAGAAGACATAGTGTTCTTTACTCATAGTACCAGGTATCAGTTGTTGTTGGATGCTCTTGTTTCTGAGGGGACCTCAACCTGAAAGATTAAAGGCTAGCCTGAAGGAAGACAACCTCATGCTGTGCAATCATGCAAAGTACATCTGTAGCAATAAAATACAGGGTAGACCCCTGCATGTTTCTGCCCCTCTACCCTCCACCCTTATCACCCTGTATGGGATAGGAAACCAAAAAGAGACAGTGAAATACTAATGCACAGTAATATAACTCCTAAGCTGCTGAAGGGCGCATGCAGGTGAGAAAGGTTGTTGTTTTCATATATTGTGTTGAGGGAGGATAGAAAATCATCTTTGTTAGGCTTTGCTGGTGATCTTCTGTATGGTCTCAGATGTTGCTGACTAGTAGGTGACCTAATTTATGGTAACACAACACTTGTGACAATATTGTTGTATCCATTGTATATTTGCTATCTACCCTGGAAAGCTAATATTTGGGTAAATTAGTGAAAACAGCTGAAATGTTCTGTGGAAAAGTGTTTTCTCTTGGCCTTGCAGTTAGAACTGGAATCATTTGGCATTTCTCAAATCTGCTTTTACGATGCAGATATGACTCTTGTAGTCATAATCCTTTGTCAGATATATCAACTTCAAAAGTTCTGTTTGACCTTAAAGACAGAATTAGGATTTGATTAATATTCTGTGTATGCTTTTCTTTTCACATTTACAAAACTGGGAATGTAAGAAAATCTTGAAATAGAGTTTTCATAAGAAAATCTTCCAGCAAATAAAAACAGATCATGAAAGGAATAGATGTTTTGACTGTCAGAATCTTCTCATTTATAAAATACCTTTGAATTCAACTCATGGTGAGCAGAAATAAAAATAAATATCAGTTATCCCAATGTAAAATACAAGAAAGCAAGATTTATGGAGAAATTCTCTGTAGCCCTTCAGACTGAGGACACAGGACAGCCTTCCTCTTCGTCCTGGTTTAACCAGGCCCCACACAACCACTTGCTCACACCCCTTCCCCCGGTGGGACGGGCAGAGAATTGGAATGGTAAACTGAGACAACTCATGGGTTGAGATAAAGACAGCTTGATAGGTAAGGCAAAAACTGCACACACAAGCAAAGCAATACAGGGAATTAATTCAGCACTTAATCACTTTCAGGACAAGCAGATTTTCAGCTATGTCCAGAAAAGCAGGGCTCCATCATACATCTTCACTCTCCAACAATTTACAGCTCAAGAACTGCCTGTGGCTGAGGATGCAGAATGATACTGGTATGATACATGGACAGAGGTAGGACAAGCTAGGGGGCTTAATCTTCCTGATGGATAATAGGAATGATGACCAATTGAACAAAAATATGACTTCAAAGTTATTAGTTTCCTATGCAATGAGATTTGATGTAATGAAAATTCTGAAATTCACATTATCACTGCTTTTATATATGCTAAATAGACTAACAACAGTTACAGAGACCTTCCTTAAACAATCAGTTTTTGAAAAGAAAAGCACAATATTTTTATATTTAATCAACAGAACACTCCAGAATGAATTGCTTTTATTTCTTTCCATTGGTTATCTCTCTAGCATATCAAGCTGACTGTCCTTTTGTATTCTGTGTTGGTGATAGTACTACAGTTAGGCTGTCCTCCTGCCAAGACTGTGCACAGTTAGGAGAAATCTGGAACACGGAAATGTCAGCTGCTGGCTTAGCTATTAAAAGTAATTACTCTATGGCAAAACCCAACTGTTGCAGAGTGCTTTGTAGACTGAGATCAACACCTTCACTGTGTAATACTCCATTTAAATATTAATTAAGGTCCATCTCTATAAAAACTATCATCTGAGATCATACTGACAAGTGTTATAATGCAAACCTATCAAGTTTCAGGGAAATAAAATTTCTAAAACCTTTGCACTTGAAAGGGTCTTTGCTCATGAGTATCTTTGAAGAATTAGCCTACATGTCCATGAAAAAAGAAGACAAATGAGAAACAAGTAAATATTTGGAAAAAGAGAAAGCACAAAATATTCTCTAGTTTATTCCATTATTCTGTCATTAATTACTAGGATAATTAAGGGATAGAAACATTTTCTCGTTCTTTTGCAAGCAGAAGGCAAGTTTGGTTTGGAAGATGCTAATTTTTTACATTAAAGAAAATCCCAACACTGATGCACTGAAAGCTTCCTTGACAATGGCTTGGTGGTCTTCAAGTGTGTGCAGACATTCACTGATTTTATATATTGTGCTCAATTTCTTCCCTGACTTAGTACCAACAATCTTTTCCATAGTCACGACTTGGGAATTTGTCATCTTCAGTGAAACATGCAAAGACCTAATTGCTTGCTACACCTGTGATGCCCATTTTGCTTGAAGCCCTGCAATATTACATGGAAAATCAGTCTGTAGCTGTGTGAAAAGGTTGAACGACTTGTGGTGAGCCAAGGTATATATCTGCCCATTGCAGAGCTGACACATTTTCCCCTGCCAGAAGGTGCAATAGCCTCTATTTTACGGAATGCTTTTTGATTGCTCTGAATGTTGTTACTGCAGGCTAAGTTTACTCTGAGGTAGGCCTGACTGCTGAAACATCATCAAACCTTTACATGCAATCCGTTAGCATCTTTTGCCAGAACCATTGCAAGTAGAAAATTGCTAACATTCAAGAGCATGCAGGAGAACTCAACTTCTGCATTTTTCTGGGCTCTAATGCCTGGGAAGAAGTGCTGTTCTTCTGATGGAAGAACCTGCATTTGAACCTCTTTGTGATGTTTTGAGACCCTTTTGGGTCCCCAGCACCTGTCTGATTTGGGCATTTGGCAGCAGCTCAGTTCCTGGAGGTTGGGGAATGGCAATCAAATCTAATTATTGGCTGATGCTGTAAATATGTTCTTGGTCCTGGAGGATCTGAGCTTATGCCAGAAATTATGAGCATTTAGTAGTCCCCTGGCTAGTGTAGACACTTGCAGCCACTAATTAGCAGTAGCTTTTTGCTTCCTTGCTCTGTGGAGAATGGAACTGCTGCTAAATATCCGTCCTCCTAAGGCAGTTGTGCTGTGTCTGGATTATGCTAGCCCATGGCCAGCATGAAGAAAAGGTTGGTCCTTCCCTTTCCCCCAGTCCTTCTTGCTTGTTGTGCTGGCACTTTTTGATTGTGTGATGGCTTACACCAAAACTAACCCTCCAGAAATCAGATACCAGGAAACTGATGTGACTCATTTCATGGCTCCATTTAATGTTAGAGCTGATGAAAAGGAGGAAATTGCAAGCTGAGGCCATGGGAAAGAGGATCCTTCTTTTTGACAGCAGGGGAACATTGGATTGGCTTAAACCATCATGAAATGAGCCAATGAGCCCTTCAGACATTTTGATCCCCTATGAATAATTTCTAAGCTCTCAAGGGACAAAAGACTCACAGTTCTAGAACACAGCTGGGGAAGAGAAAGGAACAAATGTGGTGTGATGAAAACAAACAATGCAAGAGTAGTTCATCACGCATTGGTGGTTTAAGGTTTAACCTGTAGATTTACTGTGAACCTGAGACTATTTTCACTTCTGCAAACTAACTCCCAGCAACCTTTTAAACTAAGCTGGTGGATCAGCTATGTGTGTTCCGCACTCTTGCCAGCCACTTTCCAGTGGTGCCATATCTCTTGAGCTTGAATACATTCCTCTTCAACCAAATGGTGATTTGTATTAAGGAATTACTACAGGATTTGTTACTGGTACAAAGTAACCTGATTTGCACTCTCTTTGTGTCAAGAATGCATGCTTACAGCAGTTTGGCAGAGCAAAATGGACTATTCCAACAGCAGGAGATTTTTTT
>WAAE01011022.1:0-17394 GCA_013400495.1 Nicator chloris
GGCAGGTCACTGATAGTAAATGCTCTTGGGTTACAGTTCAAAAGAACATAAATTAATGTAAATCAGGTATTTTGCTGAGTTTCTGTTAGTGGCAAACATAGTCAAAACTTTTCTTTTTAGTCTTTGCTTGTCTTAGCTAGTTGTAGTTTTAGTCTCATTATTTTCTCAATCATCTAAGCAGAGGATTAATTGAACAACATTTTTAACTGGTAGGGTTATGCAGGAAATTTTGAAACATGCTAATGTCACAAAAGTTCAGTATTGTTCAGGTAAGCTGATATACAGATTTATTCCTCATATTTGAGATTTGTGTATCAAATATGTAAGTCGAATAATTGTGATGATGTGTAACAATTATAATGAGAATGATAAGGTAAACAGGTAAGGAAATTACGGAATTATATGGGTGGTTAGTATTTAATAATTGAATGTCATGCTAACTACTTTTTTATACTCTTGGTTGTACTAGTCAAATTACCAGAAAATTTGATCTATGGTGTCATTTGAATGATGGCTCAAAAATTGTATATTATGATAAGCAATATACTAAAAATACCACAATTGACTTTTTCTTCTAAATAGTTGTTGGGGTTTTTTTGTTTGTTTTTTCTTTTAGAGACTAAAATAGATGAGATTGCTACAGTGCTGCAAATTAGAACTGGTAGAAAAAAAATCAGAAAGAAAAATGTAGTCCCTTACTTTTCTCAAGAAATTGTCTATATAATGTAGCACTGTGCTTTACTGAAAGTGACTATACTACCATTCAATTAGTTTATCTTCTTTAAGAAAAGAAGTTTTGTGAATCAGTGAGTTTCTTCTTTTTTGAAATAAAAATCACTGACCATGTCTTTAAAACTTCTTTGTGTGCTGATAAACTGTCTGTTAAAAGTGCTAGTCTGATGAAAATGTCAGCATGAGGTGACATTTAGACAAATAGTTGCAAAGTCAGCAGAAAGGGGTTAATTACTAGAGCTGCATAAATTCTTCGGTTTGTCACTTTTGTGAGAGATATTTACATCATTTGTCTGAGTAGCTACCTTCAGTTAAGAGGCTCAACTTCATCCAAAATCTGAGAATCTGTTTCTAAAGCCACAGTAAACGAATGTGAATGTGTATTTGCAGAATGAATTTGCACACAGTGATTTGCCAGTAGGGCTGGTAAAACTGAACTACATAAGCATGAAACCAGTGTGTATCAGCCTGTGAAGCCTGTGTGTATCAGCTATTATGGAACATCAGCTCTGGATTGTGCACCAGTAGTACTCTTTTACTAAAATTATCAGAAAGAAAGAACTCAGGAGTAACCAGACCTAGCTTACATTTGAACACAGGCTATTTTGTTGGAAACTTATAGGAACACTCCACACACTCAAGTAACATTGTAGGTTTCCATGGGTATAGATCACAATAGCAAAAATCTAAGTAAAAATAACTAAAATCCCCATGGTAGGTTCAAAATCTAAGTTTAAAGCAGTTTAGTTTCTCTTCATCACCAGCAATTCCATTCTGCCAGGCCACTGAATGTCAAAAAACAAATGCACTATAAATATGAGGAAAGATACACATCCTGGAAAAAAGTTTACATTTTATGAAAAAGTGAATTCTCTTCAACCAAGGAATGTTTTTTATTAGGACTTTTACACTGTGACACATCTTTTTCCCTTTTCCTTAACTTTGTAGGAGAGGGGACAATTTAAGATTTGTTCTGGACCCTAGTTCTTAAACATAAATAGGTGACAGTAGCAATATTGACACAAATGGTGTCTCAAAACCATTTAGTCCTTAACATCTTTAAGGTGGAATGAGCTGCCAGGGAACTGTTTTAAAAGAAAAATAAAATTCTATCTAAACGTTACTATGTTTCTGAGACAGAATGAACTTAATAATTAGGAAAATATGTGTCTTTGTATGGCTAGAATATATTATTTTACTCTGTATATTTCCTGCATTTTGTGAGGGTTGTATGATACCCATCAGCAATTCCAAAAACTCTATACAATTAATCCATCCTTAATATGAGTATACTCTATATTATAAATGTATAACCGTCAAATGTGCAAATCTTCAAAGCCATGTTTTATATTTTATTAGTCCTTGAACCGTTTGGAAAATGAGTGGGCCTCATGAAATGTCATAAAATAATTTAATTGCTTTTAGACTGGGGAAACTAAATTGAAGTGCACCTTAGAAAATGTCCAACTGCATCCCTTTCCAAGAGCACCAGCACATCTGCTGATTAAGTCTTCAGGACGTGTATAGCTGGGAAAGTCAGATGCTCTTCCAACAGGCAAGTCCCAGCAGATGCTGCATTTATGGATGGTTTGTTAGAGCCACAGGCACCTGGTTTGGCAGGTACCCATTTTGCCCCCTGCTGTATCAGCAAGTGCTGTGCTGAAGGCAAGAACTGGCACGTGTCATTTCATGCCGCAGCTCAGCTCTTTCAGAGAGTGAACATTCTGCACCACTTTGCTGTGCTGCAGGCTGCTTGCAGAGGTGTTGGTAGTGCTCACACAGCTTTTTGCAACAATGGTACTCACTAGCACTTCAGCTGTGCTAAAAAAGTGCTGGTTAAATGGGCTTGCTTAAAAAGAAGTGTGGAGTATTCTCTTCACAGAACAGGAAAGACTACTCCCTGCTCAGTACAGAGAGAGACAAAGAGTTATTTAGGGAGAAAACCATTGAGGAGGAGGCTTTTTTTTGCAGAAATGGCCATATGCTTCCAACTCCTACAACATTCGACAATAGAATATTTTGACAGCAGAGTGGCTGCTGCTGTAAATCTCCTAATTATGGATCAAAAGTGCCACCAACTCATGATGCATAACATGTTACTGGCATAAGCTCATGCGGCAATTCAGAAGAGTGGAAAATTTTCTGATGGATTAAGCTTTACACCAGTAGGATCAATGCCAGATTCTGTATTAGATGTATTCTAGGCTCTTTTTGAACCTACAGGCAATGTAAAAAAGCCCGGGGGGGGGGGGGGGGAAAAAAACAACAAAAAACCAAAAACAAAAAAAAACCAACAAAACAACAAAAAGCTGGCTATACTTTGTATCATTGGCTCCAGCTGATTTGACAGCTGTGCTATCATTTGTACCTACCTCAGTCTGACAAAATTAATGTTTTAGTAACCTCAAGGAACCAGTGCTGAGGTCTGGCAGTGATGCTCACAGACCCAAGTTCTCAATGGTTTGTTAACCACCAGCTTCAGGCACTGTTGTGAGAGGCTTGTTCATACTTGAGATATCTGCTGAGTTAGTCCTCCTGTGGGTGCAAAAGGTACTAATGCACACAGGCACATATTTTTAACCCCATGATTCTTCTTCTGCCCACCTGCTAGGGTAAATGATGCCATTATCACTGCAAGGGGAATCCACACTGATAAATCTGGTACGGATTCACTAAAAATGCACTTCTTGTTTCATCGTGGGTACTATTTAAACCTCATTATTTGTTAGAAAAGTGCAAATACTAAATAATTCTTCCTAAACACATTCATGTAAAAGGGCACCCTTGTAAGAACTACCACCCCTACTAGAGTGTTGCCAGACCTTCTGTGGTAATAGGAGTTTATTTTGAAACTGTGTCTCCTCTATAGTGGTATGAGAACATGATTGTAAACAAGAATGGTCAAAATTAAACCAGTATTGTTTCCCATATTTAAGTGACAGATCATGGACTGAACATCAATAGAGAGCAGAATAATTGTGGGGAATTTTTGTTGTAATTGTGGTGAAGGGTGAGGGCTGTAATGTGTGTAAATTGTCCATCTTTGCTGGTGTAGTGATGATGTTACTTGGACAGAGGCGTGGAGAGTTATTTTTTAATTTAAGTGACACGAGTGAAGATTGCAGATTGTATGATGAATGTGTGTTTTAATGATTATGATAATTTAATGAAAACAATAAAAGAAAATATCCTACATTCTCAGCATTATGTAATTAGAAGTCAGATCCTGTAAGATATTCAGACACCTCATTCTCAGTGATTTCAGCTCTACGAAGATACCAGAATACTTTTAAAAATACAGACTTACTTCAAGAGGGTCAAAATAAATAGTTGTAAAAGCTAGATTGCTGCACTTTTCAGTAATCTGTTTTGCTACAGTTTTTATTTAATCGGTTTTGTATTATTACTCTTTATGTGGCTTCTGTTTTTCTTTCCTGAGTTAGCGGGTGCACTAGGTGTCTCTCTTTCTCTCTGCTGATCATTGTTTTGGGGAAGGTACATAAAACTTCCTTTTGCTTTGCAGTGTGTGAAGCAGTACAGCTTAAGGGCTGTACACTTACTGCTCTATGTACTGCTTCATTTTGAGATGTTGAGTTCACCTATCACCCATTCAGCTGCTGGGGGAAGGAACGATCACTGTGGTAGTTAAGGGCTGATCTATTCCCTTGTCAGCAAGAGGGGAATTGAAAGCAGTCAGAGTTATCAGAGGTTCTCCTCAAATCTGCCTTCTGAAGGGGAATCTGGCAGTGCAAGAGTGGCTAAACTGACAGTGGCATAAATCCAGTTTGAACTTTCAGCTTCCATGTAGGGCTAAACTTGGGGCTGGGGGGTGTCTTAAGCAAAAGTTTGAGAAAGAAATACAGAACATTCTGTCTCTGGTACTGCTCCCTCCAAAGGCTGTGAAAAATCTGCAATAAACCTCTGGTTAGAAATGTAAAGCTGGACTTTAACTTCAAAAGTTTGATCATGCACCAGCCTTGCAAATACCAGGTATACTGTTTTTCCTCTGTGCAGGTATCTAAGCCAGACCGTATCAGAAGAGATGATGCTAGCAGCCAACCCTCAAAACAGGGAGAAATTAACCATACTAAAACAAGCTCTAGGTGCTCTGGGATTCAATAGCCTGGTAAGTAACATGAGCTTATGTTATTTGTGACTAAAATAATCATATTAGTTGAAAGCAGGCCATAAGTAACTCTCACAGATAACCTTTTGTGGGGAAAAGAGGCTTCTTTCTGTCTTTTTTTTTTTTTTTTTTCCTACTAGTTAAGACCTTGAAACAAATACAGCACTAGTTCACTCCAGGGAAATTACTGTAATCACTTTTAATTAGACACAGAACCAACAATGTAAATCTTTTTCGTTCCTAAAGATTCACAAAACAGCTTCAAGGTATAATACTCTGAACAATTAAATTACATAGATAAAAAGAAGCTATCAAATCCCATATGACACCTCATAAAAGCCATGGAAATTTTTTCCTCTTCCTGATTATCTCCTCATCCTTTTTAATTTTTTGAAACATACATATGCTAACAGCACCTAAAAAGAGGTAAATACCTATTTGGGCAAGGAAAATTAGAGCCAGGTAACTTGAAAGAGCTAACTTAATTCCCCAAAAGCAACAAGAAGATCAGCTTGCTGTTTGTCTTTAATCCTATGAAACTAATGAAGAAGATAATTTGGAAAATTAACCAAGAGGTTCTGGAGGACAGAGGTGTGACAGGAATCAGAAGAAATAGAAAGATGAATATAAGAACCCATGTAAACTGTGTATCCCTTCAGGAGTGCTTAACAAAATCCCCATATGTCTTATCTATGAATATACCTAGCACACTGTAGCTGGAACACTTCTGCAAGAGAAATACATAACCAACAGTAGTTCTAGAAGGAGGTAAGAACTTACCCCTGTACAATATAATTAGAAAAACGGGGACAAAAAGTTAACTCTAAGTTAAAACATCATCAAAAATGACTGATGAGGAGCACTTGCAATAAAAAAGGATCAAGGACTATCAGCAAATAATTTGTGAATCTGCTGAAGCTGTTATTTAGGTGCAAGATAGACTTCTGTGGAGGTAGTAGGACATCATGGAGCTGGTTGGCATTCCCTAGTTAAGGCAGTAAAAAATGTCAACTTTCAATGTAATGAAGAGTAGGGTTTATTGTCGTCAATGTTCATGAGTCCATGTACAAAATTGAACAAAATGGCTATATTTGACAATATTATTCCTTACTCTTAGTGGCTCAAGCTCTGTACTAGTAGATTTCTATAACAAAAGGTCGACACTGCTGGATTTAACCCAGCATTCACAGTTTCATGGATCTCTCTTGCTCTTTCATTAATGTTTCTGTTCTCTTGAGGAAGGGGTTCAGCCAATAAGTAAATAATAGAATACTAAATGAATCATGATTTGTAAGCCTGCAGTAACTGAGAATGCTTCATATGCAGTATTCTTTTGAGTCCAGTACTTCATTTTGCTCAGAATTCTTGAAAAGAAGTTACCTCTCAGAAAAGTGTCAACATCTTGAAGGCTGTTCTATATTCAGGCAGCATTAGAATAATATTTAGGGAGCAAGAAATCTGTGAAATTCCCCAAGCACTGCAGGCTGATCTCCTGTGTTGAATGTTAGAGGGCAGTATGTAGATAAAACACATTCCTAAAATTTCTACCCATTACTTCTGAGGTACATGGAGAGGCCTATATGTATCATTCCTTGACTACCTAGCCACATTTAATGATAGAGCAGATAATCTTTTTGAAGAACTACATAAAAATTCCTTAGCAGTCATTAATGATATCTTCCAAAGTATGTTAATGTTTATTAAAAGCAATTACTGTTTTAAAGGTGGGGGAATATGTATCTTACACAACGAAAAAGTGTTTGAGAATCTGGAATGTGAAATATACCTGAGACCACACCGAAATCACCAGAATGAAAAGCTGTCCCAGCCCACTGCCACTCAGGGCTGCAGTCATCCCCAAACCAGTTCTGAATGAGTTAACCTACAAGCAAGGAGTGTGCAGTGCTAGTGTGCCATTTCATCTTGCCAGAGATACCATCCCAAGAAGTAGAGTATATCACCCTAGTTTGAATGCTAATTAGCATAACTTATTCTATTTTAAGAGTTATCTTGTTCAGAGTTTCTTTGTATATATTGGATATTTTGGAAACTTCAGCTTTGGTACTGTGGAGTACTAAAATACACTGTTGACCTATTGACAACTCTCTCGTACAGTAAGAGATTGACATTTTTGTCTTAAAGTGTAGTTTAGAGAAGCAAACTTGCTTAAACAGCACTGGAGGTGCTATGGTCTATCCCAGAAAGACTGTAAGCTTTTCTAATGCCCTTTGATGATTGGCATATTTCTCAGGGAAAGGAACATGAAGAAAAGAAGAAGAAAAATTGAGAAAAAAGAGGATGTATTAGCTAAGTATTTCATTAGTAGTGTATTTATAATCTTAGTCTGCAAATTCTGATAAGTGAAATTTATCACTGTCACTTCTGCAATTTCAACAGATTTGGGTTCTATATATTTTTCAAAAATATTTCAGTAATTGTCAATTAACTTTGCTGTACGTAATGCCATGTAATGTTATAGTGGATATCAAGTTTCCTGTTTTGGCATTTTAAGAAGCACCATTTTATATAACTGACCTAAAAAAAACCTTCCAAAAACATACAATGCTTTCCATATTTTAAGATTTAAGGTTCATATTCCATGGATCATATTTTGCCTTGAATTTAAAAATATTTTAAAGCTCATTAAACAACCAAAACAACTGAAGAAAGTTAGTTTTCTTGCTGTGATAAAAATGAGGCCAGGAAAAATCTGCCCCTAAAATATAACTGCGTCACAATCTGAGGCATCACAGAAGAATATGCAATCCTCTTTGGAGGAGGATTGTGTGAGGGTAAGGAAAGTTGCTTTTGGTTTTTTCAGACCTTAATTACAGCTTTTAATTCCAGGAAGCTATAGAGCTGGACACTTTGTGAATTCAGTTGGCTAAGGCAAAAAAAACCCCTTGCTCTTCCCAGATACAAAATTGTCTCAATGGAAATTCTCTGTGGACAAGATATGTTTTATTTCTTGCAGAAACAATGCATTCATTAAAGATACTTAAGTATTTTTATCACATTCAGAAAAACTTTCTTAACCTAGCGGTTAATCTGACTTACATTAAAACAAAGGAAATAAAAAATAATTTTTTCGGTTCATGTCCTAGCTAGGTTCCAGTTTGATTTCAAATTTCCTGTTAATAATTCACATGTGAATGCTTTTCAACTTATCAAATGTTGATGATATAAACTAACAGAATTAGTATTTTTATAAAGCATTGCCTTTCACTGGTGTGTCCAACAGATCTTTTCTTTATCTTTAATTCTGAAAAACATGTGTGCAGGAGGTGGAGAACCTGTTTGTGATTCTCTCAGCAATTCTGCATCTTGGAGACATTCGCTTTACGGCTCTGACAGATGCTGAGACAGCATTCGTGTCAGACCTGCAGCTCCTGGAACAAGGTCAGTAGGACACGACCTTGGAGCATCGCCTGCTCAGTCCCGCAGCAGGGAAGTTGCGCTGTTCCACCGACAGATGGAAACACAACTCCAGGGAGACAAAAAAAAATTACTTCTGAAAATTCATAAGTTACTGTGGGAAGACAGTATCCAATTGGCTTGGATGTTTTATAAATTGCAGATTTTTATGGGATGAAATAAAACGCCAGTATTGCAAATTAGCTAATTAAATGTCATATTTAATGCTATCGTTTGCCAAAAGAAATTGTACAGTGCACTTTGTGCAGTCTTGTTTTGAAATGCTTTTGCACTGCTTGTCAACAGCTGAACAATTTGCCTTGAATTGAATTCCTTGCATTCAAAATCTATGTCTTAAAAGGGTCTCTTGTTTCTGTGCTTTGAAGTTTGCCCTCTTGGTCACTAACAAATCTCCTCCAAGTGGCTTATGGATACAGAATGTCAATAAGAAGCATACTTTCACTCTAATACCACAGAAAGTCTGCCAAACCTTGGGGAAAGTCCTGAGTAATCTTTGAAGGGGAAAGAAAGCTGTAATGTAATATACAGATACATTCAAACTTCACAAAGTACTGATTGTAGTAATCCCATTTTATGTGTTCGTTAATTTTGATTACTCCTGTGACAGCACCCTTTTCTTTAATGTTTGGATTCTTTCACTACTCAAAAAGAAATCTACAGAAGAAAATCTGTTGTAAAAAATGAAATATGCAGTATAGCATAAATCAGTCTTCCTTTACATTTTCTTTTCCTTTCAGTGGCAGGGATGCTGCAGGTTTCACCAGATGAGCTTGCTTCAGCCCTAACAACTGATGTTCAGTATTTTAAAGGTAATTTTTTCCAAGCTTACATTCTCATAGATCAGACCTGGTGGCATTTTGAGCCTTCTGATTTAAAAAATTTAAAAGCTGTCAATTTTTGTTTCTTATTTCTTGTATGGTCCTGTAAATATTCCTTCTGAGAAATATGTAGGCTTATCTGCCATACAGTAAATTAGACTGGGCCACCAAATTAGAAATGCCTTTGTAATATGGAACAAAGCAGTTTCACACTGTGATGCTGATGGGGTCCTAACTTGATTAATATTATAAAAGTGTGTCAAGATAACAGATAATATATTAATAGAGAATATTAGTAAGAACTGTAATCAACAGGAGTGTCTTGGGAAAAAAATCTGAAAAAATATTTCCAGTAAAATATTAGTTCTGTGTAGCACTCATACACATTTCTTTTGAACAAAGTGTAAAGGCATGTAGTTCCAAACTTCAGATCTTTTGAGTGTTGACAGTCTTCTCATCTTGCACTGGAGGCTTCAGAAAAGAGCTAACACCATGTAAATGTTTGGCAAAGGAGAAGTAACTGTAGCTAAATTTACTGTAACTAAAATGACTTAAGGCGAAGTTTACAGCATACTTTCATCTCCATTTTCTGCTTTTTCTCTTAGGAGACACGATTGTTCGGAGGCACACTATAGAGATTGCTGATTTTTACCGGGATCTCTTGGCAAAATCTCTGTATGGTCGTTTATTTAGCTTTTTAGTCAACAAAATCAACTGCTACCTTGAAAATCAAGATGAGAGTGGCAGGTAGGAGTGCCATTGGAAACTATTAGGTGTTCCATTATCTGTTCAAATTCAGAATCATAAAGGAAACATGAGTCCATTAAATGGCGGAATTTAATGCACATGGATAAAGTTTTAAAGAGTTTTATAATAGCGTGACAGTGATGCTTGGATCTTTAAAGCACTGGCCATTCCTTCTAGTTGTTTTTACGGTAATGTAATTGTTTATTTATTTGCTTATATAGAGGACCATGGTACTTCATGCAGTAATCTAGATTGGTGGTTACAATTATTAGCCTTTTAGGACTTGACAATACAGAACGAGCTAAGTCTGTCAACATGGAAAATACTGCTTGGTGCTTTTTTAATACAGAACATAGTTGTTCCTTCTTCTCAAAACAGTGACCTTAGCAGAGGGTATTAAAACCAAAACCTTAGCAGAGGGTATTAAAAGGCCTTCAAAAGAATGTTTAAACTTAACTGATTTAAATGTTCTAAGAATGTTCTCCAGGTTCACATCATCTAAATGTGATGCTGTTGCTGTCCAACATGGTTTCTTGGAGAAATTAATGCTAATTAATTTGCATTAGTGAAGCAGTCAAGAAGCAAATTAAAGGAACAACAAAAAAATGAAATCTCGGTAGAATCAAAGTAACAAACCAAGACAGTAGACCTAATTAGATGATCATATGCATGTGACTTAATCAAAGTCCAATAGTTCATATGTTCAGCTGAGCTTTCTTATGAACATGAAACACAAGTGTCTTGGAATGGTTGGTAAAAGGTAATCCACTAATGACAGATGTGAAACTTTCATAAATGTGTTTTCTTTATATCATATCTCTGTGGCTGCATAGGACAAGTGTTTAAGAGGTGCCCTCTTTTAGAGTTTGAGGACTTCACAATCTTATTTTTATTCCTATTCAAAGACCTATCAGTGACAAATCTCTCCTCTTCTAAGGGTGAAGTTAAGAGAAAAAGGCACCATGACTGAGTAACTCAGCTTTCTGCACCTAAAATCTCTCTGTCATTGTATATACACCACCAGAGTGTCTCACTTCCTGATGAAGGCAAACAGAAGTAACATGGAATGATTTTACTTGTCTGTTTGTGACACTAAGCTAGAGCAATTTTCCAATCCATGGCCTAATTTGACATATTCTGTATATAATAAGGAAGGGCAGTAGCATGAAGTCACAATTCTTCCTCATTCATTCCTGGAATTTATGGAACAAAGATTTAGCTCAATGCATGTCTGTTACAGACAACAATCCAGCTCAGGCATTTCTAACTACAGTGAGCTTTTTTTGTAGTGATTGTTGAGAAAGAAATTTAGAATTAATATACAAAAAAACTATTAAAATTATTTGAAATAATTTTTCAGGGTGTAATTTTACAATTTGATATATTACATTCTTTCAGAATAGGGTGTTGTGTACTTCTGTTGTTAGTATAAACCTATAACTTTTAGTTATGATAGAATCTTCAAATAATGAAAGTCAAAGTTCTTTGCATATTGTCTACAAACTTGTTTGTATAAGTCTCTTTTTAGTGCCATCACTAGGTAGAAGAGCAAGGTGACCTCTACCTTGCAAAAATATTTCTCAGTGAAACTATTTCTGTCTGTGAAATAACTTGAAGACTGTGTGAGGTTGTAAGTCCCAGCTGAAACAGGACACCTGTTTGATGTATCAGAAATGAGGAATTTGCTATAGTTTCCTCTGGCCACATATTATAGCTATGCTTGAAAAAGAGTAGTTCTTCATTTAGGCTGGCTATAGAACGCTAACCAGCTCAGGATAAATTGGCAGTACTGACAAGATATACTAAGTTTTATCAGGCCAAAACCAGCTTCACTCCCTTTCCAAACTTGGAGCTAAGTAGCTTATTTTAAGTGGAAATAAGGTTGATCATCCTTCACTGATATTTCAAACCCAGTTGGAGACATACAGCCTTTTTTTTTGGTTCAACCTAATCATATAGTTTAAACTGGAGGCATAAATCAAGGCATAGGATAGTTCTTGATGCAGGTTGGATTACTGCAATGAATTTGTGATTGGTGGGTCAGATTTACTTCAAATACATCTGAGTAACTATCAGTAAGCAGCATTATATCTCCAATTTGGTGCAGTTTTAATAAACCTCTGCTGAAAGATCCACCAAAACCACTAAATTCTGTGACTACTCCAGTCTGATACATTCCAGGCCACACTTCATTCCCCAGTTGGAAACTGCTAGAACTACTATTTATCAGATGGGATGAAGCCTTCATCAGAAACCTGGAATAAGGTTTCTAACTCAGTTCTCTTGTTCTGTTGTGAGGCAGCTTAGCTGTACTTCCATCACACTTCAGTGAGAATTTATGAAGCAAAAAAATTGGATTTCTTGGCTTAGTAACTCTAAAAGAAACATTTCTTTTCGGCATTTTTGAGGAAACTGGTTATCCATGTTTAACTTTTGTGGTGGAAATACTTGATTTTGGTCTTTAATATTGATTTATATTTACTAAGAAAAAGCTTGTGACAGATTTTGGGCAAAATAAAAGGATTGATTATCATTAGGTCTAAGCAAAGGGGAGGTGATTCTGTGGAAAGCTGCAAGCCCCAAGCACTAAAGGTATGAAGCACAGAGAATAAAATGTGTTGCCAGAATACAGCAAATTCATTACTTTGGAATACTATTCCATAGGTATAAAGCAAGAATTTTCATGATGGTGATAATACACATTTAAAAATATTGTTCTCTTCCCTAAAAATTTATAATTTTTGTCTAGTTTTAACTAAATTATAACCCTACATGCTAGTTTAGTCTGGTTGCAAGATCTGAAATGTATGACTTTATTCATTCTGATATTATTTTTAAAAAATCGACTGTGGATAAATTATTTTGCCATAATTGACCCATGGAGTGGGATTAGAAGAAAATTATTAACATTTCTCACAGGTGCTTATAATTATCTTTTTAATTATTGATATTTATCTTCACTCATCTATATAGTGATTTCCTATTCTACTGATTTCATTATTATCAAAATGGTCTTGGTGAATTTCTTCCTAAGACGCTTAACTCTTCAGAGTTTACTCTGTTTTATTTCATTCAGATAAGTGTGCTGATTTTCAGTTTTGTAGATTCATGGTTGCCTTAACGTGGCATTTCGATGTAATTGATTGCACGTTGGCAAGGTTGGATTTGGTGATCCAAATGAGTAATGAAATGACTTAAGGTAATGTTTTGAAAATTCCTGACTTATTCTGCAAGAGGGTTTTTTCTCTATGGAGATTTAAGTATGTCTGGGAATTCTTGTGAAATACTATTTTTCATTTCTCATGGAAGACAAGCTAATTAGGTATATTTTCCTGAGAAAATCTTGGTAGTGTGTTCCCTGCCTGCTAGTAAGTTGAAGGCATGGTGTTTTATCAGCTAGTTAGAAAAGATTTTCTCTATTTGTAGATAAAACCTGATAAAAAGCTGATAAATATTTTGTAGATAAAGCCAGGCTGAACAGCAGGCCCCAGAGGGCCTGGGCCCAGCTGGAGGCCTCTCACTGGCAGTCACCCTCAGGGTCCTTCACTGGGCCCAGTATTGTTTACCTTATTCACACATGACCTGGATGATGGGAGAGATGTCTCCTCAGCAGGTTCCCTGAGGACACAAGGCTGTGAGGAGTGACCACTACCCCAGAGTGCTGTGCAGCCCTTCAGATGGGCCTCGACAGGGTGGAGAGATGGGCAGGAAGAACTTTCTGGAATTCAGCAAAGGCAAAGGCAGGGTCCTGCACCTGGGGGAGAACAATCCCCTGCACCAGTACAGGGTGGGGGCTGATCTGCTGGAGGGCAGCTCTGTGGAGAAGGACCTGGGGGTCCTGGTGCACAACTCTCCAGGAGCCAGCAGTGTGTCCTTGTGGCCAAGTGGGCTGGTGGTGTCCTGGGGTGCATTGCCAGCAGGTCAAGGAAGGTGATTCTGCCCCTCTGCTCAGCCCTGGTGAGGCACATCTGGAGTGCTGTGTCCAGTTCTGGGCTCCTCAGGAGAAGAGAGACGTGGAGCTCCTGGAGCAGGCCCAGCAGAGGCCTGCAGGGATGATTTAGAGACTGGAGCTTCTCTCTTATGAGCAAAGCCTGAGAGAATTTGGCCTGTTTAATCTCAGAAAGAGACAACTGAGAGGGGAACCTCATCCCAGTCTATAAAAATCTAAAGGGAGGGTGTCAAGAGGGTGGAGCCAGGCTCTGCTCAGTGGTGCTGAGCAATATTACAAGAGACAACAAGCAGAAGCAGATGTTCCACCTGAACACGAGGAACAACTTTTTTACTGTGTGGATGACCATGCACTGCAACAGGCTGTGCAGAGAGGCTGTGGAATCTCCTTCTCTGGACCTATTCAAAAGCCATCCAAATGCAGTTCTGTGCCTTGTACTCTGGGATGACCCTGTTTGAGCAGGAAGGTTGGACCAGGTGACCCACTGTGGTCACTTCCAACCTAACCCATTCTAAGATTCTTATGTGGCAGCATTACAGACAAAGAAAGAAAGCGGAATTCAGTCATGCCTTCTGTCTGTATCACCAGGTCAGCCATAGATTTCTGTTGCACATAGAGCGTACAGAATATTTCTGAAGAGGTAGTTTCTGAAAGCTTTTATATTCTGACTGTATATTCATACCCATGAAAATTTAAATAGTGCCAAAGACTAGCAGTAGGAACACTTATTTGGGCAAAGGAAGGATCTCAGATATCTCATTTACAAAATTCTTAGTACATTATCTGATTTATGGAACAAGATATTCTGGAATAGAAATCTTCTCAGCTTCAGAAAAAATAAATCAGAAAAAAACCCTAAAACATTTATTTATCTATTACTGAACTCAGCAGAAGGGGGTGTAGGAAGGAGGGAAAGGAACTTCCTATTCAGAACCTGAACCCACAGCATAATGAGAATTGTTTCTTTATGTGGAGGTAGGGAAATCTTTAAAACAGACAATCAGTACAAAACATCTAATATAATATAGTGCATAATATCATAATTTGAAATCTGCTTAATTCTGGATAGTATCTAGTGTTTCATTTAACAAGATAATGCAATTTTTTAAAGCACAGAACAAATTTTACTTGAAAGAGCTGTGGAAGAGTATGTGCTACTAATAAAAGAGCTGTAGATATTGAGTCCATTGGCAACTATACTACTTCTTTCCTGCCATAACTGTCGTGCCACTCAATAAAATGTTTGGCAGATATGGAGCGAGTGTTTCTTTCTGACATGTCCAGCTACCATCTCTATATGTACCACTCAGACCTGGGTAAGGTAATATTAAAAGAAAAATTCCAGTTACTTAGCAAGATACCTGAGAGACATGGCAATGACACCAAATCTCAGCAAAAACCTCAGACTATTGAAAAATCTCCCTCAAAAGTTTCAGAAACTAATTTTCTTTAGCAACTGTTTGAGCTGAAGAACAATATACCCAACTGGAAGTATTCAGCCTATTCTCTTCAAGAACTGTGTTTGTGACAACAGATATAATCTGTTCCTCTGGGAAAACCAAGGGCTTCTTAATTAGGATTCTGAAGGACCTCACTTGGAGGCTAGGCTATATACTTCATCTAATCAGAGAAATATTTCCTCATTAATCAGTATCACTTCCAGTTTATCCAGATCAGACATAAGCCTTCCTCATTACTGGCAGAAGTTGGAGGAAGAGCAAGAACTGTTGTATCTCGGGCAGATGAAAAGGCACATTAGCTCACCCTCCTACAACAGATTCATCTCACTGCTTTATGCTGTTAGATTGCAAAAGATAACAAAAAGAATGGACCCAATGGATTTTAGAGCTAAGAATGATCTGCAATGGAATAAAAGTGAGCAAATAACATTCTGTAGGTTTGTCTGAAGCACTGGGTTAGATGTATTGTAAACAGAGTTCTGTTCACCTTGCCAGGAATGGGAAATGGTTTGAGAACATCTCTTGAGGAGTGCAAGATGTCTGCCAGAGTGGTAGATTATCAGACAGGATGTCTTCTGTATGTGTATTGTTTTCAGGAGTTGCCGGGAATTTTTATGTAGTTTTTAAGACAATTATTAATTTTAATACAATAATTAAGTGTACAAGATCAAAAAGGTATTTCTAGAGTATAAGGATATCTTTACAGAGATGTTCTGAGGAAAAAAGACAAAGCTGGAGACATTGTAAAATATTGTAAGCTGAAATGCTGCTTCATCAGAAAACCAAAATAACTTATAGTGAACATCCATGATTTTTTTAAAGTATTTACACCTGTGTGCTGGTATACGAGATAAAAAAGTTTTCAAACCTCAGCAAATTCTTTTTTTTCTACTTTCCATTCTGAGAAATTTTTTAAAACTTGAAATCAAAGCCTCAGCCTCCATTTAAAATCATAGGTCTTTTAGTTATACATAGTAAATATTAAATATCTGAAACATAATGAATATATGTGTCAGTGATGATAAGTAAACATAAAATAAGAAAATATGGAAATCTTTCAGAACAAAAAAGTGCATTTTTCTAATATTTGTTCTTTTAGACCCTGGTGACATGCCCCTTCATTCATTAACATGGAATCATTCTTGCTTTATGTTGCCTTGGGAATCTCTGCTATGGTTATTTAAGGAAAGTAATTTTGTTGGAATTAATATGATTGACAGCTAGCCAGTAAAAACATATATGGACACTCCTTCTGGCAAGAAAAGAGATATGAAAAAGATAAAGACAAGAAGAAAGATTAAAAGAACAAAGTAATTTCCAGCCACATATAAAGCAATGCTTTTAATTTGGATGTCGTATTTTCAGTGGTTATTTGGTTTTCAAAAGCTGAGCAATAATTTAATAGAAAAAATTACTATCATGGTTGTAGAGATTTTGCACATAAATAGCACAGTGTAATAGTAAATGTCACTGTTGTAGAGGATACAGAGCTTAGTGCTGTTATACTTGCCCCGCAGGCAAGATATTAATTATGTAGAACCTCCAGCTCTTTTAATGTGGTGTGTGCATCTCCTAATAATACTAGACCAAAATTATCAAGAGGAGTTCATAGAAACACTATGTGGTTTTTTGTCAACAAATACATCTGCAGTATATTTTCAAGCCAGTGTATTGTCACAAATATCACATTTTGGATAAAGAATGTTATTTGCGGTGAGCAGTAATCTGGCTAAGACTTTTACCTAGAGTTTTGGAAGCTAGGTTCCTGTTTTGCCTGACTTTTAATAATTCATTAAGTCAGTTTGTACTGGTCTTTTCCTGATGCAAATGCTTATATATTCCTTGAGGGGAAGTAAGAGAGACTAATTTGACAAAATAACAGTCATGGACTCGACTGGGATGTAAACAATCCAGTCTCAAATTATTAATTGAATCAGACAGAGAAGGGATAAGCTGTTTTGTCTGTATTAAGTAGTTCTTAAAAATTATGAAATCTAATGCAATATTTCAGCTGGTGTACAATGTTACACAGCAGTTCATGTTTTGCCTTCCTCTAAGGAAGGCTATGTATAAATGGGAAGAAGAAAAAAAAGAAAAGAAAAAAAGAAAAGAAAAGAAAAGAAAAGA
>WAAE01011022.1:17460-38525 GCA_013400495.1 Nicator chloris
AAAAGAAAAGAAAAGAAAAGAAAAGAAAAGAAAAGAAAAGAAAAGAAAAGAAAAGAAAAGAAAAGAAAAGAAAAGAAAAGAAAAGAAAAGAAGAAAGAAAAGAAAGAAAAACCTATCAAGTATTCTGAAATTTCAAGCTTCTTTTTTTTCCAAAACACATATAAATAACATAATAATTCTGGATTTTCAATATTTGTTTCTCTGAGGTATTTTGTTTTTAAACATTTAATTTTTCTTTCTAGAAATGGAGAGATTTTGTTGAAAACTAGTTCTGACAAGGAATGTACACCCCCCATCTCTAATCAGGAGCAGTTGTGAATGAGGCTTACATTTGAAAACGCAATTTAAATTGCATTCATTGCTAGAGATAGAGGTGGTGATATAGCTTTATGCTTTTTCCTGTAGAAATTCCCTTGGAGGCTAATCGACCTCCTGATAACCTCCCCTGCCCAACAAAGCCGTTCTGGGCTAGATTTATTATGTAACAATCTATGTCTGACATTTATGCACACAGCTAGTCCTGTGACAATCAGTAGTGCATTGAACTAGTGTGCTTTTGAAATGAAGACAAACTTCTAGGGCATGATTTCTGAAAAAGGCTCTGCTTGCCCCTGAGGATTGTTTTTCCCAGCTTGTTTTGTAGTCTGCATTTTTTTCAAATTATTTTACTTTGTTTGTTTGCTATAGAGGAATTTATTTTGACTACTGGATGCTCGTTAATGGCATAGTAGGGATTACAATGACTGCAATAGAACTGTATTCGTGTACTTAAACAGTGGTTCACCTTTTTCCCTTTACATCTATAGCTTGTTATGCACAGAGATTTAGACATACAGGAAATCTGGAATATGGAGAGAAAGAAAAAATATGTAAGGCTCTCAAAACAAGCAGCCTGCAATATTTTTGTTGCAAAGTAGGCAACAGAACATCTCAAAACATTAATTTTGGTCGCTGCAGTGTATTTTGTTTCCTCTCCAGATCAGGCTTACAATGACTCAGTCCAAAGTGCAGAATAGTAACACCTCTGTCGGTTTCTCATCTCTTCAGTCCAAATCCCAGGTGACTGCTCTACCCTGATCCTTCCACTCCTTCCACCTGGCCACAATAAAATCTCTTCTCTGAATGCATGCAGTGACACACGACAAATTAGATGCAATGTCAACAACTACTCTTTTATTTATACAGAGAAGGAACATCTGCCTTCTTCAGGCCTGACCCCTAACTGTTCTTTCCCCTGGGGCATGTAACCTCTTGGGCAGCCTGAGCCCAGAAATTCTGCTTGATGCTGACACAGAGAGGACTTGTGTTTAACAGGTTTCCCTTGAAGCACATTCTGTAGAAGCAATTCTGGCTGCCAAAGAAATATAAATGGGAGAGGAGAACTGAGTGCAACCAGGCATTCTTGAAACTTCCCTGAAATCGTTATCCATGATGTCAGAAAATGGGAACCTATATCCTTAGAAGCTGGGCTTTAGGATGTTAAGATTTTTTTCCTTCTCTTACAAATTTAGTTTTTAGCATAGCTGCTAAACCAATCTGGAACCCTGCTTTTTTAATTTCTGTTCAGTATAATGGGTTGTGAGTAGCGTTTTGATTCTGTTCTGTACATGGTCTGCTTGTGTATTTCATCCATGTTTTTGAAATACAACCTGCTTTTGTCCTAGAACAGAAATACTTCTGTCAGAAACAACAGATGTATTATTCACTTGCTTGAATTCTTATTATCTGTAATATCTTTTTTTTTCCCCAGTGACCAGGTGTTTGAAATTGGAGTATTAGATATTTTTGGATTTGAAGAATTTCAAAAGAATACTTTTGAACAGGCAAGTGTGGATGCTTTGCTGATTTTACTGTAACTGTTGTTATTTCTCTAATTAACCACTTTTGATCAGAACACAAATATACATGAAGGTGAAAATATTCTCTTAAAATATTTTCCCATTATACCTATATGTGTATTAATTATATGCTGGGTTTTGTACAGTTGTTGACAAGTTTAAAATATAGTAAATATCTATTGTGATTTTGAAGAGGGGTAGTATTGGCACTGAAAGACAATCTGAGGGAAATAATGTTTGTTTTCATGCTTGTGGTATTTATACTTCAACTACATCAGTGAGTAGAAGGATAATATACTGAATTGGAAGAAAGATCAAAAGGCCTTTAGATGCCTTGGAGAAAAAATAAAATAAAAATGCTGCATTATGCTAAGTGCCATTACTGGCAGATTCACCTCTGTGTGACTTTACAACATGTGACTTTTTAAAACATTGAATTGCATACATGGAAAATAAATTGAAATTTATGTCACTTAATGCTTTAATATCCTTTTAAATATCAAACTATCTTTAAGATGTTTGCCTACCTTCAACATTAATCACTGAACACCAGAGCTCTTGTGAATTATGTGTTTCAGAAAGCATTAGTGACTCTACACAACACATTCAAAGCGGTGTTTAAGTTGTTGTTCAGTTGTTCATTCATTCTGCAATGCTGCAGAAGAAAAAGCATAGAACAGAAAATCAAAGCAAAGAATCAAGAAGGCATCAGCAGCAACCAAGGACTTTTTATTGTTTGAAATTGGGATTTGTCCCATTGTCCCAGTCCCATTGTTTTATGGCTCAGCTTCCTCTTTCTAGTGAAACAGAAGCCATAGAGCCACATCAGTTCAGCTTGTATAACATTTGTATAATATATGTTTACATTGCTACCTGATTTCCAAATGTCTGAAAGCTCACAATAGGTTTACTTGTACCTTCAAAAGACCATGGAAGAAGGCAATAAAATTAATTCCAATTTCCCTCTCACAAAATTCTTTTTGCTGTTACAGTTCTACCTTGCTTGAATATTTGCTGGATTAAGGACTATTGATGTGTACCAATATTCCTAGTCATTTACTCATTGTGAATTCCACCTTCAGGGGAAAATATAAAGTGAAAAATTAAAAACATTTTAACAGATTTAGTATATAAAAAAAAAAAAAATCCATAAGCCTCCTGACTAATAAGTATGAAGCATTCTATGCAATTTAAATGCTTCTCAAAAGAGAGGGGTTCATCTTGGGACTTACTGGTTATTTTCCTTTGACCCTGTTTTGCATTGGTTTTTTGTCATGAAACTCATAAAAGTTCTGCAATAGACATCATGAAATACCATGAATTCTATTTTCTGGGGTAAGTAATTTTCTGCTTAATAACTGCAAAGGATACTTGAAGAGAAAATACAAGATCTAAGAAAAATGAGTAAAAAGGAATTTATTTTATTATTTCTCTGTAGTAAACATGATAAATTCAAAGTCACATTTGCATTTCTATTTTATTTTTTCTAAATAAATATATTTCAAGATTCACTCACTGTCCCTCCACCTGGACTGAATGCATTTTGTTGAATAATATTAAGTAATAATCTGAGTCATTATTTCAGAAGTTATTTAACTGCGTTCCTGAAAAGACAAAGAAGAATTGAGAGGTTTTTATGAACTTCATAATGTAATTAACATATCTGATTCCTGAAGTAGTAGGTTGTAGTATCACTGAAGAGAAGCAGTTTGTATCTCCATGTGGTACATAGTAATCATGCAGACTTACCCCAAACAGCCTGAACTTCCAAGCTGAAGCTCTCTAGCAGTCTAGTCTTGTTCAGAGTTCTGCCTGGGCTCATTAACCCTAACAATAAACAGTCTTGCTAGCCCAGATAGGGTCCTCATGCAAAACATTGCATCATGTCTGCAAACATGCCCACTGTCAAGGCGTGTGATTGCAGAATGTTAACATTAAATGTTACAACCAGACAGTAGTGGGGCCGTAATTTTTTTTTTTAATCACATTTAGATTAGCATATTTTGGAATGTCATTAGAAAAGTAATTGTAGGGAAAATGAATCTTTTTGTTTTTCAAATTAGTGTATGATAAGGTGTTGTTTGTGGTATCTGTTTTCCTGCTTTCTTGGAAAAAAAATTATGACTGTTTTCAATAAAAATTAAAACCTCCTGGTTGCCCGAAACTGGGGAGCTATTCAAAGTAGCTGTGTGAACCTTTCTGGTGCTTTATATTAAGCCGGTAGATAGATATAGTATCATAATTAAGAGAGCAATAAGCTGGTAAATCACATGTCGGTTTTAATAAACTGTGTTTGAAGATGGTTCAGGCAAACAGAGATGGATAAACCGGATAGAATAATTTGTTTACTCCGGTGTATGTTTTGGAATAACAAGGCATTAGAGTATTGAAATATCGAAGTCAAATGAAGAATTGGTCTAGGAACAACTCATAAGCAATGCTAAAGAAGACAGCTGTCAAAGGACTAGAAAAGTAAGATGAATTATGCCTACACCAAGAATCTGATAATTCTGGAGGCAAAACGATGTGACTCGCAGCTTGTAGAGAGAAAACTTGTATAGACCGTTATAAACAAGAAGGCATTAGAAGTTAGAAAAACATTATCAATTAAGTGTTCAGTTTTCCTTGTACTTGGTGAGTATTGGTAAGCCTTTATTGTATAGAACATATGTGATATAAGAGCAAAAATGGGACATGTAATTCTAAAATAAAAGTAAATAAGTGTGGAATAAGCAATAGTGAGGGTCGTTTTGATTTTTGGTATGAAATTTAAAAGTTGAAAGGCAGGGAACACTGTTTTTAGAAGCCACAGTCTGAAGGAGTCATTTCTCAATAAAGACTGAAAGCTTCTGAGTTACCAGGACTCACTGAGTTACTGCTTTTACTGCTCATCAGCTGAGCTATGGTAAATGACTGCAATACACTTTTAGCTCGCCCTAATAACAATTTACAATCACTTCCTAGCAGTGATCATTAGCTTGGGAACAGCATTTTCCTGGAGCAGCTGCATACCTGCTGTGCCAGAAGAGCTTTGTATACAACTGCACTGGAACATGGTCAGAAGTGAGCACAATTTTTCTTTCCTGTTCTGTAGAGAAATGGCCTTCATGTTGTGGTCATTTCAGGAAATACGAGTGCTCTACCAAAAGTATCAATGGCAGTTTCCAGTGTTAATTCAATGTTTTCTCAGGCTTCCCTATTTGAGAGGGACTCTATTTGTTTAGAGTTTATTGTGCACCACTTTTAAACTAGAAGATGTCTGCTTCTCGGGAAGTAGAATTTAAGCTAGGTTAGTTCTTATTTATGGCTCCTTCACAGCACAACTCCAAATAGTACAGTCAAGGGATGCTACAACCTTCATACTTATGATAGTTTATTTTTGACCTCAAACTCATGACCAATGAATATAAAAAACAATAAGCAGGATGGGTAGTTGCCTGTACCATTTTCCCCCAGCTGTTTCTCCAAAAATTGTATTGTAGCAGAAGAACCAGACATTAGAGGAGTGAGAGTAGCTTTTCTTCCCCCTGCAGAAAGTCAGATCTTTCTACAGAAATGGAAATCTCTAGTTACAGATTTCTCATGAAGAGCAATAATGCAATAAAGTTAAATGGACAACACTAGTAGTCTTTTCTGTCTGATATATAATTCAAATGAGAAACTGAAGAAAGTATTTAGTTCTTGCTAAATTATGTGTTTAGCTCTTGCATAGTATTTTACATCTCTAGGCCTCACATTTTTATTATTCTTTTTATAGGAAATATAAGTGATTTATCTAAATTAGTACTGCAGGTCACTGGTACAGTCAAGTGTCTAACTCCCATTCAGCTCCATACCCATTAAAGTACATGCACATGATCTGTGGGATGCGGGATAGCTCTGGGAGAGGCACAGCTTCCATGGCAGCTTCCATGGCAGCTTCCATGGCAGCTCTGTGCAGCACATCTCCTGCAACAGGAGCCAGCTGGCTCTGAGAGCAGAGAGCATTGCCTGCCCCACTCAGGACTCTACTTCAGTCACTATGGTGAAGCAGAAGAGGTCATAGAACCCAGCTGTGTTGGAATATTCACCTATGTTTATTATTAGGTGTGGTAGATTTTAACTTCTCAGCATGTTATTTCTATGGTTAACTCTGGTGACACTACCTTTTGTCATATAACATTTCCTAGCCAAAACAACCATAACAGATTATTTTACATTAAATTGCATTTTCTCAGCCATTAGACATTTCTAGCTGTTCAAATGTAAGGTTGTGTTGCTTATTTTGAAGATGGATGGATATGAATAGAAAAAAGTTACATGATTTAACATTTCTACAGTAATTGCAGTCTCAGTGATAGTAGATGGGAGGTCACACACAGGTTTTTACATTTGGACCCTGAAAGAGCATTTCAAGATTTTGTTTTACACAGAAGAAATCAACCTTCTTTGGTTTTGCCTGTGCAGAGCATAGATGGAGGGTCCTGTGTTACTCTGTGGAATAGGCAGCTGCTGGTGCACACTGAGTTCTGTTACCAGGTAGGGACTTAATGCAGAACCTTTTGCTGCAGTTCCCAGTGCTGGAGTATTCCTTATTCCCCATAGGGTGATGGAAAGTGCTTACCATGTTAATTCAGTCTTTAACAAGGAAATATGACATGGTATTTTTAAGTCAGAGTTTTGCTAGCCTCCACACACAGGAAGGTTTTAACAACCTTGTTGCGGAGCAGCAAGAACCAGCTGATCCTTGGCACCAGGGAGCCAGGCAACAGGAGGACCCAGAGGAGATGGCCATGCCCTCCCTGATGGGCAGCATCCCTGGAACATGGTGGGCAGAGCCAGGGCCAGTGACAATGCCTATCAGGAGCTCTGACATGAAAAGCAGCCAGACAGGGCTGGGACCCTGTCACAGGCAGTTGGAGAAAGAGCTGGAAGTTGGCACTGCCAGGGCATCACCTGGGACTGAGCCTATCAGTAAGGAGTGGGTGGGGGCCCCAGGAAAAGCTGAGCAGGGCTGTAAAAGCCTATTCCTTCCCTCAGGGGCCTGGAGATCCTGTGTTTTATTTTCTTCCTCTGTCCAGTTCTTGAGGATCTTACACTACAGCCTTTGTCAGGGTGCACTCCCTCTTCCCTCTTAGTCTCTTTGGTCTTCTTCCCAGTGCACACATTTCTTTCCTTTCGTGCAGGGCACTATTATCTGTCCAGTGTTCCGGTCAGCCACTTAAAAACTAGTGTTACTTGACTTTAAAGCTGGCTCATCATGTATCTGACATTAAAATAATTTTGTTTTATTCTTTTACAGTAGACATTTTGTAGCCAAGTATAAAATGATTTATCTCAAATTGAGATTCCCAGCTCAATTCAGTTTGTGATTGATTGGTGAAATACTGCACAACACCATGTAATTGACATCTTACTTTTCCACAGTTGTACCCTTTTTTATCCCATGGTACTTAGTTTCTGGCCAGCATTCTGAGTGAAAAAATAATTTAGAATTATTTCATTTTCAGAGCAATTCCAAACTCTTTCAGGGAAAGCTTGTAGTTACCATGTTTTTTTGTGAGCTTGTTTGTTGTTAGCCTGTTTGTTTAATACTTCCATATCTACAAAAACCGGTGGGGGACTATTCCACTTTGTATTGAAATTGTCCCTTTTTTGGGGGGCGTTTCAGACCTTCCTTTGCAGAAGGCTTCTCAGGTGACAGCTACCCGTAGCAAAGTTTTAATATAGCACCAGGCTCTCTTACATTATTTGAGGAACACAGACCAGCTAATGGCAACTGATCCCAGAGATGACACGGAGTCCCACTGAATTAAAGATCTTCTGACAGAGGTAGAAGGACTATGTCTGAATTTGTCTTGGAGCTGCATGGAGAACAAGAAATCTGTGTTACATCCTATTTGCCCTAAAAGACAAAGGAAGAAATATAATGGTTCTGGTTTTGTTATCATCTCCTTAGAAATATTCTGATGGGTACTATACATAAAGAAAAGGATGTTGAAATTTTTGGGTAGCAGATACAAAGGGGAACAGCATTCAAGATACTTCTGAAAAATAAGTGTCAAGCTTATGTTTAAAAATATTTTTTTAGTCCAACCTCAGAAAAAGGATGATTCTTTGTTTCATTATCTTAGAAATTACATTTTTGAGAAATGCTAGGGCACTTCCTTGCAGGTTAAATTTGACATTGTAACTTCATCATTTCAACCCATAAATTAGGGCCTGATAGATGTGTTGAAATTACAGCTGTAAGCTTTTCTCCATGCTCTGAATACACATTCCTTGGGAGGGTTAATCCTTCTGCATGACCAAAGGATGTAAATGAGCTTTCCAAATAGTTTTTGCATCCATCTTTCCATCACTGATTGACAGTCACCAAGTTTGCTTTCCACAAATTTCCTTCTTTGGTAATGTCTTTTTCAAATAGGCATAAGAGTTTGAAGAGCCTTAAAACTGAATAGAGTGAAGAGCAGGAAAGTTTCATTAGTAATGGGTGCTTTTCTGTCTTCAGACAGAAGTACCATTTTGGTATTCTACCTAAATTTTGATTTGGAATGTACTTAGTGGTACTAACTAGTCAAATGTGGTAAAAAAAGAGAGATCAAGCTAACATTGTCTAATGTGATGAATACTTATTCTTTTTACCAAATGTCACTATATTATTTTCCAAAATCTACAATTTGGATGGTGCTGCAGGTTATGAGGGTTTTTGTTTGGGTTTTTTGTTTGTTTGTTTGTTTTTTAATATTTGAACAGGAATATTTTTTTCTTCTAATAATATTCTAAAAGGACTTCTTAGAGAAGACGGACAACTATATGGTGTATTTATTTTCACTGAGATGTGATAGTGAGTTAATGTAAAAAAGATTGATAGAGAAATACTTAGAAGACATAATATGGAGCCAATGAGATGCTTATCAAGCACAGTTTAACAACATTTAATGACAAAAAGTTTAACAATGTTTAATGACAGAAAGTACCATAGGTAATGTTGAGTAATGGTGCTAGGTAAAGCAAATATAGTTCCTAAAGGTATTCCCCAAATATTTGTTTCAGGTAAAAATCTATTTGAGTTTGGGTTTTGTGGTTTGTTTTTTTTGTTTTGTTTTTTTTTTTAATTGCTGTTATATATCCATCTAATTTACATGAGTACAGTTAAACATATGTTTAAAAATGCAGTTCTATGGACTTTTCAACCTTTGGACAGAAAGTACATCATTGTTTTATATAATACTTAGAAGACATGAAGCAAAAGAATTTGGGTTTGCAAAGCTACCTTGGTTCATATTCATCCCATTTCTACATTTCAGCTGCTTTAACGATTATGACAAACTGTGCCAAGTTTTAATTTGAAACCTTTGTTTTATTACCTTTTCCCAGCAGGTTGTATAAAACACTGAAATGGAGAAAGATCCGATCAGAATGTGTTGCTTTCCAGCAGTCCCTGGCTGATCTCCCGGTTCTTGTTCTGCAGAGCTTTCTCTCAGCCACTGCACTAGAGAGCAGCTTTGGAGCAGTTTGCAGTTTGTACAAGTGCTGGAGCTGCTTTCTGCTCTGCTCTGCAGTACCTTAGTGGCGTTGTGGCAAGTCTGCCAGTCTGGGCAACAATGTTGCTTATGTTGCTATGAAGCACCCCAGTGTATGCCATAATACACTGGTCAGCAGAATTTAAACATTTGGTTTTTTCTTTGCCATTTGAGCGTGCTATGTATCAATGCTTTAGCAAAATATTATTCCTTTTACTTTGCTACTTAAAACCAATGACGTTTATCAGATCTTTGTAAGACGTGTCTAAGACAATCTTTCCTTCTTCTCAAATTGTGTAGTTCAATACTTTTGCTGCACAGTCAGGCTCTCAAATACTTTTCTTAAATGCATTTTAAGAGATTGGCTCATGATAAAAAGTAAGCTTGAGTTTATAGGGATTTTGACAGCTTTTCTTATTGTAAATACACCTTTGTAAAGTTGAATGCCCTGGTTCCCTAAATAAGTCATCTGTAAATAAAGGTATATACAGCATGCATCATTTTAAGGCTTTATCATATTCTGCAAAGTGTAAGCTTGTCTGCCTTATAATGTTAGCAAGCTTCTGGAAAGGTTTTGTAATTGGAATTCCAGAAGTAATCAGTAAAGCACATTTTGTCTGCCACAGAGTTTAAAAAGCTGTCTTTTCCATAAAATAAGTAGATACTGGAAGTCAGTTGTACACGTCTATTGTTAATAAAATAAGATAGCAATCTGAATATTTAAAAATCCAACTTTAAAGAAATATTGGTTTTATTCAAGGCTATTTTTTGTTGTGCATTAGTAAAGACAGTTAATAGATGTTTGGTTGTAAAATGGGCTTTGTCTCATTTCTTCTTACTCTTTTTCATGCTAGTCCTTTATTCTACAGCAAGTAAGCTTGGCTATAATAACAGGAGGTGTTAATGGAAAATTCAGGCAACTCTTACATACTACTTGGGTTCTCTTTCCTCATCTGGGTGTTAAGCCATGTAATTTTAGGATTGATCTAAATGTTTCATATCTTTGAATATGATTTGCTGGTAGAATTGCTTTTACACACATATTTCACAGAAGATGTACTTAATGGCAGGCCAACACAAATACGTGACTAGTTTAGACTGAAAAGAAAATGCATGCAGGCATTCCTTGTATCATTCCTCATGTGAAGTGTTCTTACACCCTTTTAGGATTTTCTGTTTTCTTAATTTCTTAGTCATAATTAATGTAGCATTGGAGGAGGTTTTCAAATTTTCAACTAAAATTTCTACTTTAACGTTAAAAAAAACAGTTAAAACATTTATTCCACAAGGTTATTAAATATTTACTTATTTTAGCAGGTGAGCTTTGAATAAAATACAAAAGCACACAAATAAGCTGATACAATTCCCACCTGCTTTTAATTGAAAATCAGATTTCTGTGAATCTGTTTAGTTTTACATCCTATAAGGATGAAAGAAGATATTTTAGAAGCTTCTACACTATTTTTCTCTCCAGATGTTGAACTTTTCTATGGGACATCATTTTCTTCCCAACCTTCCCTTAGAATACGTATAAAATGGAGAGCAGCATCTAGTAAAATGTCCCTAGGTGTTTTACATGTTTTGGTAAAACACAATGAGCTCTTCAGAGACTGCTTTAGACTTCCATGGCATTATCTGTGGAAACAGAGTTTTGTCTTTTTTAGCACTGAACTAACTACAAACTCAAGATCTTAAACAAATATGTAGGTTTGTTATTTTTTTTCTAAAAGCACATTGTATTTGTATAACCTTCCTGAATATAAAATGCAGAAGAATATTAAATATACCAATTCACATGTAGAGTTACCCTTTTTTATTCAATGGACTTAGTGTAAATTTCCACTATATTTGATAATGCTGATATTTGATAACTCTTATGTGGAATTCACAATGAACTGTGCAGGCAGAAAACTGTGTATTCCCAATTTAATAGTAATAGTTGTTAAAATCTAAATTTCCCTAGGGTCTTCTTAAATCTGTGATCTATGAAGAGATACCATATTGTGGGTTGGCATTTTTTCAAATTCAATATTAGACATGCTGTAAAAGCTACATCGATGAATTATCCAGTAAACATCTAATACTCATTTTTTTCTTCATTTTACAATAGCTGTGTGTCAACATGACCAATGAGAAGATACACCAGTACATCAATGAAGTGCTTTTCCTACAAGAGCAAGCAGAATGTGTACAGGAGGGAGTTGCCATGGAAACTGTGTATTCTCCTGGTAACCATACTGCAGTCTTGGATTTCTTCTTTCAGGTAGTTTCCAGACCCATTTTACGCCATGTATATTTATACACAGTCTGTGCATGTTAGGCTAATACAAACATTTGCTTGCGTTTTCCAATTTACGACTCTTCAGACAAGGTTATGGGTCAAAGAGGCCACAGCTCCGTGGCTTGCAGAGCTCACTACCAGAACAGGACTGAGGAAGATGCAGCAGAACCTCCCTGCCTGTAGCAGTTCATGTGCAGCATCTGTGTGTGGTGGCATGGTGACTGTGCTGCTGTAGGACTGGCAGGGTTTTGTTGTCAGCCTGACAGCTTCTTTAGTGCCTGAAGCTAGTTTCTGGACAACTTTTAAGAAGCAAGTAACACAATCAGATTGTCAATAGTGACCATTTTTGGCAACTGAAATACTGTCCCCTACATTTCCTATAGAAGAACCAGCCTTGAAAACTTGCCAAAATATTTTAATCTTTTTTATTTTTCCTGTTTTTTGAGGTGATATATGTTTCTGTTTACTAAGCTACAAGCTGTGTTACTCTACAAAGAACAACTGAAATTCTATTGCTCCTGTATAAAATGAAAAACATCTATTTTTCGTTTCAGAAACCATCAGGCTTTTTGTCAATGCTGGATGAAGAAAGCCAGTCTATTTGGTCAGTGGAACAGAGTCTTTCTAAACGGATTCAGTCTTACCTGGATACATCAGATACAAATACAGTCTATTCCTCCACGAAAGATGGAAATGGTAACCTTGCCCCAAAGGATCTGGGCTCCACCTTCACTGTTATGCATTATGCTGGGAGGGTGAGTTGTTTGAATATCATTTACATGAAGTTAATGAAAAAAGTTAACAAAACAAAATTTTACATGGCTTCTCCAACTCCTGGCTATAAATAGGATTTCACTGTCAAGTGATAAATTTTCAGAGGACAGCTTAGAATCTCAATGTCATATCTAGTGTATAAAACGTGTAGCTTACATCACAGCATGCAGGATACGGGCTACCTAGTTCTGGCTCCTAAATGTTGTCTTCCTTGTAAGCATTTAATGTAGAAGGGGGTGATTCAGATCCCTCAGCAGAAATGTTTAATGCCATTTTAGTTGGCTTCACTTTGCATACAAATGTGGCTTCAGAACAGTACAGAATCCCTGTAGCTCCTCTGCTACATATGTAGGTACCTGGGTTACCAGCATGAATCTGGTAAAAAAATCAAACTCCCCACTTCTTCCTGTTAGTAGTCGTAATATTTTTTTTCCTACAAAAACCCCAGAACATGCTAAATGTCTTTCAACAAGACTGTAAAATTAGATTATTTTTTTATTTCCCTGCCTGCAGTGTTCACAGGAATAGTGCAATCAGTTCTTTAAATAGGCTTCTTACCCTTTCCTTTCCAATATTTCATTTTCACGTTGTCCCCATAACCACGTACAACTGAAAGCAAGCAAGTTAGATATGTGTTTAAAGGGATAGAATTTTTTTTCCTGTAGTCTGAGAGTGGTATAAAATGGGACAGATCTATTTTTTGGCTCCTCATTTGGACATGAAGCTGATGAAAGTCTTGAGTTGTGTTTGGACGCAAGCAAATTTGTTCCTGCCCAATGACAGAAATGTGGTCATTATGGAAAGGACTATTTGAGTAGTGCTTAAGTTCCTAACCCAAATACCCTGAATAACTCCCTATAGGTTCTTCTTTCATCACAAGGCCTTCTACTTAGAATCAAATTATTTGCCAAAGTTAAGTGGTTTGAATGCCTCCACTATTGGGACTTCTCGGTAGGAATGTGAGCACACGGTGGTTAGATAACAATACAATCAAGATTTTGTGAAACTTACCAGGATTTCAAATGATGAAATAAAGAACTGACCATGAACTTCAGATGTCTAATTTAATTTATAAACTTTTTTATGCTTGTTACATAAGTATTTTTTAATGCCGTTATGTTTATATAAATTATCCTAAGAGCTCAAAAAGGTTCCACACCCCAAAACTCGACATGGAAGCAGCAGCAAGGCATTTACATTAAAATCACAACCAGAATAATAAGCAAATTTATTCAAAACTGTCCTGGTTTAGGGCAAATTTGGGAGGAAACCTCCAAATAGGGTCTTTCTGAAAGAAATTTTTGTCTTATTGTCTGAAGAAGCATTTAAAAGATTTGTTAAGACCAGTATTTCAGGTGCCTCGTTCTGAAAGTTAAACTGTGAGTGGTAAAGAGGACACTTTTCATTAACATGTGCTTTAGTCTTGCATGGTTGTTTAGATTTTTGTTTTATAACATAGACACTTGGTTTGACCTTTTCCTAATAATAGTAATGACATTTAATCTAAAAGCATGAACAAATGGACAGCTCTCCAAGTAATGTAAATCCACACATTCTTTTGAAGTCAGTGGAGATCCTTTGATTTACATTGGCCAAGGAACTATTCCAGTCAGGTTGTTTTTTGCATCCTTACAACAGTAAAATGCTTAGGCCTGCCAAAACAGAAAAGTCCTCTTGCAACTGCTTAACTCTCCTTGCTTTAAGAGTAATTGAGCTAAATCCTTAAAGACACTTGCATTTTTTGGTATCTTGTGGGACTGTTATCTAGCTATCATAGATTGAAATTGCCGGTGTTTCGATTGATACGTATTTATATAAAATTTCGATGATATTGTGAGTGTACTAAATGACACAAATTGAGTTTATTCTGAGACTAGTATGTTTTCATACAGTGAGAACCTGAATATGAAAAACTCAGATTTTAAAACTGCTGATGCTGTTCTTTAGATTGCACTATTACTACATCTAGTTGCTTTTTACAGAAGTCATTGGTGATATGTGATTTATGAAAATTTTTAAAGGATGAGGCTTTTAAGTATATCAGGATTTATTGGCACTCAAAATAAAAATTTCATATATAAAGTATCAATATAGTTTGGCAGGTTTTGAGACCCACTTTATAGTCCAATATCAATTAAGTGGGTCTAACATAAGTGAAGTATAAAGCAATCTTACCCTTCATTGTTGCCCTCAGAGAACTCCAAATGTAAAACAAGAGGCCTTCATTTTAGTCTCACAATTTTTCCCTGATTTTTACTCCTTTAACTTGGTAAAGCTTCTCTGTATTTACACAAGTATAAATGAAAGATGAATCAGACCCAGAAGGTACAGAAAGAATTAGCAGTAAATTGTGACAGGTAATCAAACATGAAAGTCTTCATTTCTAGTGTTAATCATTTATGTTCAGGTGATGTGTCTAGGCTGGCAGTTGAGGAGGAAGTCACACTGAATGCAGCAGGCTCTGTGTTAGAATAAAGCTAATATTCTGTGTTGGCTCTGGTGTGAACCACTCATGACCCTTGCAATTTAGGCTTCTTTTCATCAGTAGCGTATAGATGTAGCTCAAAGTCCAGAATGAATTAGCTTCATTTCTTTACTCAGACACTTGCAGTAGCTATTTTAGCAAGTCAGAAGTGCAGTTAAACTGGAAAATGCAGTTATTAAAAATACTCCCTCACTGAAAAGACCTACTTTTGTATATTTAACTGAGATTGACAGACAACCTTTTGTGAACAAAAGTGCTGTATCTAGCTTTATATTCTGAGATAATTACAGCTGATACAGATGTGTCCATGTAGTTTTAAAAACCTCTAATATGTTCTTGTTTGGTGAAATTTTGTGTCAGTATACAGGTAGAAAAATTAAAAGAAAAATTTTTGTCCACTATCAACTCTTTTTTAATTGAATGTGTCATGAATTGGGAGGTATTGCCTGTTCCCTTAAGTTTCATATTCAGCAACTTTTCCTAAGACTAAATATGCCATATTATTGGTTTTAGCATAATGAGCCTTAAACTATCCCAGGAAAAGCAGTACTGAGAGAAGGAGAGTAGGTCAGAAGTAAAAGAAAGAAAGCACGATGTTGAATTGAGACAGAACACACAGGAGGCTCAAAGTAACATGTAAGGGTGAAAAGAAATCCAATTTATTTGGAATACGTACTTAATTTTCTGGCTGAATCAATACTTCAAGGGAGTCTGTGTGTATGATACCATTCTGAGAGAGCCTAGATTTTTTTCTTATTTTCTTGTCTGTTTTGGAGGGAAGAAACAGAAACAATATGCACAGGTTATCTTCTGCACATGGAAGAAATCAGCATAGGGGTCAGATATTTTAGTGGAATCTGAGAATGAATATTGTTTTCCACAAATGTGACAGAACGATCCAGTGGAAGAAAGAAAATGAATTTTGCCTCATTTCTTTTGAACCTTGCTATTATTTCTGAACAAGATTAAATCTGTCTTTTTCTGCATGGGCAATATGATATATTGCTTGTGAACACACAGAAACACATGCTTAGCAAAGGCCACTGTGAGCATCAGTACTTTATCATATCAAGTATTTTACTTTATCTCTTAGTTTTAATTTTACAGCTGAACAGAATCCTACAATGCCTTGACACATTATGAGTCTTTTCTAAGAGCTGTTTAATGTCTTGGTGTCTGAGTGCTGTAAGACAAAAAGCTTATCTGTTTTGTTCAGGCAGAAGGTAGAAGAGAATGATTTAGGGGTTTTATGACTAAAAAAAATAATCCTAGTGAAAAGCTTTATCTGAAGATTGTTTGACACATTTCTCTGAATACTGGCAGTCTGATTTCTACCAGAAAATTTCTGCTCATCTGAGGCATTGCTTTGTTTCTGATGCCCGTTATGACTGTGAGTATCCTGAGATACTTCTCACAGAGACTGTCTCTGGGGGAAAAGACACGTGCTACACCTTGCAAGCTTGCCTTGAGGTAGCAAAGCATTATGTGGTTGCATCTGACCATCAGCTAAAACTATCTTAAGAATCTGTAATACTGAATTTCTAGGTTCATTTATTGATAACATTAATATTTACATTGTGGGCTCTCACTTAAGGAAGGGCTTCACATGAATTATATCTTTGAACTCTTGGGCATATCAATAGCCATGATTTTTGAAGAGTAACATTTCCATCACTGAATTTTCTCAAAGACTCAAAGTTCTTTTTTATTTAAAATTTTGGGGAAGAATTAATATATCAATAAGTAAATCAGAAATATATTGTCTTAGCACTGTGCCAAGAGACAGTTTTACCTAACAGTGGTATCTAACATACCAGTATTTGAGATAATGAGCTATTTGCCCCGTTGTTCATGTGATCTTAATAATACATTATCATAATTTAAACTTACTGCTGCTTAAATTAAACTTGAATTTGTAAATGAGAAGCCCCTTGTTGCTGTTTACTTTGCCACTGTTTTGACTTTTCCTACTGTAATAAACTGAGCACACCTAAAGATCAACTTCCTTGCTCTATAAAGCAGTGTACGTAATGGTCCTTTAAGTGCAGATCAATGTCTTTCATTTCTCAGCTACTACACATCAAAAATACCTCTCAGCTGTCAGCTCACCTTCACCAAGGCAGTCTTCTCTGAAATGCCTTGTATATCCCAGGCAGACTCTGAAACTGAACCTCTAAATCAAAAGACAAAAGGAGGTGGATTAGTCAATAAGGATGCTTTCATTTTTGCTATTTTTTCCCCGGGCTGAATTCCCAGACATAACAATCAAATCAATCTAATCTACGCTGTACCAAGGCCTATAAAAACTACTTGACATAGATTCTGATTTTCACGCAAGCAAGACAGTCTTGGTTTTTCTTCCTTTCTCTCTCAATTCTTTCTTAAATAGTCTTGATTTGGGATTTTCACTTACTGCAGAAAATGATAAAATACTTTACCCACCCATTTATTTTGTTTCTAAATATTTCCTTCTTTCAAAATGCTATTCTATCACAGTGTTAGAATAAGACTTGACAGACTATAAAATTATTTAACTCACTCATTGCTTAAAAAGGCTTGTTTTGGGAAGTTGATAAACCCAGTGATCCTTAAAAAATGGTACATGCAAGCATATCACTCACATTGAAGTACTGGCAGAAAAGGAGCAACTACAAATGGCTCTCTGTGCACTAAATTGTCCTTGGACATGTTCTCAGAAATTTCTCTTTTGCTACATGAACTAATTGTTTTCTTAGTAACTAAAATTTACAACACAGGCAAAATTGAGTTTTTGAGTTACATTTTGCTATTGATATTGTAAAACTTTAATTTTTAACTGGGAATGTAGCCAAATTGTTCTTCATATTCCAGGTGGCATTTTCCTAGCTTGTTTTAGGGTTCCTGCCAAATCTGCCATTAACCATAAACTTTTTTGCCCTATCACATGATATGAAAATTATTGACCAAAAAAAAAGAGTATTTTAAGGAATTAATGAAAGCTATTTGTAAAGGTGGTCCTGTTCATACAGTATATTGGGATATCCAATAAACTTGGAGAATACCCCTTAAGCAAGTCAGATGTTGTGAGAGAGGATACTTTAGTTCAGAAGAAAATACATACAGTCTTCTGATTTTCTGGCATGAAGATAATTAATGAAGCAAAGAGGCAAGAATATGTAAAAAGAGAAGAGGAATATGTAGTTCCCAAAGTCAGCTCTGTGCATCTTTGGTGAGTCTCCTGTTTTCTGGGTGTTTTACCTCTTGTATCTGGTAGTTCTTAGGGTATTAAAACCAGCCATGCTAACTTAAATGAGCAGAAAATAGGTTCAAAACAAATAAAATTAACAGTTTTTATCTCATGCTTAGTAATTGTGAGACTTCTTCACACAGAGTCTTAAAAGATACTGGAAATGTTAATGAGATCTTGAAACAGAGATTTGAGGAGGAAATGTGTGTCAAGACATACAAAACATAAAGGTGAGATACAGCCTGCAAGACAAGAGCACCTTCATGGGCACAGCCCTGAAAGCTGAGAAGGGAACAGGTGGCTGGCAGAGTGGAAATCATCCTCAATAGTTTTCTCTAAATATTCTGGACTAGATGAATATTTGGCCATACCCATTATAACTTATGTTAAGCTCTCTTCCTTTATGAACTTAAATTTAGAAGGAAAATAAATCCAATTCCATTTTGTTTTAATCTCTTATAATGAAATAAAATGTAGTGTGGAATGGTACACTTTTTTTTTAATAAAACTGGTTCAGCTATTCAAATACTATATAAAGGCCTTGTTTCCTTTGACTAACACATACATATAGGTTTGCATACTGTGTACCCCAAAAAGTCATCACATAAAACAAGATAAAGCAAACTGCAATAAATAGAAGTGACAGTAAGGAGTAGGTTTTATAATACTGCAACCGTTATCTAAGTGAGTGCATATCTTCTGTCTAAAGCATACAATATTTGCTTTTTTTTTTGTCTCCCCAGAATAATATCCACTGTGCTTGAATGCCAGCCAGTGCAGAGTTTGGACCAGGTTTATTTTACAAACACAATGGAAGAAAATGGAGGGAAATATATGTGCTTTAGGTGGCATGTAGTTTGCCATCTCTGATGAGGGCAAGATTAAATCAACAAAATTGGCAGCTGGAAGAGGACTTACTTCTTTTTCTATTTTTTGGGACCGGCAAAGACTATGGAACCCCAGAGTGTCATTTCATTGAGTCAGTTTTCATGTCTTTAGGCAGCAAATTAATTTACCAAGTCTATGGGAAAATTGTTCAGAGTGTTAGCAACTTCTTCATAAAAGGGAATCGTCCTAACTTTTACCTATTTTTATTTGATATGAAATATGTCTTATGAATATAATTCTAGAAATCTGTAATGTATTATATCAGCATCAATACTGAAACTTCTCCCTGTTTCAATCTAGGCAGTTAATCACAATATGATATCTCCCCCTGCTATACTTACCTACTCTTCCCACCAATACTAAATCTCTTCTTCTCATTTAGTCAAAGCCCAAGACACTCAATTAGGAACTGGCATTATGGATTTGTCATATATGTTCTGTTAATTACCTTTTATGGACCAATATGGCACAACACTTATGTTGACTACAATAAAAGCATTTAATAGTATACTTAAAGTTTTCTAATAGTTTGCTAACTGTGTTGTATGTTCTTAGGAAAGGCAATTAGAAAATATATAACATTGTATCTGTCATGGAAAAGAACCATAATTCTCTTGTTATCCCTTGTTCTTGTCAGACGCCGTAGTAATTACATCATTTGATTATTACTCAGTCTAACAGATTACACACTTCCAAGTCACATAATTTCTTTTGTGAGCAAGATAGCATTGCATAATTGTCAAATGACCCAATGGAAAATTAATGCTCCGATTAGAGTTACTAATCTTAATTATATATTTATGGCTTTATTAAATGTACAAGGATAAAATTTCCCCAAACACCTAAGGGGTTTAGGATATAGATCCAATACAAAAAATTAAAGAAGGCTTTAGATAGAAACATGGTCCCAAGGTAAATAAAACTGAACTTTATTCTAAGTTCCCATTAATATCTGCCAACCATGCAAGTAATCTATAATTTTCTTTCTTTTTAACTTAAAAATTCCCTTTGGGTTCTACTACTGTGCAAGCCAGAGCTTCTTATATCTAAAGTCTGTAAATCAACTAGTTTTTTTCTTCCATTCCCATACAAAGTTAAAAACAAAACCAAACAAAACAAAATTGCTTTCTTGTTTTAGTGCTCTTTTTCTATACGGTGTCTTCATGGATGGGCTCAGTATTAAAAGAGACATTTGGTTGTATTTCTTCATTTTGGATGTACCCTCAGCACCTCTGGTTAGAACTCGAATTTTGCTCAATTTTTGGAGTGTCTACCACATCTGTTAGAATTTATCTGCAATCAGATGACAGATGCAGGGACAATCCAGCTGTCCATTATTGAAATCACAGCATCTGGCAACTGAGGTGACCCAAAATCCTTATGGGCGTGGTTGTTAGAAACGTAAATGGGATTTGTGTATAACCTATTGACTGAAGTTACCTCCAAAGGATTTATCAATGGCTGGAACTTTTCCTGAGTGTGAGTTTGGACCCAGATTGCTTTGTCATCGTTAGTGGGGACAGTTCCCCATTGACAAGGAGATTGGTGAGCTGGGAGTGACTTGGTCATCCTACAGGGAAAGCGTTGTTTAGGTCACTGTCTCCTGCTTTACAGTACATATTTAATTCAAAGTTTTGTGTTGTGGAAATGTTTTAAAATCAGTCCAATGAAATTTCTGTATAGTTGCAGAGGCACATAATGTTCAACAACTGGTTCTTCTGGAAGCATTGTAGGCACTTAGAAAATGCCAAAAGATACTACCTGGTGCCAGCCTTTAACTACTGAGTGGAAAAAACATAGCTTCTTTTCTACTGCTGTAAGACTTTTAAAAGATGCATTGGTCATTACTAATGATGTCACAATATTTGATTATAGGTTACATATGAAATTGCTGGTGCGATAGAAAAAAATAAAGATTCCCTTTCACAAAATCTTCTGTTTGTAATGAAAAGTAAGTAAATGCTTTTGTGGTTACTGGTGTTAGAAATCAAGATATTATGACCTGATTTTAATTTTCATTTTAGTTTTACGAGACATTTATATATTTTTTATTTCTGGTAAAAAAAAC
>WAAE01011024.1:0-15339 GCA_013400495.1 Nicator chloris
GGAACACCTAAGACTGCAAAAGCACTGGTAAAATGATGGCAAATATCTTTTGATGACTCCCCGGTTTGACAGTATGCAAATAAGGCACCTGAAAAAGTATCTATAAAAGAATCAATGTATTTGAATTGGCCAAATTCAGCAAAATGCGTGACATCTCTTTGCCATAACTGAAGGCTCTGAAGCCCTTGAGGGTTAACTCCTCCTGCAACAGAGGGAAAGGAATGTCTCTGACAGTCTGGGCTCACAGCCACAATGCTGGAAGCTTGATGGCTAGTCAAATCAGAGGAGTGCGCCAATGCAGTGGCATTCTAATAGAAAAATGAATGGCTTAATTTAGCCTGAGCAAAGCAGTCTAGTAAGACTTGCTGAACAGCTAAAGTGAATAGGTCTGCCTGATGGTTACCTTCCACTATAAAACCCGATAAAATAGTGTAGAATCTAATATGTATCAAAAAAAAAAAGGGTGTTGTGTAACATCTAAAAGAAAACAAGTTGTTGTAGACAGTAACAAATGTTTTTGTTAGGCACATGTCTTAAAACCGCAGCTTCAGTTGTCTCAACAAGTCCTGCAACATAAACAGAATCTGTGATTAAATTGAAAGGGATAGAAAATCGCTGAAAGGCCTGTACAACAGCTGCCAATTCAGAGATCTGAGGACAACCTGAAACAGTAGTGTCTTGTCTTGGTTTGAAAGTCAGGTGTCTGCTAGGGAGTGCAGGGCCTCCCTTGGAATGGAGAATTCAAACTCCCTCCCTCCAAATTATTATAATTTAAAAAATTAAAGGGGCTCTTAGGCAGAGGTGTGGCACTAGGAATAACAGTTCTTTACTAGTATGTATAACAAAGCAAAACAAACAACAATCACTACAACATTAACAAGAAAAACAGAACCAGGAACCTCGAGGGGCTTTGCTTCACAAAGCCCGGGGCAGTCTGATCTCGGTGCCCCCTGCAGGACTGAGAGTACTAAGCTGGAATGGTGGAAAATCCTGAGCTAAATCAGAGGCTCTGCAGTGGTAGCTGGAAGGGCAGGATGTCCCAGCAGGCAGGGGCGGGATGTCCTGGCAGGGCAGGAGAGGGTTTGGGGCCACAGCGTAGCAGAAAGAGCAGTGCCGAAAAAATGGCGATGGCAGGACAGGGCCAGCTTGGCTCCCAGCAGGGCAAGGAGAAGGCCAGCTCAGAATTTCTGGGCACGTGACCAAATGGTGGTAGATTTCCCAGGACTGGATTTGGTGGTGACAGTGAACTCCTCTCGCAGCAAGCAAACAGCCTCCCTGTCTTCCCTCCGATGCCGAGAGCAAGAGACAGCCAAGCTGCCCCCATCCCCATCCTTTTTTCTTGCCCCCAAAACTCAAGTTTTCTTCCCCCTCCCAACTTTTGGGCACCTCTTTGTTTTGTTCAAGCACCCATAAGTACCTAGTAGTTAGTGTCCTAGCATCCATGGTCTTCTCTCTGCAGGCCAATGGGTCCTCTGTCCCTGTTGGGGAGATGTCGAAGATAGTCTCTGAAATACAGGGTTTTATAGCCATTTCCAAAGCGAGTGGACACTGGCCAATAAATGAGGGAAGAGTCACACGAGTCATACGAATCCCATGACGAGAGTCTGCTCCTTGGAGAACAGTAGCGCCCACCAGGAACAATGGCAGTCCTGGGGCCAGTTTTGGCTCAGATGGATATGGGTACTGAGCATGACTAGCACGTTCGGAACCAGTCTAGGTCCACTTGTACAGCAAACAGCAGCTGCCCAAATTTACAGCAAGCCCATAGCATTTGCTCACTGAGCTTGTTCGTCCATCCATAGCGTGTCCATTGTTCTTACATTTGTCATCATGGGGACCGGTCTCAGTTCAGCGACCACACCTGCAGGCAGAACTTGGCTGAAAACCCCACCTCAGCCAGGCCAGGGCCCCTGTTCCTGGGGTCTCCGTTGAAGGTCCAAGGAGACGATCGTGAGGCCGATGATGGATCTTTGGACTGTCCATTACAGGTGTTTATCAGCAATTGCTTGTACCCATAGTATTTCTGGAGTTCCTGTAGATCTGAAGCCTCCCACCCTCTCTAAGGGATAGCTTCCCTTAGCAAGTGCCGGTGTTTGTGGGAGAGGAATCAATTGTGCAACACGAGTCTCCTTAGGGACAGTACAGAGTTGAAAAGGAGTCCAGGCCATAACCTTAATTTCACCAACAGAGTCTGAAACTATGACTCAAGGGAGAACATAAAGCCCTGACATGGTGGTGGAAGATCTCCCTATTAACAGAGCACTTCTCTGAGGGTCTGGTAGTCCAAAAGTCCCTGTAAGGAGTAAATGAACAGAAGAGTCAAGAAATATTACTGTGTCGGAGGTTGCAGGTCTGGTCCGACACTGCTCTGGGTTGCTGGATGAAGACTTGAGGTGATCTCTGCCGTGGTATTTGCTGCAGGAGCTGTTGTGTTGGCTGGGGCATTTGTGTCTGAGTGCGTTACTGTGCCACGCTCCGGCTCCAGTTTCCCTGGATTGGACGACCTTCAAAATCATTCTTAGAACACCACTGGTTAGCAAAATGTCATCCTTTATGACACCAGAGACAAATGCTGGGTGCCTTTTCTTTGGCCCCATTCTGAGCAAAACGGTCCTTTTTCAGATGGCCAGATCTTGTACAACCAAAAAATGTTCCCCTGAGGGGCCTTTAAGGTCTGCAAAAGCTGCAGCCATTCCTGCAGCTGTGGTTTCAGATGTATGCTCTAGTGTACCAAGGTGATTACAAGCTTCTATCATTTCTACTAGTGTTGGATTTGGATTAGTCAGTGATTTAAGCAACTTTTTATGGTGCCCATTTGAATTCTCGTATGTGAGCTTTAAAAGCAAAATTTCGTAGTCTGGTTCATTGTCTATCTGCCATTCCAAGGCTTGCTTCAGCCTGTCAATAAACTGCATGAATGGATCCCTTGCCTCTTGAATTATGTTTGTAAAAATTTTCTGAGGCATCCTTGCATCAGGGACCTTTAAAAATGCCTTTCTTGCAGCCTCTCTTATCCCCTCAGGAGCCTCCTTTGGACATGCATGAGCTCGATCAGAAGAGCCTGTGTACAGACCCTCCCCTGCAAGGTGATCCAGTGTTAAAGGATTTAAATCTCAATTTCTGTGTCCCACATAAGTCAAAAGAACAGCCTGCGGACCCTTTTTCCATTCTATCTCCCACAAAGTATACTGTGTACGGGTCACTATCAGCCCCGCAAGAGATCTAAGGTCATGGGATGTCATTAAATGTGCAGAAAGTGTAGAGCTCAGCAAACTCCCAAAATCCAGGGACCCAAGGCTGTGTTTGGTTACTGTCTGCCTTAATTCTTTTATTTCCTGAAAAGACAGTGCCTCCCAGTAAGGATTATGCTGTTTACTGTTGTGATATATGACAGGGGCTATGAACTTGTTAGCTATCTCCAAGTCTCCCACAAGCAAAACTTCTCTTTTTAAACAAATCCAATTCTTGTGTGTGTCTGGGGGAAACAAATCTTGCTCATCATCAAAGTCTTTGGGACCAGGATCAAAGGAGTCGTTTTCATCCACCCCCCGACTCCATTCCCAGGACAGTGGGAGGCAGCAAAAGCCGTCACAGATCACGGTGCCCAATATCTTTCTTTTGCCTCCAGTGGGATAGGAGGAGTGGATGGCTGTTCTAAAGAATTTATAAGCTTAGGTGAGACTGCCAGCCGTACTGGATCATTAGCCACAGCTGGAAGCTGTTCTTCCTTCTCCATAATCTCGTAAATCACTCTCCAAGATGGAGTAACCCAGCTGCCACTTCACTCCCTTTGGTAGCACGGTCCCATAATTTTACCCCTATATCATCCCAAAAGTCTTTTGTAAAGATAATAGACGCAGTAACAGTTTTTTCTCTCAGCTGCTGCCCACTTCAGTACAAGTTTCAAGTCACGAGAGGGTAAAGACTTGCTGTGTTTCTTAGGCAGCTCAAACATAAGCAGAAAAACATCTCTCTCCTGAGCACAATTCCCTTGACCAGAATTCCACTGACCCTTTTCCTCAGCTCACCTCTCAGTCCTCCCAGTCCTCCCAGTTGCCCAGAGGGATTGTAACATGCCCGATCCTGCTTCTTTCAGCAGCACTTCAGTTCTGGGGGCATTCACTGACTGCCTGCACAGATTAGGAGGTCCTTGCCTCCTCACATGGCAGGCCCTAGTTGCTGCACGACTGAGAGACGGAACTTCAAAAGAGGGGATGCAAAAGTAATCCAAGCAGGGAGCCCTAAGCCAAAGCTTGAGCAAAAATAGGTTGGAGTTTAAATTGAAATTAAAGTTTATTGAAGTCTAAGCTGAAGTCAGAGTCAAAAGGAGTTGAAGTCAGGGTTGAAATCATCAAAGTCAGATATTATTCTCACAGTGCAGTGTTATATACTTGTTACAGCTCAAATAGGCCACAGCCCTAAACAGTCACATCCTTAAGCAAGAACTTTCCCACAAACTACAGATAGCCTATTGTTCTCATTATTTGGCAGCCTTCACAAAACTACACAGTTTCAAAGACTTTGATAGTTACATATGCAGTTCTTTCCCCAGTTCTTTTTCATATCTGTGGTCGCCCACACCACAGTCTGTACCTCACCAAGGCCAAGATACCTCAATCCACAAGCTCCACTGTGGCCCCTGCTCCATCTCTCATCTGTTCTCCCATAGAAATCTGACTCTCTCTGCAGACATCTGCAATCTTGGAAAAGTAAATGATCATGGCAGCAAGCTACTAATGCTTGGTAGCCTGCAAAAATACATGGATGTGCAAAAAAGTGGTGTGGCAGTAGCCAGCTGTAACCAGAATTTTCATTGTTAAGCTGGTTCCATAATTTACAGGGATTATGATGACTTTCTTCCCTGTGAATAAACCACTTCTGGTACAGTTAAGTAAAACTGCTAAAGACATATGAGCCAGGGACGTAAAGCAAGATTAAAGAAACACAGACTGTCTGATGAAACACTCTCAAGAACTGCAATAGCTGACTACAGCAAAAATATGCTTTTGGAGTCTAAATGAATATAATTTCTGCATGATCAAATTCTGTAACTGGTCACATAAACTGCTCAAATTGTTCTTTTTCCCTCTGGATCTTTTAAAGCCACATATGGTGCAACTTTCTCCATGTTCTGTGTAATACCACAGCAGTCTTATTTGGAGTTGAAATCAATGCAAGTTAAATTTTCACATTTCTTTTAATTTATATGGGAATACACAAGTCAGAGAGTGAAGCAGACTTAATTAGCATAGCTAATTTGATAGCCAGGATGCCTTGGCAAGAACAAAGCTTTGAAGATGACAGAAGATGGGATTACATCTGCTTACCGGAATGAGGAGATTGAATTAAACTTCCCCAAACAAGATATGTTGTAAAATGTATGAGTTTGTCTGTATCATGTTTAACCTAATCATTGTAGTTGTAATAATTAACCTTCCTAGAAATGGTATATAAGCTTTGGGAAAATCTCAGTAAAATCGAATTCTGATTACTGAATCAGTCTTCCCGTCTCTCAATCAATCGTTGATAAATTTCTTAAAAAAAAAAAAAGTCTTTCTAGCTAGTTTAGGAAAAACAAACTCAAATTCATATACTTCAGGATATATTTTTACATACTGAAGACAAATGCTCCTACAATGTCTGTTTAAGTCTTAGCACAATTTGCTAAGCTATTTTTTTGTCTTTGTTTGCAAGGCAAACATACCATTTCCTTCTCGTTATAGGTGGTCTTGGGGAGATGTTTCCTTGAACTAGTAAGATATTGCCTTGAAATGTAGCATGACCTGTGATTGTTTTAATTTCTTTAGTTTAATTGTTTCTTAGAGGACTCATTCTCATTGTCAGTGTATTTGACAACTATCCAATCAACACATAAATAAATATAGCTTTCCCTAACACTGAATCTTACAATGTGGTTGATATTCCTCCAAGCTGAGGAAAGAGTTTAATGCATTTGGCTGACATTTAGTCACACAAATGCACTGATCTGCTTTGTGAAGAAGGAAGAATATCAATGCCAGTCAGACTGGGATGCTTAGGAAAATGTGTCTGTCACCTGACCTGTGGTTCATTATGCTCTGAAGGGACATTCTAGCATCTGTTCTGTAATGTAACCATAACTCAGGTCTATTGGCAACTGAACAAGAATATCAAAATAGCACTGAAGTCAGAGGAATTAAACGTGTGCTTTATTTCATGCAGTGTACTGTGATCCCATTGAGTTAATTTAGCCTCTCAGTGCATGAATCTGTGGAAGTTTGGTCTTTGTTTTTGGGATGTAAGGACTACTTGGGCGTCAGCTGTTGAGGTGTGGGAGGCAGGATCCCTCCTCTTTGGCATTCTGACCTGTAGAAGGGGTTCTCCACCACATCTCCAAGATAAACACTGGTACTCCTGGATGACAATACCGCATAAAAGGCTGTTTGCCAAACTGGTCAGGTCATGGAAATAAGTAATTTGTAATAAGTATCCTGGAAATAAGTATCCTGTTGTTGTATGAAGGACTGTCAATGAGGGAAGTTTCTCCAAATGCACAACACAGTCATAAGCTATTGGCTTTCTATTTGGCAGGGGCTCTCCCATGGCGTGCTGGTGTCTCAGCTGCTGCATTTGCTGAGGATGGAGAAGAATAATGCCTGGATCCAAGGATACAGATTTAGTTTCTCTAAATTCAGTGCCTGATCTCACTGCTGTCTGAGAGACAGCAAATAAAACACTCCCTGAAATGCTCTCTCTAAGCAGAATATTCAGTGACAACAAACATAACCTGATATAATTTAAGTGGCTTGACGTTAATTTTGTATGACATCCCTTCAGTAGGTGGTTCTTTGGTGGGAAGGTATTGATTTCCCTGGAGGAAAGACCAGGATATGTCTTTGGCGATTTTCTACCTCTAAGATGTGATCTTGGGACATTGAGGGTATGAGGATTTTGTGCTCTACCATGACACATTTGACCTTCAAAAAAATCATTAGTTGTCTTGGGCACCACTCATCCAGGCATAAATTATCTGTATTTCATTAACACTCTTAGCATAAACGTATTAATTATAGGACATGCTCAGATACATGAGAGAAATATTTAACACGCATAAACATCACTCCTTTGTAGGACTGAGTTCCTCCTTCCAAAGAGCTGGCTTTATCCCAGTGATGATCAAAACATAAATACCTGTTTTTATGACCTATTCACTGTGAGCATTACAGATAATAATGCACAAATTAAAACAGGACCTCTTGGACTTCAGCTTTCCTGTAACATGCTGCTCTCATTTATGTCTTCATTAAAGAAGAGTGTAGCAGGTAAGTGAGCCAGAAATGTCACAAGAAGATGTCATAGGCAATTAAATATATTAATTTCTTCCTTGAATCCTGGCAGTAGACACATGAGTTTAAAGTAGAAGTGATTTTTCAAGGTTTCTAACTTGATGCATGCCTTGCAGTAAAATTTTTGTGACGAAAAATACAAGATGATGTGATATAAAGTGAAACAGCACTGGAAGTGGATGCTTAAACAGGTCTGTCCAGACAGGAATCATTTCAGTCAAAACATTTACCCTGTGCTTTGTTCTGTCTCTCTCTACTCAGACTCCAGCTTTCCTCCAGTTACAAATTACAAAAATTACCAGTGAGGGGCATTTCATGGAATTATGTGACACTTTAGTCACTGTTCTCTTGATCCCAAATTAACCAAGGATCAGTATGATTCTGGCAAGTTTTGCGTGTCATGTACATGTTGCTGTGCCTTGAGCTGATTTTGGACAGTTGTATCCCAAAATCACAACTTTTCTGTTTATAGCAAATATTAAGCATATGTTACAAAGCTGAAATCATTATTGGCAATTCATTGCAGCACATCACTCCTGCCTGTTTTCCTTTGCTAAGATGAAGCCACAAATGGTAAGATAGAAACAATTCTTTCTTCTTGCCTCTACCATTAAAAGAGAGGTAAAACTCATAAAACAGATGGTGGCAAAAAAATTGCTCATGAAAAAATACAGTGCTGCTGCAGGATGTGTTGGTAAATCAATCTTTTCTGTACCCAAACCAATGCTTTGAGAGAAAAAGAGGAAACTATTGAAGTGTTTTTGATTTTATAAGAAGCATGTTGAAAAAAAGATATTCATTATGTATTATAAGGGCTGTGAGAGTGTGACTCATACACAAGACTCAAAATCAGTGGCCTGTCTGACTTGCTTGAAAATTTTATTTCTTCAGGCTCTCTTTTCAAGAAGCGTGGTATAATTTGAACATGAGACTTGCATAATGTAAGTCTTAGGTGAGAAGTCAAGGTAAAGGAGAATTTTTTCTGCCCATTCTTCTTCCCAACCCCCCACAAATTGCGCAGAGGCTTCACTGCTTTTTAGAAATTTGTCAAACACTGCAATGTGGCTCTAGTTGCATATTCCTCCCTTTGTGTATAGTACAACTCTGTCACACATTTCTCATTCTTCCATGGATAACAGGATTTAGGGAGAATCTTTTTTTTAATGTCACTTAGGTCACGATCAAGAAACCTCTTTCCTCTCTGGGTCTTTAAAACATTAACCAGCTTGTCAGTCATGTTTTTGTGCCTCAGTGTCTAGGCTTAGCTCTTAAAAATCGAGGAGTTTTTTTCAGTACACCTTTGCTTTATGCCTTGTTTTCCCATGCTGAATTCCTGATGAATTATGGAGCTCAGGGAGCAGAGAAGTAGGGGAAAATTATAGGGAGTTTGGTGTAGCTTGTAAAGCCATGTTTCAGCTCCATTATTTCAGTAACTGGGAATCTGTCTTGGGTTTAAACTGTGCCAAGCATTTCTCCACCAATTGTCCTAGTTTGACTATTTGCTCATCTGTGAGAACATGACCAGGTAGAACAAAGGCAAAACAACCCCAAACTTAGGAGTTACAAAGATAGTTTATTCACACACACAGAGAGAAAAAAAGGGAAAAAAAAAATTGAAATGTCAAAGAGAGCACCTTCCCTCCTTCCCAACAATCTAAACTCAATTCTCACACACCCCCCACCAGAAAACCCTGGTCTCCTGGTGGCTTTTCATGTCAAAAGTCCCTAACCCCCACAGCCTGTCCACAAATGCTGCAGGGGGTCCATCTCTTAGCCTCTTGGGATACCATTTAAAATGCTTATCTAGTATTCAGTGAAGATTTTCTCAGTCCACGCTGCAACCAGAACAGCACTTCCCAAAACTACTGAGAAATAGTCTATTTTCTTCCATGAAATCTTCTTTCTCTTGCCGTCTCTCTCTCTTCAGCAGTATCTCTCTGAAGGAAGGGAAAGGGTTAACATCTTATCTCAGTTCTTCCGCAGTAATCCACATTGTCGCATCTCAAAGCTGCGACTCACTGGGNTCTGGCCAGCTCTGCCACCCCCTCCGCAATGGAGAGGGAGCCAAATCCACCTGGGCTCACCCAGGCTCCGCCATTGGCCCATGGGGTTGGCCAGGGTCCCTTTTTGCAGCCCCTCCACCCCCTCCCCCCCTTCTCGGGGGAAAGAGGGAGGGAGGCCGCGAGGGCACGGCCCCTCCTCAGGCTGCCCACGGGCCCACAGATGGCTCTCACATTACCTGCAGGCGACCATAGGCGGAAAGAGAGCTTCACTTCCTGACACCTCCAATTTATCCCCATTTTTTTCACGCAGACGTATTAAGAACTTCCTGGGGAACAACTTCCCAGTCAAACCACCACAGAATCTCAGAGCTACACTTCGTTTTATCTAGTGAATTTTTCTAGCTGAAATATTTTTCTGTGATGCTAAAATGCTGCTTGAAGAGTAAAGCCCTATGCTATTCACTCATATATTGGGACCAAGAGAAAAAACATACTGTCTTCACATAAGGGAACTGGTCTGGGTTCATAACTCCTGATATCCCCAATATGTTTGACTGGATTGGGATTTTAGATACTTAAGTGCAGTGACAAGTTACAACTGCAGTTATGAGGAATTCAAATTATTCAGGATCTCCCCAGGGTGACAATCAATCAGAATGACATTAGCAATGGACTGTGCAAATTTGGGTTATCGAAATTAGATGATAAAAATCTAAAGAATTAGTAGAGTGGTGGTGCTGTCAAAGGTTTGATTGTCAGGTTTTCTTTTATCCGACTGGAAATTCATGTGTAGATTTTGGAGGAATCGAGACCAGCAGAGTGAGTGCTGTCCACACAAAAAGTCTATGCAAAAAGATTGCAATTTGTGAGGACTTGGAGAATGATCTCACTCGATGGTGGTGTGCAAAGTAGTGGGTTCTGTAAGCAACTAACAAGGCTCATACAGGTGGAGACCTGTGGCACACAAGTTAATTTTTCATTCTTTTTTCCTCGATGACTCCTTTAATAACCTAAAATTTTGGAAACCTTAATGTATGTCCCAGATCTGCTGGGGGAAAATTAAGATATTCTGGATAAAAGACATGAAATGGCCTGCTGTTAAAAACAAGGGCCAACTTGTCCCTGACCAAACATTTGTTGCTTTTACGTATGTTTTTATTTATTATTATAATCATACTAACATTGCTTTTATACTGTATTTTCTTTTCCTAAGACACCTGATTGTTTTCAATCACATCAAAATATAGGACTGATACTTGCTGCTCTTTTTCCACTTCCTAGTTAATCAAATCTTCACCAATAATATGCTAACTGTAGAATTCCAGAGTAAGAGTATGTTTTAGTCCTTGACAAGTGCCAGCTTTTTCAAGATGCATAAGAGGATTTCACAGAATCTCCTTGGACTCTCCTGAAAAAATTTCCAAAATCTCAAAATGTCGTAGCTGGCATATAACCATAGTTTCAATGATAGCTAAGAGGTTTAAAATATTTCTGAGTTTAAGAGAAATTTGGAAGTAATTTTCTGTTAAAAAACTGAAAATAAGAGATGAGAAAAAACTTTTCAATATTTTGAAAGCTAAACATACTTCAAAAGAATATTAAGAAAGCTTGACTGCCTAAAAATTAAAATAAATTTTTCCCTCCACTGCCATAAAAATAATATTCTATAGAGTTTCTGCTCCTCTAAAATGGCTACAGAATCTTCTTAAATTTTCTTCATTAATTCTGAAAGTTTAAACCAGAAGATTATCAGAAGCTACTGCCTGCTTCTGAGTATAGTTTGCTGATCTATAAGTGCAGCCGTGATTGGAAAAGGGGCTGTAGAAACTGATGCTGTTCTGATTAAATGCAAAGTTTATACATTTCAAGGCATTAAGCCTTCAATGAAATCTTTCAGAGAAACAAACAGTAATGAACTTGGAAACTATCCCCCTCAGTCTATCGTGAGTTCCAGTTAAAAAATAAATGAGAAATATTTAGAATAAAACACTTCAATATGGCAAATTTGGAAGTTTTTCAATAATTTATGCTTACGTATAAGTATACATACTCGAATTTCTTTGTTTCCTTGTTTTTCAGAGTCTTTAGATCCAAGGGGAGCTTGAGTGCTTTTAAAATGTTGATGGCTCAGTTTTGTTCCTGCTGTTGGGCACAGTGTGGAGCTCATCTCAGGGTGCAGCCAGTGGAGGTCACAGTACCCAACAGGTTTGAACAGTCTCAAGGTGAACAAAGCCACTCCCACAGGCTGGTGCAGATTGATACAAATTAATACCTAAGTGTCCAAAGAACCGCAGCATTTCCCACGTCTCTGTAACCAGTATCATTTCAAGTCTTGCACAACTTTGCACATAGACTTTTATAACTTTATAACTTTCTGGCTCCTGGAGCTGTACACTTCCAAAATTTCTTTTTGTTTCTTAAACAATTAATTGTTTCTTTAAAAATTGCTCTTTCTGTATCTATCTGTGCCAGAGGGAAGTAAAGCTTGTGAACACCAGCAAAAGACAGAGTTGTATGTATTGCCTGGTATTTGACTGGAAATCCTAAATTTGGTAGGGGCAAGTTGAAGTACTGAGCGACTCGAGGCTGCTCGAGTAGGTTTTCCATGTGTCTTGGTTTGAAAGACAGGCATCTGCCAGGGGAAACCAGAGCCTCCCTTGGAATGGAGAATATAAACCCCCTCCTTCCAAATTATTATAATTTTGAAATCAAGGGGCTTTCAGGCAAAGATATAGGAATATCAGTCCTTTACTAGGAATATTACAAAATACAAAGGTAGTAGTACAAGAAAAAAAACCCAAGCAAACAACAACAAAATAATCCTAGAAACACCTTCAGAGTCAGAATACAACCTGACACCCTGTTGGTCAGGATGTTTGAAGCAGTCTAAAGTAAGTCCTCCTGGAGTGATAGATGTGGCTCTGTTGGAGTAGAGATGATCCTGTAGAAGGGTCCAGTGGTGAGATGGGTCCAGTCTTCCTCTGGGAGTCCAGTGGAAAAATCAGCTGCCTTGGCCTTCTGATTTCCAGGTTTTATCCAGGCAGGAATGCCTGGCTCCTCCCGATGGGTGGAGCATCTCACAATGGGTGATTTAATTTTACCAGTCATGCGGTGAGCCTTAATGGCCCATTCACAGATTATATCCCCCTGGAGGGAGGATGGCTGGTGGAAGAGATAAGGAAACACCACCCCACCTGGTCTTAACAGTTGGCCCACTAACAGAAGGCACCCACCCCCTCCCCCCAGAGTTACGAGGAATGGGTTATACACGAGATAAACATCTCCCCAAACAGTTTTCATCAACAGATGAAAATAGAATACACATTTTTGGTTACATATTGCAACCCAAGACACCATGGGATTAGGTTGCCTGTAACATCTGTAACTACAGGAGATTGGTTTAATCAGGGCAGGCTTCATTGTTTCTGTGAGAGTCCTATACAGCAGAATACAAATTAATTCTACATTCTACATTTCCTTTATATTGTAGAATCTGAGAGAAGGCAAAAAAAGTGAACTTAAGCATCATTTTTGAAAGATCGTAAGATTAAATTTATTAAATGTATTTTTTTTTTTTTTAATGAAACTGAACCCACTTTGGGAATATGAATGCCAGGGAGATTAGCCATTGTAAAAAGCCAATTACAGCATTTATTGTTAAATTTCAAATTGTTAGGCACTACTCTGCCAAACTAAATGGCAGAATGTGCAATGCCCCATTGGATATGTGCTGCAGCATCACTGTTTTATTTTGGATAAAGAGTCTCTTAGAGGTATCAGTGACAAGTGGTGAAGTGGGAGTGTTCCTTCAGCTGGATCTTCCCTGGAGCCTCAGCTGTTGATACCTTTGCTGCACATCCTTGGCTTGAACTGGGATTGCAGCCTTTTAAAATCTATTTTGTAAAAATACAATACAGGGCCACCCAAACAGGCAGAAGTTGCAGGACCTCTCTTCTACAGAGGAGATTCAGAGCTGCCTCTCGCTACCCTACCAGATTCTGAGCTGCTGAAAGGAGAGGACAGTGCTGATAAAACTCTGCTATTGCTTGTCAGTGACCAGAAGAAGGAGGAAAATGTTATGGTTTTGACTTGGACAGGGTTTATTTGCCTCTTTACAATACTTTTATTTGCCTCTTTACAATATTTCTGTGTTTTTTCTCCAAATGGTGAGCAAAGTGTCTGGGAATGTTCGCTTTGCCTGTCAGGACAGGAGCCAGGCAGAAAGCTGAAGAGAAGCTGTCTGGAGCTCATCCCTTCTGTTAGAAAGGGAATGTTTATTTTGGGATAGGTTGAACTTCTGCCTGGATGGGTTGTTATTAGTACATGGACCTACCACTGCTCTTAGTGAAGCACCTGCTTTTCCATGGATAAAAGAGAGGGAATAAGAGCTCTCCATTGACTTTGTGCCCCTCAGCCAGAAAGATCTGCCTGGCCTTTGTACCTTGGGACTGGGCAGAAGTCTGAGGATAATGTGCTTTGCTGTAGGTCTCTAAGATAATTTGATTTATAAGACATGGCTTAGTTGAGTTCATTGGGTTTGCAGGCCAGGGGAGTTCTTCAACGTTGTTAAAAGAGATCTGCAGTGACACTGAGTTAAAGATCTCATGTATAACATCTGCCAGGCTGGAAAGACAAATAAATATATGCACGACACAGAGATAACTGGGAAGATGTGCAGAAGGGCATGATTACCTTCTTTCATGCGGCTTCAGATCGCCATAAAAGAAGGCAAACCCTTACTATCATTATGGCAGTTTCTGGAGTCCTGGAACAGGGTGAGAATTTGGAGTTAGCTTGCAGACGTAACCTTTGCACACCTGCACACAGAATTATCAGGGTGGAGGTGGGGAGGTGAGGGGACTGAAGAAAAAAGTGGTGACTATGACTCGCTCATTGGGAAGTCAGTAGCAGAACTTTCCCCACCTCTAACACCAGATTTTTCCAGTTTTCTGAAGCGTTCTAAAGCTGATTTGTGCCAGCAGTATTCCTATTACTTTACTAGACAAATGACCTCATGTTGAGAGTGGAAAAAGGCAAGTTCCTGTCAATTAGAAGATCACTGATGAGGTACACAGTTATCATCTCCAGCTACGGCAACATCATGCAGGAAACATTTTTCAGTGGCCCATCTGCAGCGACAAGAACCTCAGCAGAAGGTTTTCATCTCTGCAATTGATAAGTAACTGTCATTGTCTGTTACATCATGCATTGTTAGCCCTTGATCATTCTGCTGCCATGTGAGATAAAATCTGAGGTGTGCACAGGTGGGACCAGCATTGTGTCTGGTGTGTCCCCTGCAGCTGTTCAGCCCAGCCTGGCCGCCTTCTCTTACACACAGAATTCATGTCACCTAATGTTTTAATCACCCTAATCTCCTTAACTAGTGGCAACTGAGTGTGCTCCCGGGCAAGGGAAAACAGCGGAGAGATTGGTTGCAAGTTTGTTTCTAACTTACCAGGAGTCAATCTTGTAGAGTATTAAGGAAGCAAAAGGAATGGTGAAAGTAAAAGGGGAAAATGGTCAAACTGGACCAGGAAAAGAGTTTGTATTTTGAGAGCTCATTCTCTTGTCTCAAGCACAATGAACAGTTCCCAGATGGGGCTTTGGAACTGGAATTTAATTTGTGTTGTCAGAGTCATTGCAGATACCAGAAATTATTCTTTAACAAGTCTAACTTCATTTCCCCTCATTTTTAAACCCCACTTTCACTGGCAGGTACATAGCAGAGGCCATAGTAATGCTTATGGTGCCCCAAAAACTTTTCTTTACCATCCAGGTGTGAACTTGAGCCCACACCTTAAGCAGGGTCTGGAGCAAGTGTCTGGCATTGGGCCAAGTCCACAGAGAAAGTGTTACTGCTAACTTAGGTCTGGGGAAAAAGAAATATTTAAAAAGTCACTTGGGTTTTTCATTACTGCAAATCATTTGGGTTTGCATGAGCTTCCCTCCAGCAAAATTGAATAATTTATTGCTCTGCAGGCTTAAAAAAATTCTTTTCTTTCTTTCTTTCT
>WAAE01011025.1:0-27041 GCA_013400495.1 Nicator chloris
TATTTTATAGTGGGATACAGAAATGAAAAATTAAAAAATAGCTTTGACTGAAATATCACTTCTTAAATTAATTATTAGAATGTTTTAAATTAATCATTAGAGTTGTTATTGCTTAATTTAATTTTTCTTGGAGTTCTTCTATGCTTCTAGAAAAAATTTTCAGGCTTTCCTTTGCCTTCATCCCAATCTTATGGTGTTTCCAGCAAAAGCAGATTTAGCATTTCTGATCTTTGTTTAAGTGGGTGATATATTTCTAAAGGCCAAGAGTGGAAGCACAAAAATTTCCAGAGCTACAAGTTGGTTTTTTTTGGAGCAAATGTTACTGTAGTAATGTGAAAGGATGAACCTGGGATTGTGCATTTGCTCATTCAGGACAGATACAGCTCTTAACTTTCAGTTTCTCTTTTGCACTGTCAGTGGCTGAAGTACAAAACAGGAAAATATTCCTGACCAATTTGGAATGGAAAATTAGAGAGAGAAACATACAGCTGTGGAATGAAGGGAATTCTCTAGTATATATTATAGTGGAGAAATATAGTATATATTTCTGTGATAATTTAGGCTTTCAGTGACAGAGAAAAAAAACCATCACAATCCTGAGATAAAATATCAAAACCAAAGAATATAAGTTATAAATTGTCCTTAGACTAATTATAGTCTGGAAGGTTTTTAATGGTGTTTTAAAATCTTGATCAAAATCACTAAAAACTCTCTGGATTTTTCACTTTTAAATTGCAGTTAATGTGTTGTTATAAAAATTGATTCTTTTCTAGGAAGCTAAGATAAATAATGCAAATAAGACCAAACAAAAAATGCAGAAGGGATCATAGAGAAAATCAGCAGCATTTTTAGTGCAAATTCTGTTTCATTTTGCTTAGCTTGAGGACAAAATTAACATATCTAAGGGGGAGGAAGGAAGGAAGGAAGGAAGGACGGAAGGGAGGAAGGAAGGAAGGAAGGAAGGACGGAAGGGAGGAAGGAAGGAAGGAAGGAAGATCTGTACCTCATCCACACTGGGGACAGGATATATTCCAACTGCATTCGTTCTGGTCATGGCAGACCAAAAGCGGACACGAGTGGAGGTCACTCACTTGGAAGATGGCTGTGAGTTCATAATGGAGATGCAATGTAGAGCATGGTCACCATAGAGCACTGGTTTGTTTTTGTTTTTTTTTCCAAATCAATACACCAAGTATCCAAATTTAAAAGGAAATAAGATACCAGAACTGCAGTTTGGTGTAAATGAAGAGGTGATGTGGAGAGGTACAACGGGAATATAATAACCATGACTGTGAATTTGGAGTTATTTATATCAGAATGATTTCATGGGGGAAGCATAGGAACATGAGAATGTGATATCATAGTAAGTTCTGGTTCAAGACTGTTTAAAAAGCAAGAATAAGTAAGGTGAGGCCTCCCAGTTTGGATTACGCACCAACACAGAAGCAAAGAATGGTTTGGATTGGAAGAGATCTTAAAGATCACCTGGTTCCAACCCCCATGGACAGGGACACCTTCCATCAGACCAGACTGCTCTGAGACCTTTCCAGCCTGACCATGAGCACATCCAGGGAAGGGTAACTACACCTTCTCTGGGCAACCCATGCTAGTGCCTCAGCAGCCTCAGTGAAGAATTTCTTCCTAATATCCAGTCCAAACCTACTCTCAGTTTAAAGACATTCCTCCTTGTCCTATTGCCACATGTCCTTGTAAAGACCAAAAAAAAAAAAAAAAAAATGTTCATCATTAAGGATGCAAGAAACTCCAGGAATTGGTTTTTACATTAAAACGGGAGTGTTGGATTCTATTTCTGAGTCTAGGTCAAGTTTTGACAATAGAAAATAAAAGTGGGGAAAAGAAACTGTCAGAGGTGGCATAATTAGACACTGAGGTGGGGTGTAAGTAGCCAGGCTCAAGACTGTCAGCTGCTTCATTGGCTACAAAGATGGCAGTCACAGTCACAGCCCTCCTGGGAAGACGGTGGTGCTGAGGTGCTTGTAGTGGGACATGCAGGTCATCTTATCTGAAATGTTCATACTTCCATTATATACACATATGTATTCTATTCTATTAAATATTTGATGTGATACCATATTAAATATAGTAGTCCCTGTACTAAGAAAGATGAATGACAAGGCTATTTTTTTTATAAGCTCCTTTACTTTACAGAGGAGATGATGACAGCCAGTCACCAAATGCATTGAAGTGCTTCATAGAGCAAGGAACACCACAGCAGCAACAGGTGGGATCAGTCCTCATCTGAGCTCTGCCCAGCTCAAGCCAGACTGATGCACATCCCCTGTTACAAACAAGGAAACCAAACCAGCTGCTCACCTCACTTTATAGATTACACTTCTCCAGACTGGAAGACAACTAAGAAATCAAAGGGAGGAGTAAATGCAGAATCCTGAATGTTGTTATTTCTGTCACTTTGCAGAGTGCTGTCTCATTTTAAAATTTGCAACAATTCCTGTTATTGCTTTCTTGCATGCAACTACTCCTTTCTGCTCTATTAGAGCATATTTCTCTGTTATACAGCTGTCTAAAATCTGCTTCTGCTTTAAAGACAGATGCAAACAGCTGTTTAATGAATCTGTCATTTCCTAATCTTCTCTCTTTCTGCAGGCTGATTATTTTTAAGTGCTGCACTGTCTTTTAGAGACAATTCTTGTAGGAAGAATAACTCACATTTTCTTCTGATTTCTAATATTTATGTCAACTTGGGGAAAATATCCTCTCAACATTAAATCTTTAGAACTAAAAAAAAACAAAGCGAAGGAATAAGTTGATGTATTAGACATTAAATCTGATGTGATGTTTTACAAGTTTGATCTCACAAGGAGCATGCTGTCAAAGGAAATTCTACAGCTTGTTCAAATGCTTGTGAACTGAATGCCATTTCATTGCTTGATGGAAGTAATTTAGAATAATATGTTAAAATGCCATATATCATAGGCAAGCACTTTTCTCTGAGACCTACTGCATACAGCCTAGACTGATTTTTTAAAATACTGTCAGTTACTGCTATAGTCTAGTATTCCTCAAGTTGACACATTTTGAATGGCAGATTGAGGATGAGTGAAATACAATTGAATGTGAAGATAAAGGAAAAGCAGAAAAAAAAAGAATATAATTGTAGTAAGATTCAAGTAGTACCTAAAAATATTCAAGTCTACGAATTGCAATCAGGATGAGAACCATAAGAAGCCTACTAAAGCATGGCCAGGAAAGTTATATGTAAAAATCCTGTTTGAACTATATTTGTGCTCACCATCTTTTTTTTTTAAAAAATACAGCTGAACAGTTTTAAGAAAGTGACTTATACTGCAAGAAAGTGATACAGTTTGATTTTCAGTTTAGGATTAGTTTTGAGGTCTTTTTCTCTGAGAAAATGTGAGCCCAAGATTTGAAACTGCATTTTACTGTAACTTGGACTCACAGTCGGCTCCCATCTTAAGAATTATATTTGAATTATGAACTTTGAAGCAGAAACGAGCCAGGGGAAAAAAAAAAATATATATATATATACACACGAAAACTGGATCAGAATCATAGAATTGTTTGGGTTGGACGTTGTTAAGGAAACTCCCCTGTCTGACCATCGAGGAGCCACTCTGACAGTCACACTTGTACCACCTGAGGTGGAACCAAGGCCCTTTTGAGTCTACACACTCCACACACACACTCAGAGCAGGTTTCCTTACCATCTCGACCCCAGATTTCCCATAGTAGAGTTCCAGACGTCCAGATCCTTACAACAATTTAATCTTGGTGGAATAACTAAATAAAATAACAGCTCAAGCTGGTGCCTCTGAGAAGGCATCCTGAGCAAAGGAAGCCCTGAGATATTATCCTCTCAGTCCAACCTCAGGACAGTGTGGAGTCCTCAGCTCCTGCCGTGTCTGTGAGTGTGCAGTCACACAGATGGGCCAGAGGTGCCCTTTGTTATGTCAAGGGTTGGCTGCCCACTCTCCTGGGCTTGGGCTCCTTCACCCCAGAGCTGGAACTGCAGCTTGAACTGCAGCTGCTCACTGAAGAACCTGCGCTGAACACGTTCCCCCAGAAAAGAAATCTTTAAAGGTCATGTAGTCCAACCTCCCTACCATAGGCAGGGACATCTTCAACTGGACCAAGCTGCTCAGAACCCTGTCCAACATGACCTTGAACATGTCCATGGATGGGACATACACCACCACTCTGGGATCCTTTCTGACTAAATAATCAATGGTTTTCCGATTATTTCCAGCCTGGTCATTTTAGCTAGGTTATTTTTTGGGTAACTGCAATCATATGTCTTCAGGTGCAGTCAGCTGGTGAGATGAATCAGTGATGATTCAGCAAAGTGATGCCTCTGTCTCAAAGTGCTTTGGGGTTATAGATGCACAACTTGCCACCAGAGTAGCCTGGGTCACTCAGACATTCCAGAGTACTCGTAAATCAGTTTTTAAAAAAATTCACTTTCCCACCTTTCCTATAGTTCAGCTCATCTCCACATCAAGACATGGGCAAGCCCTGGTAAGATGTATGATCCTATGTATTTTCTATCATGACTGCAGTCAGACTGCAGCAGAAGAGCTTCTTGTCTTCCAGCGTCTTCTCCCTTGCGGCCAAACCCTTTTCCTCCCTTGGACAGTGTGCTCTTTCCTGATTTACACAGGCTTTGCAGACTCCAATACTAGTTCTAGCTGTAATACCAATACTTCTGATTTTTCTGCTGCTTATATTTCAAATGAATATTCCAGTCCTGTACTATAGCATTTCCTTGTAATCCCAGTAGAGATATTGAAATTACTCACAGGGGAGGTGTTACAAAGGGGTCTTACTTTCCTTTTCTCTTTTATATGCAAACTTGAGGCTGATCTAATTTTCAGATTATCTTTCACCATTGGAAGAACAGAACTACAAAACTAATGTCTTAAATAGTGAAAAAAATATTGAGTAAAAATTGTAGATCTAAACATTGGAGTTCATTTTTTGGAAATGCACAAGATAACTAAAAATATTTATATTTTTCCCTTTTTTTTGTAGCTGAAATCCTGTTTTGATAAGACTAGGAGGGATGCTGCAGTGATACAGGTAGTGTCTAGCACAAACAAAGATACTGGGCCACCATATGAGCTAGGGTTTGTTTGGCTTAAACATGGTTAGCTGCTTTTTCTCATCAGAATGGAACTCCTTTATCTCAGTGTGCAGGTCTATGAAGCACATACTTGAAGATAAAATAATCCACTGTCCTTTTTCCTTGTAGTCAGTGGGAATGAGCAGTTGCTTTCAGAATGTGATCCATCTCACCTATTTTGGCTGTCTGTTTTGGATTTCAAAGTGCTTGTCCCTCTCCTTGGACCTTAGAGCCAACCTGAGTGACCAGCTCTGATCCAGCTCTCTGCAGCTTGTTCAGATTGCTGCTATTGCAGGGCTCCTGCTGCAAACCAACATCCTGGTTCACGGTCTTCTGCTAGGAAAAGCACGACTTGCAATGTCCTGGACAACTTTATTTTAACTGACTGATAGGGCAGCATCAGAGCATGAAATATAATTACTTCTCAGAAATATATATCCAGTTTTATTAATATTTTTTAAAAATTCCTCCCTGTATTTTCTTTTTTTTTCCAAAACTTTAAAAATCCTATTGATATACTAAGTACCATATTATATTCTTTAACGATTCAGGTTATTTTAAAATTGAATCTCTACATTTTCTATGGAAGTAATGAGGGGTTAAGGGGGAAGAGTTATTTATATTGAACTCTCTCAGTATACAGTTTTCTCTCAGAACTTTTAAAATAGCTGCATAGTACTTGTAATAATAGTTTTACATGGTAAACTACAAAGAAAATAAATATCAAATTAAATTCCATACATGGAAATAAATTATGATAATCCTATGTCCAGTTGGTAAGACAGGACTTTATCCCCAGCTCATAATGAAGCACTTCCACTGAGATAATACACCTCTAAGTGTGAAATTTCATCATCATAGCAGACTTCTTAACCTCCTCTTGATTATTAAATGACCCTCAAATTTTACTTGTTACTCCTATATTTTACTTAGCAGCCTTTTGCTGAACATGATGAATAAAATTGTTTTTGCTTTCTGACTTTTCAGTATAAAATTTTCTACGTGATTCAGTAGGTTTGAGAAGCTTTTTGAAAATAAATTATTAATGAATTGAACTTAGACTAAGCAAGCTAGAATAAGAAAAAAAATTAATTTCACTTGGTAAACTGAAGTAAAAGAAAAATGTTATGGAAAGATAGGATTTGTGGTTAAGATCTTTTTCTAGAGTTCACATAATAGTTATGCTCACTAGCCTATAAGGAGTCTGGCCTATATTCTCAGTAGGTTTGTTGTCATCTTTACTGTATATTTCTTGGAAATATTTACTGTATATTTCTCTGGAAATGAACAAATGGATAATCCTTGTCAGCTACCTAGAAAGAGATAAACATTCATGCTCAGATGTTATTCTACCAGTTCTAACCCCACATAGCCCTCAGTAGACTCATTTTAGATGAGAGATTATTTCAAATAAGTAAAGAGACTAAAAATAATTACTCGGTTAAAAGGAAATATTTAAATTATTTTTCATTCTGCTTTCATCAGTCAGGAGTGGTCTCTTACTAAGAATATTTCTACTGGGAAATAAATGGGATTTAGCTATTTGTTCGTAAATATGCTGCAATAAAAGTAAGGAAATTAGATATTCAAGTAATTCGAAGATGATCACAGAATCAGAATTGATGACAAATCTAAAGAGTGTGAATTGCTCAGCAGGGCAGTTTCAGGAATATCTATGGGTATCCCGAATAATATGTACAACAGCTTTCAATGATACACTAAATTTACTGTTTCATTAGTCATTGTTCTTTTATATCAGAATTTTTTAACACTTTAGTAACTACTTAAGTATTTACAATTTGCATGTTTTGCAGATTTTGGATACTTAAGTATTCAAAAAGAGTGAACTTTTGTTGCTGATTTTCACAGTTGGTTTTATTTTTTTTACAAGGGTGGGGGACAGTGTATAAAAGGTCCTATAAAAATGTCAGTACAGAAATAAATTGTATATCTACACTCTGCCAGATTAGCACAACAGCATACTTTAAAATGGAGTTACTGGGAAAATCTATAAAATTGTGGGTTTAATATTTGCTCTACCTCAGGTAAAATCTGGAAGGGCATAAAAGGGTGACTTTGTGTCTGTTAGATTTAGATCAATTTAAGGGTAATTTTACCCCATTAAAGATGCCAGGACAGAGGTCAGCTATGTTGTTTTGGTTTATGAGAAATAAGGAAGGCAAGCACTAAAGCTAAGTTGCAAGCACTGTGTGAAAGAGTTGCTTTGCATGATCTCAGGCTGTGAGTAGCGTCTCTCCTCTTCACAGTCCTTGCTGAAGATAACTCCTGCATACTGACTGTCACAACATCTGTAAAATGTTAGATGCTGCACAGCTTTGAAAAGGGGAACATCAGTAACTCAAATCTCTCAGTTACTAACTCAGGCTGCAAAGGTGCTTTCACTATGCTTTCCTTACTCTGTTGTTTTTTTTTTATTTTTACTGACACAAATCTTGGTAAGGGCTTGAGTGAGCAATGCTCCAACTCTTACAGTTTTAGAAAAGAAACTATTTTTCTTATTACTTCTAGTCACCTTGAATCCAGGACTACACTTTGTGTGGAAGCACAGGGCGTATTTTCACAGAGTTCCACAGGTGGACACCTTAATCTCATGTGTTGTCAGTACCATGGGTTTTGCAAATAAGCCCTGAGGCTTCTTCTGCATTTGTTCCATGATGAGCTGATACATCCTAATGGCTTGTCTCATCATCTCCCATCTGGTCTGTATTTTCTTGGCTAGCTGAGACAGCATGTGGTTTACTTTTGCACATGTTCCTTGTTCTTTTTATATCAATAATGACAGAGTGTCATAATAATAGAAAAAAAAATAAAAGCAATTTGCCCAAAAGTGAGAGCACTCATCTCTTTATTAATAGACTGTATTGGCTTAATTTGCCTAAGACTTTCTGTGGTTTGGTCATGATGACAGTGGTGAGGATTTTCCAGATGCAAAGGATTGTGAAGTCTTGGACAGCACTGATGTTTCCTGCAGTTTTCCTAGGAAATTTACAGAGCTGGCATCACGACACAGCCCTGGTCTCACAGTCAAGTGAAAATTTAATCTTCCATTTCAAAAACTAGTTTCAGCTGTGGAGTAAATATGCAGCACCTTTTAGGAATGATATTACTTATGTTAAGTTGACTCCACAACATTTCTTCTTCCCTTTCATTTGTTTTTCACAACAGAAATCAAAAAATCTGCCTGTAAAAATTAGTTCCACATCCCAGGTTCAGCGCTACTCAGTGTTACAGTTAACTAAGCAGTGATTTAGTTTCTGACATCTCTTTTAAAAAGAACAAACAAACAAACAGCAACAAAGGAACAAAAGGCCCCAAAACAATAACCCTATAAAATCTGTTTTCTTTGAAAATATTGGAAGTTTCACTCAAAATATTGTAATTATGTTTTTCAAACTTTCTGGAAGTCATGATCTCACGTCACCTCGAGTCACCAGGAGAAAACAAAAGTACAGAAGAACAACTTTGTTAAAAATATGCATGATGAACTGAAAAAAAATTTAAAAATTTACTATTAATCTTGCTAAATGAAATTCCTATAAATTTTTATTAGCTTATACCTCTCACTCCAGAGGAAGAAACGAGGAATCCTGAAGCAATACAGCTAGTTTGGGGTTTATTAGCCCTTAAAGCATGATTTTCAGTAAGTTTTGCATCTGCTGAATATTTTTTCTCCTCAATCTTGGAAATATAAATAAAAAACAACAAACTGCTTGGCTAAACCCTCTAATGCCAAGCAAGGACGGCAGATACTACAAAGCAGTATTTACAATACTAATGAGGCATCAATGGCTAATAGCTCAAGGAAGCTTATTTAAGAATCTGTTCACAGCTGGTAATGAATGATTATAACAAAAAGAACTACGAACACTGAAATCAAAATTTAGTAGAAATCTTCTTACATTCATGTTTTACAAACTGCTTAAGAACTACTCTGGTTTTAATTCTGTATTTTTAGTGTGAGAGTTGAGGGCTGCTTTTTGGTTTTGTTTTGGTTTTGGAGTTTTTTTGCACTTGGTTTCTTGGGCATCCAGATTCATCTAAACCAAAACTCAGGTCTTAATTTAGTGTTAAAATACAGCACATAAGAATCATATCATGAAATGTCACTTGTGAGAACAGAGGTATAGTGCAAGAGGAATAGATTTTCCTTCTTTTTTTTTCTTCTTTTTTTTTCAGTTTTTCAAAAGTTGAAGTTCATCTCATAATTATAAAAAATTTCTTCTTCACCTGCTCATAGTTAGTTCCCTCACTTTATATTTGCAATTTCTTTTCAAGAAGTCAGACTAACATAATCATGTCCAGTAAATAACAGCTAAAAGGAAGGACGCTTAATGAACTTCCAATCTCAAAGTAGCTGAAGTGGAAATGTGTTTAGTCAGGATATTTAAATAAGTTGAGAGGAGATAAACTGGGGATAAAGTTGACGTTTTCAATAAAACCATTCCAGATCCACTTTGGTATCTCTTAAACAGCTGAGATAGTCTCTTCTTTTCCTCTCTTTCTGCTATTTCGTTCACCATTATTGCTGTAAAATAATATTTGATACGTGAGAAATAAACTATTTTCTTCTGTGCTTGAGAACGAAGGGTGAGAATGATGGCAGAAGAACATCTATGGAAACAAATACCTCATTAATCCACATAGGAGCTGCAGACAGGCTGAAATAGGAAACTTAATTCTGTCTCTTACTGCACCTTTCAAGGGATTAATACCAAATAACTCAAAAGCCCACAATAACATAATACACCAAACCAAAAAACTTCAGGAACATTTTATCCAGACATTTACAGTTTTAGGTGTGTGCAAAAGTTAATGAAGTTTTTTTTTTTTTTCATTTTGTTTTGTTTTGTTTTGTTTTGAAGTTACTATGACTGGTTTGACAATAAACCTGAGCAGAATTCTTGAGAGCAACCAGTCTTCGTTGATATCCTTTTTCAGACACATTAAAACTATTATAATTCTACCTTTTAAGGAGTCAAGCTGTGAGCAATATAATTTTCAAAATGGGAAAGAAGGGTATACAATGGTTATGGGCAATCTGTTCTCGTAAGTTCTATAATCAGCCAAGATGACGAGCTATGGCCTTCCTCATTATAACAGAGAATCAGATTTACCTCTGCAAAAAGAAATGGCAACACTTAGCATTTATATAGCCTTTTATCTCTTAAAGCTCTTTAGAAATATTAACTAATTACAGGCAGAGGCAGAGTTTGGAAGCTTAGTGAAGAAACTACCACAACCTAAAATTCTATGAAGGGAAATAAAATTCCTACAGGGAAAAGAGTCCTAGAAATGCTTCTCATTTATACTTAGAAAATTGCTAGAAGAGAATAAAAAAAAAAGTATTTCAACAACATTAAAATCAGTTCTTTACAAAATAGTGTATTTAATGGTTTCAATTGCTCTGTACTTATTTCCAATGAAATTTTTTTTGCCATGAAGTTATCAAAAGTAATACCTGACATGGGTAGCTTTACTGTAATTTGATTTGGTCACTTGAGATTTTTTTTCCCTAAGTCTGTGTTGCATTATTTATGTGTGAGCCATTTCATTTAGTGAAGAACTACAGCTTAACTAGTAGACCTTAAAGGTGTGACTGCTCTTTTAAACCGTTAGTGTCATTTAATATGCTAGGTTGGACAACCCTTTCAAGTAGGAGCAAAAATGTTAGGGTAATAACATGATAAAAATTTGCAAGATTTTTATGGTATTTGTGCTATTTTTCCAGATGACAAGTGGCATCTGTCAGAAATTTTTGAAACTATCATGTGGAAATGTGTTTGACAAGGAAATTCTTGGGTTGGAAGGAAATTTGTTGTGATTATTCTTTCTTTCACATGTCGGTAGATTTATATTTCTTATCAGGTCTTTTATCCAGTAATATGTCCTATCTGTCTGCTAAGGGATTGTAATGAGGCAGCTGTCATTTCTCTTCTGTTTGTATAGTGCAGTGATATAAATCTTTTATTTTTTTAATTATTTATACCCTTATGCCTGCTTGAACACAGGCCAAAGAAATTACTTACATTTTTACCTCCTCCTCAACTCTCCCACTACAGTACTCATATTTATACTAAAAATGTGTCTATGTGTAAATAAAAAAAAAATTCCATTTGTTGGATAAGTGGACTTTTTAATAACAGTCTTCCTGGAGTTTTGTGTGGCTGGAAATTTTGTAGTAGAAATAGATTTTTCAAGATTTTTACTAGATTCTGCAGGCACTGCATGCTTAAATCCAGTATTGCTGAAGCTCACATAGCTGGGAATAGCAGTATTTATGGCTTGGGTCAGGCTAGCATCCAGTAGAAGAAGTAATTTTGTAACCTGACAGATGTCTTAATCATATATGTCGCTATATGAGAGAGCAGCATCTGTATCCAGAAACATTTCCAAGACATTAATTAATTGCAAGCCTGTGTCCTCAGCCAAAATAAACTGTTATCTTTTGGAAATATCCTTTGCTTGTCACATTAATCTCCTGCTTAGATTCACCCAAATACTCTTTCATAATGAATCAATCTCATTTTAGCACTCCTTCTTCTTGGCAATGATGGTAGGGTTGCATCTAACAGAAGCCTGGGAGTCACTTTGCCTTATATATGGCCTTCTGATATGTTTGTGGATGCATCCAAGGAGATATCTGGTTCATTTTCATAAAGCTAGTGAAGGTCTAGCTACCCTTAGATACTATGAGAATGAAACTTATTAAACTTTAGCATCAGCATTAGAAGCAACCACGCCAAAGCTAAACAAATCTCAATGTACAATCTATTGGCCTCTTTTCCCTGAATCAAGAAAGAAAAGGGTAATCATCAAAACTGTAATGTTTTAATGATAAAATGTCATTATAACTGCTATCCAGATAAAAGGAAGGAAAGGTCTTAGAAAAGAAGGGAAGATTTTTTTCCCCCCGTTTTACTCTATTTCCTAGATACAAGGTCTGGGCAGAAAGCTATACAAATTCTTGGATATTAGATGCTGACAGGGTTTCTGAATATCTTGCAGATGTTACTAGTTCATATGTCCTCAAAGATACTCATGAAATGAAACTCCCTTTCATCTACTCTATTTCCATAATTCTACAGATTATATCTCTGTGTAAATGGAAAATAAAAAGTTGTGAACAATGTAAAAAAAGCTCTTTAGACTTACAGATGGGTTACCTTTCTGCAGGCCTATGGTTTTCTTTTGTACCATATAAATCTTTCTCCACAATTAATCCTTTACAGAAAATGAAGTAGTGTTGCTTTGTTTTGGTGTTTTTTTTTCTCTCAGAAAGGTTTAAATTTATCTTCAAGTCATTGACACATTTTTTCAGAGTTGAATCTACACCAACGAAACACAATATAAGGATATGGAACAGCTGCACTAGGCTTTATTTGGTCTTGATTTTGTAATTGCAGTGGTCAAAAGTGCTACTGCAAACCAAAAAAAAATACTGAATTGGACTGCAAGTTGCAGGAATTATCCCAGCATGAAGCCTGACAGATGCTTCATCTCTTGGTCAGAAACAGATCTATGGTCTTCAGTGTGAGAAACACTATGTTTTGGCACCATGTTAAGTGCTATTCCCATACTCTCAACAGCAAGCTGCACTGGCAGAGAGCTACTATGTGTTTTATTGTGCATTCTTTACCACTGCTCTTTATGCTAAAACACTTCCAATATCGCATGAAATGTTTATCCATTTTAAAAATTTGGGAAAAAATACTTTAAATCTAAAATAATTTGCCAAACCCCATGTTTACCTCATAATTTTGTAGTTTGAACACAAAAGGGCAAAATAATATATTTCCCAGTGTAAAATTGTCTTCATACTCAGAAAAACAAAGAAAATTTACATGTGCAGAAAAATGAGGAAAAAGCGGTTATTTTCATTAATTCCATAGTGCCATGAATGTCATTAATTAAATGGTACAACTTTTCGGCTCTAAGTAGCTGTTAATTAGTGGTTTCCAGTTTCTGGCAAAGCTCAAAGCCATTTCTCTTTATCTAATCTGCTTGTATCATATACAGGGAAAGGAGTAAAACTCAGAATACAGCATGAGAATGAACAAGATATGCCACGCAGACGACTCTCCCAATCCGATTTAACAACTTCTGTCATAATGTTAATCAGGCCACGTTAGTGCCACTGAAGATAATATCCTTGGGGGTGTTGAGCGTAGAATCCTCCTTCTTTTTCCAGTTTGCTCTCTGCACAGCCTTACTTTGACTTTGCTGAGCACAAAAAAGAGAGCTAATCATCTGTAAAATACTTAAAATTCACTGTTATGTAGTTAGTGTCAGCTCTCCCAGGACTCAAGGCTGGTTTCACTGAAGTTGTGTGTTCTCTAATCTAGGATGACAGAGGACTTTTGGCATGATCCCGTACGACTCAACTCAGTGGGAGTTTCAGCGCCAATTTAAATGGAATGGGATCCATGAAAGCAAGTCAGAAACTCACTTCAGTACACCTTTGCCTCTCTTTGGTTAGGAAACAATGCAATTAAAAGCTGTTCCTCCTTTTGTGAGGGCAGTTGTCCTGATTTAGGGATGGGTATGCTCACACCAGCACTGACAAAAAATCCAAAAATCTCATGGGTCCATGTCACATCATATTGAGTGTTCAATAAACACATTAAAACCAAACCCACACACCTGGTGCCTGTTCTCAGAGTTTTACAGGATTTCCCCTCATGTTGTACGTTCTATTGTACAACGTCTCCAGCACATTACTGATGTCAGAGATTGAGGGTATAGACACCTATGAGAATTCTCAAACTACAAATGCCTATATTCAATTTTCTTTTTCCACTGGCGCTAGGAGCAAAGCTTATCATGATTTGAACAATGAAAACCTACAGAAAAAGCTGCCAGGAAAATCAATTTAAATCCCCAAAGTCTGAACAGACTACAACACATAGAAAAGGAAAGAAAAAGGGAGAAAAATAAAGAAGCCCTAGTCTGGTGTATTTTATCTGTTTGGTTATGCTGTTATCCAGGTACCATATTCTTCCAATATCAAAAGCCTACTGATTATTGAGGAGAGTGGCATTTTACAGAAATAACACAATCTAGCCCTGTCACGTGGGTGTGCTGCTGCAATTATCTGTTTCCAAACAATACACTTCACTGAACAACTTCTGTAAAGATTAAACCACCCTTTCTGTTCCAATCCAATTTTTCTTCTTCTTCCTTATGTTTTGTTATGTCATGCTGTGTTCTGTTATGTCCTGTTACATTGCTATGTTATATTATTTTCTATGCCTGTAGCCCTTAAGGGATGTATAATGAGAATAGCAGCACAAATGAGAAAGCAGAAAATACAAAGCAGCAAGCGTAGATTTAGGTAAAGTGACAGCTGCCATTAGAGATAAGGTAATTCTCCTAAAAGGCTCCAGCAGAGATTTAAAAAGTAGCCCACACTGCCAAGCTGCAAAAGAAAGAAAACAGCTTGTTTCCAGGTGTTGTAGGTTTTTGTTTGTTTTTGTTTTTGTTTTGTTTTGTTTTTGTTTTTGTGGGATGATTGGTGAAATTCACAAAGAATTTATCCTCATTTTTCACTTACACATTCCTATAAATAGCTGGGGGAGGGAGGAAACAAAAAAGTCCTCTTTCACTTTAAGGAATGTAGTCTTTTATTCCTACAGATCCTCCAAGCTCAACCTGCTCCTGCCTTTTCTCGTCACGCTCCACAGAAAAAGAAAGCACAAGGAAGAAATGCGCCCAAATATGGTGAACTTGAAAATGCACATTCAGCCTTTTGTGAACAGCAGTAACAAAATGATGAGTTTCACCTAAACATAAAGAAATAAAGTAAGCTAGGAATGGGGAGAATTTAGGAAAGACTTCATCAAAATTTCAGAGATCACTCAACAGGCTGAACATGCCTTCTCCCCTGTGGACACCTCTTGGGTAAGAACCACACTCTGTCAGTACTGAATACCTTCATTGGGGATTACAGCTTGTCTGTGCATTGCTTTGAATATGTTCTTGCAGGGAGATACTATCACTGACAATCCTCAAACCTTAATCTGTCACAACTTTATGTTAATAAAGAGCATTATTGCATAAACTGTCCGTGTGAGTCCTTCACGGGCGCTGGCCACCAGTAACACACTCAAACAAAGTGGGGAGACCCACTGAGGGGTCACAAAGAGGGGAGACCCACTGAGGGGTCACAAAGTGGGGAGACCCACTGAGGGGTCTCCCTTATGCTGTTGCTCTGTGTCCCTGAACAGGGCAGTCGAACTGCCCTCCGATCCAGAGAACTGTTCAGTGAAGGGTCCCCGTAACGGGATGCTGGTGGGTTGATGGCACACATCCTGTGGGCTGACAGACTAATCGAGCCCTAGGGGTTTGAGGAAATCTCCCTTTTTCACGACACATCCTTAATATGGATTAATAGCCTAGAACTATAAGCTGCAGAAGATAAATATGAACAAAATACCAAACTGATTAAGTAAATCAGAGCTGATCTACCTATCAGTGTAATTGGCTAGGATTTTCACTTGAAAGGTGGAAAGTTTAAGCAGCCACCTTAAAAGACCAAATTACCTTGGAATAATAATTACTATGAATGCTTCAAACACAATGAAATCCAGCTTTGATCTGATTTGAATACTGTGAAGTTTGATAGGAAGGAGCAATTAATACACACTCTAAGGGGCAAACTCGAGGCAACGAAGATGACTGTGCTGCCTGGAATCCTCTTAATTTTAAATCCCTACATATTATTACCTCATAAAGCTCTTGGTTTTGTTTGGTTGGTTCTTTTTCCCTATGTTTTTCAAATATTCAGACATTTTAGTATTATCTTAGCTTTTGTTTGTGCTCTAGTATACTTCTGACAATGATGTTCACGTGCTTCATCTCCCCACTACAGATGAATGCCACAACTGTGAAGTTAATGCACTTTTTGTCATTTTTTTAATACAGACTTGACTTACAAGAAATGTGCATGTATGTGACCGTATGGTATCTCATCCACAGAGAGAACTAACCCAGAGTTCTCCTCAGATATAAATTTTGACCCATTAGCCAAATGAGCACATCCTTTGCATATTCCATGCAGTGTGGGCCAAGGGAGATATCACATACATCTATATACACCCACACACAGGGATAGGTGACTTAAAAACAACTGTAAAAGGTAATTTTTTGGTGATGTAAACAAAAACCAAAATTCAAAGAAACTGAGCTCTTAACTGAAGAGACCAATTTAATAGTCTTGCACTTCAGCAAATCAGCCATTCCACTGCAGTCATTGGAGTAGTTTTCAAGTGGGCAAACACCTGGCTGGCTCATTTGGAAGGCAAATTTAACCACGTATAGCTATCACCTCTCTAAATCCAAGAAAAATCCAAGGATTTTCCTTTTTTCTTATTTTTTTCTTCAGTAGCTGAGTATATTCCTGAAACAATCTGTATGCCTGCCTTTGTCTAATGATTCATCTAATATCAGAGTCATCATATTGTGGTACAAGCTTGTGCTTAAAAGAATTTTATAACAAAATATAAACATATTTGCCTATGGATAATATATATATGATATCAATATTCTATATCGAATAATATAGCTACATATATATGTAGGTATACATGATTTAATCTGATTCTTAAAATTGCAGCTCTAAATCATGCATTTGGTGATAGGACAGTCTCTTTTTTCAAACTTTATAGAAATTTAGAAGATAGAAAAAAGTTGCTATGGGATATATCATGGACAATATCATCTGCTGAGACACATGATTAGACATCTGACAGACTTGAACTGGAATAGTATCACCAGGCAACCAAACCTATTAACCTTTTTCCAGCAGCTGGCTAAATCTGAAAAGCTCAGCAGTATCAATTTATACATTTGTACAGTCCTAAATGAAATGGAAGTAGAGTGATTCAAAAGGAAAATCATGTGCTGATCTACAATGGAATATTAACAGCCAAGCTTGGGAGAAAATTGTGCAGAAATACCAGCATGAATCTCTTGAACTAGGAATTTGAAGATAATTAAGACAAAAATAGTATTTACATATTGTTGGACAGATGATGTGAGTGTCTATAGATGGTGGCAGGATGACAAAGGAAGAAGAGATTTAACCAGATGTTTCAGGAATAAAAACACAAAATAGCTAAGAAACTAAGCCACTGTCACTATATACAAAAATAATGAAGTTAAGAAGTTCCAGACCATTAGATTTAATGACATAGGAGTTAGCACTTTTTAAAGGCTTTACATACTGCAATGGCATGACTATACTTGAGGAAAAGGGTGACTCACAGGTTAAAGGACAAAGCTTGGCCCAAACTTTTTATGTTACCCTTGTGCCACATCACCCGTGCTTAGGAAAATAACAGGGAAATGGATGGAAAAATCACAGGTATTCAAAATTGTAGAGTGGTTTAACTCTAAGCTTTTTTTTGCATACAATTAACTGCTGAAAAGACACAAATCTATAAATGGTTTTGCTTTCCTTCCTTGTCCAACTTTTCCTTTTCCTTTCTCTTCTTCATTAGTTGCATGACACTCTGAAAATAAATTGCAAAGTTGAATAAATCCAGCAAATAGAAAACAACAGCCTTACTCACAATTTCAGTCAAACTACTCATGTTTCTGGTATTTTTGAGCAGATTTTTTTTTTATTGTTTTCATTCTTTTTTTTTTTTTAATATGACAGGTGATTATCAGCTCTGATTTTCATTTGTATTCTTTGTTGCTGGCAGCTGTCAGGCTTCTTATTCTCAGTATGGATGACCTCAAGCACATGGAAAATACCTATGAAATCAGTTTTTAAAGTCTGAAAAGCAAGAGATCTGCATGTGGCACTCACATTTGCAGATATCTGAAAAGAGAAAATCATATTTTTCGGAATGTGAGCATTTTAACAGGCAAAGCTGAGCAGCCAGCATGTTTACCACTGAGTGGGAACTTTCTGCCTTTCCACCCCAGCACCAGGACACCAGCCCAACTGTTTTTTTTTACTCTGCAGCAAAATACTATTGTTTAACTCTGCAATCTTCAGTGTTCAGAAGACAGGAACACTGTGAAGAGTCGATCTGAGCCTTAGTTCCTTCAGAAAGAAAAACTCGGGGGAAAGATTCAGGACAAAATCATGGCTTGGGGAAAATAAATTCCCTTTCTGCTGTCTTACTGCTCACAGGAAAACAATGGGAGGTACTGCTGCTGTTGTAGCAAGTCTGTTGTGTGTTAACAGATATGGTGTCACTAGAAGTGCAGTTCGTTCAGCCTGGAAAGAGAAGGCATCAGGGAGACCTCCTAGCAGACTGCCAGCACCTAAAGCAGAACTAAAAGATAATTTGGGAGGGGCTTTTCACAAGGACATGTAGTGATAACACAAGGAACGGCTGGAAGCTGGAGACTAGGTTTACATTAGACGTTAGGAAGAAATTCTTTCCTGTGAGATTGGTGAGACTCTGGCACAGGTTGCCCAGAGAAGCTGTAGCTCCCCCATCCCTGGAAGTGTTTGAGGCCTTGTTAGATGGGGCTTGGAGCAGCCTGGTCTAGTGGAAGGTGTCCCTGCTCATGGCAGGGAACCAGACGGTCTTTACAGTCCCTTCCAGACCAAACCATTCTGTGATTCTCTGGTTCAGTAGTGCAGAGAGCACAGCGATGCTCTGTGTTGTGCAGCTGGTGAAAGCCCCACTCTGTGTTGCCATTAGTGTCCCCCAGTAGCGCTGAGCACACCTAAGGCTATGTTGTGTCCCTGTTCACAAAGGACAGCAGCGCAGTTACAGTGACAGGTGAGAGGCAGAGACCCTCCGCTCCAGCCAGCTCTACCCCTTCCTCGCTTCAAGAACATTTGCATTAAAGCACCAGTGTGGTGCTCTACTGAAGCTGTCCCAGGTTACAAAATCTGTTATATTACATATTCACGATACAGATCAGTACTTTTACAAGCAATGACAGTAAGAAAACTAAGTATCAATTCAGGATGTGATTATTATATAATACATCCACCTTAGATTTAGATTAGCAATATCCTGGCAACGGTACTGTTTATTGCTTCGGGTGAAAATGGACTATCACGTTTTACCTTTCCTCCATACTTTCAGTGTTGAATATTTACAATGGATCTAGCAAGCAGCTTAGACACACATGTTCACATTTGCTCTAATAACTCCCAAAAGTGACCTCGTACAAGTGATGTGTATGAGGTCCTACAGCAAATCAAAACCACTGTCAGATGTCAGGTGTTTTCTGTCACTGTTCCCACATCTAACGCAGTAGATCACTGTGACCTTAGACAGGTCTTTTAATCTCTGTTTCTATTTCATGTTCACACGTTAATGGACCTGAATGAAACTGCAGTGAAACAGAAAATAGTTTGCAATTATTCTGAAATATTCCTACATTAAAAACATTTAACATAATGATGCCATAAAAGAACTGATGTAGGACTGCTGCAAAGCTGGAACACAGATTTTTGTGATCACATTGCCTATAGTAGATGATACCTTGAGGGTGCTTCCTGTTTATGAGGTGATAACCATTTCCTAAGCCGTATAACTTTCAGGTTTATTATGCAAGGACACAAATATTCCAGCGTTAACAGCAAGAGCTCTTAAGGCATTACATAAAAACTTGGTTCTTCTATTCATAATCAATCATACTCTTCTTGATTCCAGCATCACTGCAACAGACACGGTGTCCCTATTGTTCAGAGCAGTTAAGCAACACGGACAGAAACAGACAGATTTTATTTTGCACTTGATCTAAGAGGTCTGTGGAACATGATACATAATGTTACAGCATGTACAGCATACAAGGTTTGCTGGCAGAAGAAAACTTGTAAATAAAGCCATATATTATTGAATACAGGCACAAACTAATCCTGAAATAAAAGGATCTTATCATTTAATGGTGTGAGGGATATTTGCAGAAAACCAACTTTATGCAGCCTAAGTAGGTACCACTGATCACAAATTTCCACTTCAAATTTGAGTATAATTTATGGTATGATGAATCAAAGTTACATTTAATGTTTAAAAAAATAATTCCATATTATGGAGACTATGATGATTTTGGTCTGAAGAAGAAGATGTCTTCCAGAGAGCAACCCTGATTTATCTTTGCAACGTAAATACACTAAAGCATTCAGCTCTTTCCTGTGGCAAATTTTTTTCTGCTGAGGGCAGACAGTAAGAAAAACCTTCAGTATGATAGGAGAAGGGAAAGAATTTCAAACAAAGGTGTTATAAGAGAATTCTCTTGTTTAGTTTTAGAAAGACAGTTTGTACACTTTCTGTCAAAAAAAGATTAAAATTGAGATAACTTCAGAAGTTCCATGAAAAAGAATGTTGTAATCAGTCTTTGCCTTTATGTATTTAGCTGCTTCCAGGAAACGTATATAATACCTGTAGTTTCGGTGTGCCTGCTTATTCTTTTTTAAAAAGGATCTTACTGCTCAGTTTCCGGTGGGAACACTGAAACCAACTTGCTGGACAGTGGCAATACTGAGTACATCCTTACTGGACTTCAGACAAAGTACCTTAAAACATCACAGAATATTTGTTATGGCTCCTGGTAGGAAATTCTGAAGGCTGAGGACTCACAAGGTGACATCATTCCATGTCCTCTGCTGTCTTTCTGCCCACAGGAAGGTCTAAACAGGAGACTCTTTAATGCCTTATTTGTAAAGTGATGCGGTGTCAAATGCCATTCTTGTTTTGGAGGCTCTGCTGTAGCTCTCTCTTAGACAAGTAAAATATAAGACTACAGAGCTCAGCTGCAGCCTGTCAGTTTGTTTCAGTACTTAATGTCAAGAGCTTATACAGTATTTTTCGTGTCTAGTACCATGTATAATTATTCAGGCTTTCACTGTGCCTATAATACAGAAAAAAAATATTTCTCTCTCCTTCACCATAGTACCGTAGAGTCATAAAATGGTTTGGGTTGGAGGGGGCCTTCAAGATCATTTAGTTCCAAAGCCTTGCCATGGTCTGGGACACGTTCCACTACACCAGATTGTGCAGAACCCCACCAAACTGGCCTTGAACACGTCCAGGGATGGGACATCCACAATTGCCCTGGGCAGAAAGTATGCATTGCAGTATTTTAAGTTACATCAGTCCACAATTCTTTTTTTCTTTCCTTCTTTCTTTGAGAACACAGGAGCTAATGTTTAATCTTCCCACCTTTTTAGTTGAGGGATGTGAAAATTTAGTGCAGATATTTGTTCCCATGATAGGCTTCCTTCTCAGCATGCAGTAATGTGAAACCAAACAGTCATTTGGTTATAAATCCACTCGGAGGATTTGCAAAAGTAATTCCTCCCAGCAAATGTATGGAAAGCTCAAGATGGCTTAAATTGAAACCTAAATTATTCTCTGTTAACATTAGTATTCCCCTAAGAAATACATCTGCCAGGTTAGCCTGTGTGTGTGGAGAATGAGGCCTGAGGACCAGCACCAACAGTCTCACTCAGCTGCTGGATGCTCTGCTCCTTTGCTTTCTAAGCAGACTGTCAAGACACTTCAGCATCAGACACAGGATCTGAACCTAAGGCAGACAGGTAAATTTCTATTCCAATTGTCAATGCCAATAGAGAAAAAGAGAAGGAAAAAAAAAAAGAGAAGGAAAGAAGGCATAAAAATATTCACATAATAGAACAGAACCATAGGATAATTTGGGTTGGAAGGGACATTAAAGATAATTTAGTTCCACCCCCCGCCATGGGCAGGGATTTCACCCTCTCGACCAAGTAGCTCAGGGTCCCATCCAGCCTTGCCTGGAACATTTTCAGGGATATGTCACTACAACATGAACTTGTCCTGATAAAATATGAACTTATCCCTCTGACCATCTGTTTTATCTTTAAGCTTTTTGGCAAGCTAAAAAGAAAGACTAGTGTTCCAAATTTCTTATATAGAACTTTGATACTGTATATACTAAAATAATTTAAAGTAAGAAGGAAGGAGTTTAAATCCTGAAGGTTTCTGATGTAAGACATCTGAGTGCTGTCTCAGCCAGCTCTGAGTACCCTTACAACAAAAGGAGCAAGGGAAAAATATTCTTTAGTTCTAGCACGCAATCTGAGAATTTAGTTGCAGAGAAATCTAGAGATATTCATGCTGTGCCTGGCAAGACAGGTGCCTGTGGTAGCAAGCTGGATTAATGAAGAGGACAGAGAGAAAGAAGAAATCTTCAGAGAGGTAAATAATCCCTGTGCTGACATTCCAAGTTATAATCAAACCTGGACAAGAGGATAAAATAAAATAGAGTTTACAAATCCACAGAAATAAGGTGGAATTATCTTATGTAATGAGTTGATGATTAATGCAGGAAGTGTTAAGGTGTGATTCATCTAATCATCGTATATGCATGTTTACAATAGATCAGAAAAATTCCCCTAAAGAGCCCAGTTTTCGCCAGAGATGATAAATACAACCTAATGGGATTATCACAGATGTAATAATCTCCAGGAAACATAATGAAGACTGCCATTGGTATCTGCACTGTAAAATGATTTACAGGTTTGGTTTACAGGTTTTTGGGGAATTTTTTTCTTTACTTTTTAAAAATTTTATTAGATTCCTTAAGAAAAATTTTATTTGTCAATTCATGGAATAAAACTCCTCAAACATCTAATCAAAATATATTTTCATTTGTGGATGAAAAATAGGTACCAATTACTTCACAAATCTAAAGTATATTCATTTTAAAAACCTGTCTAAGTTATGAGAGGACATAGACTACATGACCCAGTACCATGAAAAATAAAGACAAAAATATACTTCCTAGCTACAATTACAAGGACTCTAAAGACACATTAAGGAAATATGAAAGAGTGCAGTTGATTTCAGAACAGCCCTGACTGGAGAAATACAAAAGTATACAGAAGAATTAGTCACTTAGAGAAACTGCATATAGCCTTTTTTCCCTTTCTTTTTATTTCTCTTTTTTTCCTTAGTAACAAAAAATAACAGCCCAGGTCATATTCAGGTGAACAGGAGCTTCAGATAAACACCATAACCCCTAAGACTTTTTGACTATCCTGGATGTAGCACGATGCATTCCTGTTTTCCTGTCCCTTTCCTTCCTCACGCACTAGGAATCCCAATGAGAACTGCTGGATATATCAAGAATATATTCGCCCAATACAATCACCCAATATTTGCACCCAGGCAGCAGTAGGAAGATGATTATAAATCAAAGCATCTTCTGGCAAGTCAGAACACACTTTGGCAAAAGAAATAAAGGAAGTCCTAATGCTGCAAAAGGAAGCAGATGTGTACATTGCTGTGACACCAGAGAAATCAGCTGCCTATAGATATTGCTACATCACACAGCAGTCAAAGAGGCTCAGTGGCTCGATTAACCTTGACCCAGATTAGTCTGGGTTAACATCAACTGCAGCAGGGCCTAAGCCTTCAGATTCTCTTTGAAACACTAGTGCTGCTCTTGGGGTGTTACGAGTGAAGGTTGGTGTGAGGTATTTCTGAGGAATCGCCAGCTGAAGGTCCCCTGATAGCTGTCAGAGGGCTCACGACCCCTCCTGACTTGCACAGGCAGCCAGACTATGATTAGCTGCTCGTTTTCCCCAGAATGCCTCTCTGGCTCAGCAGGCTAAGACCCTTTCTCACAGCTGGTGTCTACAAAACTGAGTGTAGAATTGGGATTTCTATGCCAGCTCTTTCCCTCACCTCGATACAAGTCAGAGTCACAGTAAGTACAAAGTCACAGCTCCAAATCTGTATCTTGTGCTGTTTCAGTGGAGATTTTTCTACCTGAGGGTCAGTTGTGTCAGTAGGGGCAGTGTATAGGAATAGGGCCTTTATTGGAAGCATCAGCATTGTCCCTGATAAGCTTGAAGCATGCAGAAAGGTGGTGTTGTAGGGCGCTACAGATGTACAGATGTGTTTATTGGTAGTTCAGTGCCTGAGCACTAATTCCTCATACCTGGTGAGCAGATCTACAAGGTGAAGAGAGGACAGAGGTGTTCTGTACAGTTGGGGAAGAGATGCAGAGGTTTTAGGGTGCCTAAAAGTGATCAAATGAACTACAAGGAGGAAATGCCTCTTTCCACTTTGTTCATGGATCCAAAGGTGACCACATTGCGGAGGTCTAAAATATTACTGCATATATCCCACATCAGCAGTTTTTGAAAGCAGGGCTCCAGATTTTCTTTTTCCTAAATGAATTGAAAATATAAACCTGGCACTGCTACTTACATTACTTTATTTTCTTTCTAGTGGGTTTCATTTTCTGAAATGCAAATTCAAATGAGTTTATGTCATTAGCTCATTAGAGTAAATATATTTGTGGAAAGTAATTATTCATTGTTAATGCAACACATATATGATCACTCTTTTGTTTAAATTAGATTTTAAATTATTTGCTAACAGAGTGATTGCACAATATTTCTGGCTAATGGCCTTAAACAACACAGGTTTCTGCTTCAAGGGACAAAAAAACCAAAAACCCACAACAAAATCACAGGAAGTTAAAGTCAAGACAGCAGAGAAGATGGATATCTTCCTCCAAAATAGGGCCAAAGGAAAATGTATAAGCACTAGTTAATGTACTACTGATTAATATTAGGACTTGTTTCACATCTGAGCTGAAACCATGTGTATTGGATTAGTGCAGCAAGGTTTGGGTAGGAGGGGAACTAAAAAGGGTGGCTGATGTGAGATGCTGCCAAAAACTTTCCCTGTGTTTAACGTAGCCAGTGCCAGATGGCCCCAAGACAGACCCTCTGCTACCCAAGGCTGGATCCCAAAGTGGCTGCCGTATCCTGTAGTGCTCCAGGGATAAAATATTCAAGTCAAACATTAGAAGCATTCAATAGAAAGAGCCAGGGACAGGTCACTCAGGAAAAATAGTCTGATCAAGTGTGCATGGGTGGGGTTAGGAAAATATGGTGAGGGATTTTCAGGGCAACAAGCAGGGCTTTGTAGGAATTTCAGAAAGAAGGGGAAAGGAATGAAATATGTACCCACTGCTGAATATGGCAGGTGGCCTGGTGGCCCCCATTGCTGAGAGCCAGTGTCATTACAAGGGCACAAATAAAAGTTGTGCTTTTATTTGTAAATAAACTGACTTTGTAGAGGTAGCAATAAGAACTTCCTGAGGATGGAAAGAAGCAAATATATCTGGGAAGCAGCTTCAAAACAGAACTAATTTCTGATGTTGAATCCTAATCCATTAGGATGCTTGATATCAAGCATCTATGAATTTGCAAAATGCTGAGTAAGCATTTCAAAAATTTTGAGTGTATTTTTTGACATGACTGAATATATTTTGTTGAGATATTCTTAAACACTCTTGAAGTTTTGCTTAGAAAGAGAACAAACGACCCAGAGAAGTTCCCAAACTGATTGTCATCAAGCTGCTTTCCCAACATGGTTCAAAGACAGAAAAAAGGAGAACCTATCATGTGACATATACTAAACAAACTACACTTCTTTGTACCTGGAAGCTACAAAAATGATTGTAGTCACCAGGTATTTTCACGGTTCAGAAGCTGCAAGAGGCTGGAACAGCTTACTTTTATTGAGAAAAACTAGTCGTCTTTATAAGATTGCTCCCATAAATAAAGCAAATAAATTGGTGGATTTTCAAAGCTTTTGACAGGGAATAGGAAAACCATAAATATTGGCCTTAAGAAATTGTATTTTTGTATTTATATTAGGATACTTGTGGTCCCACCCTTTCTTTTTCCCTAGAAACCAAATCTTTTTCAGTTAATCATAAAATACGTTGTGAGAAGCAGTGCTAAAGGCTGGTTCCTTCCTTATATGTGCTCAAATTCACCTAAAAAAGCCATTTTTAGTGATTTTTTCTTCTTATTTTTGAGTTTGTACTACATATTATGGTGCATGACACTAAAGCAGCATGTCTTTTAAATTTAAATTACAATTCAGAAAATATGTTCAACATATTTTAGCAACCAACAACCTAATCTGGATCTGGTCATTGCAATCTAACGGAATGAATAATTATTAAGCATGTCTGGTTTTCTCCTAACAGAAGTAGGCATTGCAAAATAAAGAACGAAAATTTACCCAGTACAAGGCTCATTTATTATGTAAGTGACATGAACATATATTTTTCTGGTCTCACCTTCTGCCTTTTGATTTAAAAGGAAACACAGGTGAACGAATGAGGGTGAGAAAATGCAGCGTGTATCAGCTTACATTCTGATGTGTGCACTTAGTGAATTGCAGAGAGAATAACCCTGCTTATCTATATAAGAATATTTAGAGAATAAGAAACTGTCATGACCAAGGATGGAAGATAGTATCTTCAAAAGGCCAAACAAGAAATAATACCAGTGTACTTTTTTCTGCATAAAGCCATCTCTGAAGCTTATTTTATGAAACACCTGTCAGAGTCCATTCTCTGGCATGCAGTTCACTTGGCATTATTTTTTGAATACAAGGTTATTCTGTTATCACTAACTATATCATCTTCTGTACTGAAAATATGTTCTTTTCATACAATTGAACCTCTTTGTTACCATGGCTTACTATATAGTCTTACACAACAAAAGATTTTTTCGATTAATGACAGTCAAGTCTGCTCCTCTGATTGAAGAACCCTTATTTCCTATTTACTTAGAGTGTCTGATATTTTCAGCTGGACATTTAGAAATACAAGCCGTCCTTAGCTCAATAATCATGTTAGGATCATAAAGTGCATTGAAAGGACCATAAAATCTCCGTTCAGCTGATTGGGTTGCATAAAACAGGTCACTCAAAGCAATAAAGTTATGGGATGAAGACATGCTGCAACACTAAAAAGTCCTGTCTTCCACCAAGCTGGCAATTTTAGCTCATGTCCTAAACTTGTAAGAGTAGCAAAATCAATTTCAAGATGTTGATTCTGCATATCTGCCATTATAATAATCTACTGATTGATCTTTTCTTTCCCATGCAGCTCTCCTGGACTTTCATTT
>WAAE01011026.1:0-67958 GCA_013400495.1 Nicator chloris
AAATACCACCAAAAAAAACAGAACAAAAAGGAATACAAGCAGATATCAAACAACAAATCAACCCAAACCCAAACAAAGAAGACCCAAAGCAGCTAAGCCTGACACTTACATACTTAGGTACAGGTGTAGAGAAGACTACAAGAGTTAAAAGTCTTTTGCTACTCAGTTGGGATTTGAAAAGTCCACCACCAAAGTCTCTCCATATCAGATGGGGTAGATTTAAACATTCAGAAGCTTTTCCCTGTACAGAATTAATAATCAGTTTCTGGCTGTAAAGAAGCAGGAACCAAGAGATGACACAAAAAATTTATATGCTTACTTAACAGTACTACTATCTATCTACCTACCTATCTTCCAGCTTCTAAACACAGTATTAATTCCTACTGTTATGAAAAATCATTTTATGAAAAAATATTCCAATACTAGCAACCAGAAGAGACAAAAAGCTTGCAAGGACCTGATAGATGCTAGCTGGCAATATATATTTCTAGCCAGAAAATCCAGATGCCAGTTTCAGAAGTCATTTTGTAGTTTGAATTATTTCCTAAAACAGTATGAGAGGGCAAAAAGTTACCATTATGGAAAAACACTGATCTAAACCCTCACAAATACTCAGAAAGTAGTGTTTGACCTATTCTGTTCCCTGTACAGTCAAATGATGTCTTTAATTCACACACAAGTTATGCTGGATTTCACAATATTTCAGCCAACTGGATTTCACCAACAGCTCTTGTCATTCTGCTTTAATGCTTTCTGGGTGTCCAACAGCAGCAGCTATTTTGTTGGCAGTCACGTACTTTTCCCTAACACTTTGTTGAGCTGCAGTTCCTTCCGGCACAGAATGGGCAGATACTTTCCAAAGTAATTTTATGCAGATCTGTCAAATTCTGTCCACATTTGGTCAATGAAGTGAATTCTTGACAGAAATACCTTCTCAATAATTATACTTTGAACCATTACAACCTCTTCCAGGAGTTGAATCAGTGGATTCACCTTAACAGTATAAAAAACTTGACTAGTGAGCCATGGAGTCCAACTAGGGCATTTTGGTTTTAACAGCTTTAAACGCATTTCAGAATATATTGGCTTAACAATTGATCTTTTTAGTACAAAAAAATTGAAGATGGCAGGGGGGGTCAAGGGGGTGGAGAAGACAAAACTGGCATCTGTAAGATGAATGAAGGTGATGTTCTTCAAAAGCATCTTGTCCAGAAAGGAGTGAAGGTGAGTGGGAGCTGCAGTTTGCACTTTAAAAATGTTAAGTATCTGGTTGTCTTGAGGCCTTTCAAACAAATAGGGGAGCTCCCACTCACGTCAGCAAGTTTTTATTACTATCTTGTGTTGATATTTCTAAAATGTATAATTAGTGCTGAAGATTTAAAAGAAGTAGTATTTGACTCAAAACCTTTTTCATTAGGCTATTTTGGAACTATTAAATGAGCATTTGGGCTGACAAAAATGTGTTTCTGTTTTGTACCATCATACCTACCTATGCAGTGAAATTAATTCTATGTTCAAAAGACCTATTGAACACACCAGTCCACTAGTGTATTTATTTTGCATAGAATGTCTGGAGGTGATTTTCTATCAATCTATTTGTGCTATGTAAGTATATTGCATTCACTACCACCCTCTTTTAAGAATGTGAATACAGCACGTAATTATGAAGTTTGCAACTCTCAGAAATTGCTCTTTATGGAAGATGGGAAAAACACCCCCACCTGATTAACCAACGGGCTATTTTGTTCCCTAAATTCTCCTTTAATGGTCCGTGTGCATTTATGAAAAGGATTCAAAGCTGCCATAAGGTTTAGTACATTTCACTTGTACACCCTCTGTGGATTTATCACATGATAAATAATGCTTTTCCAGTCTAAAACAGCTGTAGCAATCCCCTCAGCTGTCATTGTTGCCCAAAACACTGTTTAGCCTATTTTCCCTACAGCTAGACTAGTTCTTTATGCTATTCTGATGTCTGAATTTTTCTCTAGCAGGCATCCCACTTTTTGGATCATGTTTCCTATTTGCCCATTTGATCATGTACAGTGTGTATAACATATTGTATTTGGTTAAAGAAATTTTTTGCTGTTAGAGAAAAACACAAATTCTTATATCATGTTCTTTGAAATGTATTGATTCTACAATCATCTAAATCTATGTTTGCAATATATATAATGAATATTTATGGGGCTTAGATAAGAAAACTGTTTGTTTGTTTGTTTGTTTGTTTCTGGTATTGCATCTACTTTACAGAATGATATTAAGCTAAACAGAACTCAAAGACAGATCTAACATATTTCTAATTGTTATTTGATTCTCTTGAAGCATTCTCATATAAGATTAATTTAGAAGATTTCTTCACAGCCCTTTTCAGATAGCACTAAAAACAGTTAAGCAGCTGTTTTTACTAAAGAAGAAAGGCAAATGCAATGCTACTCAGAAATTCAGGTGTCCCGTGAAGTTTTTTGTTTGCCTGAGTACAGCTTTGGCTGTGAGAACTGGGGTGGGGAGACAGAGACAGGCAGAGAAGAAAGCCATTTCTATTAGCATCAACACCTGCTCAGTGGATTCTGGTTCTCTGCCCACTTTCAGCTGCCTTTTCCTACTCCCAGGTGCCTGCTCTGTTCATTGAATCGTAGAACCACTTGGGTGGGAAAAGACCTGTAAGATGATAGAGTCCAAGCATTAACCTAACACTGCCAGGTCCACCACCAAACCATGTCCCCAAGTGCCACATCTACATGTCTTTTAAGTACCTCTGAGGACAGTGACTCAACACTTTCCCTGGGAAGCCTGTTACAATGCCTAAAAATCCTTTTGGGGAAGAAATTTTTACCACTATTCAATCTAAATCTCCCCTCGAAGAACTTGAATCTAAATCTCCCCTGAAGCAACTTTTCCTTTTCTCCTATTGGGTGTACTTGGGAGAAGACACATCTCAAGAGTTTTCACAGTGAACCAGACCAGAGAACTGGTGTCTGCTAAAATTAGCAGGTTATTTTCGACCTTTTTCACCACGTGATGGCCTCACCATGTGGCCTCCCAGCTATGCTCCCCTTGGAGAGGGGGCAGTGCAGGAACAGAAGATGAGAGGCAGGAGGACAAAGGTGGCAGGAAGAGCTTAAGCTGGTGCTGCTGCTGAAGTCTGTGGAAGTTTGGCTTGAGCCAGCCCCAATGTAGATGGTGCCATACCACTGAACTTCCAACAAAAAAAGGGGATATTGGCCAAAAGAGGCCTAAATACAAAACCTGGAAAAGGAGTTTTTCTTTGTCAAAAGAGCCATGTCTTCAATAATTTTTGCAAAGGAGCAGATCTGCATTGGAGATATTTCCCTCTGCTATCAGTTTCTGATGATTTTAATTAATGAAAACACAAATCGGTGAAAATGGCTGGAAGACAGCTGAAATAAGTACAAAAGTGAAACATCACTTTGTCCCATTCTGCTTTTCTTCATAAAGTAGCATGAATCAAAAAATGAGATCAGCAAATTGTGCAATTGAAAGCAGTGCTCCTTACCCATCTTGCTTAGGAGACAAGGACACCATCACGCTTGTTTATGAGAAATCTTCCAGTGGATTCATTTAATTATACAGCATATTGGGTAGTTCTCTCGGCCAATCTTTCAATATTACATTTTCCAGTTGTCCAACTGATGTAACTGGGGACAGCTGATAGTGGCAAGAGTGTGCTTATGTAATAAAGCTGAATGCTTTGCTAGGTAGTTTCTCCTTTTAGAACTCTGCTTCCTTCAAAACCCAAGAGCTGTATTCCAGGCATTAGACACACAAAGACATTACTGCAGCTGAACACAGGGCTGTGCAGCAGCTGAGTGTTGTTAACTGTTAGGTCAGTTTTAACAAAAAACCAAATGCAAACTGACATAACACATCTTTTCACTCCTTAATTATCTGCAAAATAATGTTAAAATCATTTTTCATGCCCTACCAAGAACTGGATCCTGACTTCAATGGGAATCTGAAACCTCTGCATTGATTTTTTCATTATTCTTGCCTGATAACCCCTTCCTCTTCTGTCACAATATTGCTTGATCCTTTCTCTTTTACACAGCTGTTATATCTATTATACATCTTAAACAAAGGCATGCTCTTATTTGTAAACAGTGAAGCCCATTCTTAACTTTAAGTTTGCAAGCTGGCCACAGAATTCCAAATTGTTTCAGTTTAAGAACTCGCATAACTACCCCAAGGATTGGGTCCACAACCATGTAAAGATAAATATCAGAAACACAAGTGAAAATACTTGAGCATATGCACAGCTTACTGTGGCATTACTAAGTCATTAGGGGTGATTGCTTGTGCCAGGAAACTAATATAAACATTAGATGATTTTGCATCTCCCTGATTGATCATACATTTGTTAGAGATGATGAGATGAATTTCATATTTCTGTACAGCCTGAAGAAAACTAATAAAATGGAATAGGGAGCTACAAAAGAGAGAAGACCTTCTTCCAAATCCTGAAGGTCATTTCTTCATGAATACAAAAATATACCATCTCTTGGTAAAAAGTACAAATATATTCTGTAGCATAATGCTCTGTATTTATATTTTAAACAATTTAATGAAATATTAAACAGATTCAGTTTGAGATCCTGTTATTAAGCTATAGGAAAGGTCATGACAGTAGAAAGACTGCAATAGCTACTCTGAGCAAAGTATCTTGTTATTCAATAATAACATGAAGTTTTAACCTAGAGCTGATATGCAGCAACTAAAAATCATAAAATCATAACTTTCTTCTTTCTTATTTTCTGTAGGCAATGTACTTCTCATTGGGGGAATGTGTGTGTGGGGAAGTTGTTTCTTTAAAATATTATTTTCTCAAATTCATCTCTTTCTTATCCTTTCCTTTATTCTTCCGTCCTAGCCCCTGTTTTTTCCTCTGCATTCTCCCCTCCCCCCAGTTCTCTTCAAATTGATCTCATCCATATGGTCTCAGACAAATTGGCTGCAAAAGATCTGGGTAAGGTGAGCAGATGTCCTGTGAAAAAAAGTCATCAGGGTGTCCATTTTTTCCCATTTCTTCATATTACACTACTCAGTTGCACAGTAGGGGAAAAATAATAGGCAATTTACATAAGAAATCCTTGGATAAACCTGTGTTAAAATAGTGGAAAATAAACTTTTGCAAGAGTTTGTCAAAATTAAAAAAAGAAAACCAAAAAACATTGTTTATTCCTTGCAGTTATGCCAGCAGGTTGTCTAAAACATCTGCTCTGGTAATATGTCACAAGAAATAGCCTGTGCAGGTTAGGCCAGTACATAATAGAGGTAAATGTATTTTTAAATGCCAGGTTTTAAAAGAAGACAGATCCGCTTGGTATCTCATTATAAGGGAAATGGCTTTTCATGTCACCCCATCAGTAGTTGTGCAGCTTTGGGGAAAGTTTCAAAGGTTACGATCCATGCCTTTTAACTCTTAACTAGCTTACAATCTTTGCAGTGAAAAAACTCGGGGTGGTTTTATTTCTCAAGTAATAAAATTGACTCCTTGCTTGTCTTTAAGAAATGAAAGGGAATTTGCATTCTATCTGCATATGGAAAATATTCTGCCTATTTCTGGACAGGAAATATTCCCCTTAAGGGAATATCTTGTGGGGTTCCTACCATAGGTATTTGCTTCTCTGCATGTTCACGTGCACATACATACATGACTCTCAAAAAGCTTTTGGGGCTGATTCAGACTTAAAAATAATTACTGATTCCCCTACAAGTGCCCAGTGACACCAGTGCAGCATAAATTCAGCTTTCACAAAGCTTTGGCTTTCCCTGAGGACTGCAGAATAGATCTGTCAGACGTCAATAATCCTTGCATAAACCTGCAAATTTTGGGCCAAAATTCAGTAAGTCAATAATATATGTTCTTAAATTAAGTATGTCTGCACAATTTCACACATAGAGAAATATTTAAGTACACACTCATATAATTTACTAAATCATGGATTATCTAGCAGAGTACAAAGAGCTTTCAGGTGATACAAGGTTCCTGACAGAATTCAATGTTTATATATGTGATTCCCTTGGAAATACTTACTATCTTGCAGGTGGACAAGCAATTTGAGATTTTGTATAATCAGATGCATATCCTTATGTCTACAACACCAATAGACATTCATTTCCTTTTGGTTATATTCGTTATAAGCACATAATGAAAAATAAAATACAAATTAAACTGACCCAAGTAAGAAGGTAATATCTTTATGGGTGGACTATGGTTATCTCTGAGGTCAAAATGTTATTAATTTAAACAATTGCTCATGGAGAAACACACAGATTCCTACCAGTTTTGGCTCAATTTTTGGTGGGAAGTCAAGTATATATTTCTGGTTAAACACAGAGAAACCAGGTTCAAAGTAGAATCAACGTGCCCAATTTTTAATTTGCTACCAAAAAGTCCTTGCTCTGCCCATTTTGGAGAAGATTTTTAAAGACATTCCAGTGCACTCCTATTGACTCTTGTGGAGGGGCTCCAACTCTAGCTTTTCACAGGCAAAAAATCCTAAGTTGTGAAAGATTTTTCTGTTGTGGATATATACAAAATAGTAAAACTCAAAATATTTTTCACAATAGGATGACTATTTCTTCCTTGCTTGATTGAAACTAAAGAGAAAAATCTTCCCTAACTTTCATTTGTATAGGCTAACTCTTATATCTCTTTTTTTTTTTTTTAATAAAGCACTGTTTCCTGTGTTAAAAAAAAAGTTGAGCATATTTCAAAACCACAAATAAGAAGTGTGAGAAATAAGGGAAATGAATCATGAAGTATAAAAATGTGTCAGAAAGATAGGACCTGATTATCTGGGGAGGCTTCTGCTTTGCATTGATATTACATAATAGTACTCTGGTCTGAACTGCTCTCAATTTCTTAACCAAATTACCCTTTAAATTACCAAGCAAGGGCCATATGCTTTCCTCATTTATGCTGCGCATATCTCAGATTTTCACTTAATTTAAACAAGAGAGACATGATAATTGTCTCTTTAGCTTAAAGGAAAACCATGTGCTCTTCTTTTAGTGCAATTTTCTCAAAGTTACCGTGGTGAGAAACACTTTTTCACAGCGTCCTCCTGATCTCTGACTCAGTCTAGAAGTTGTTCCTTTTTAACTTCTTTACAACATCATCTTTCTAGTTAAGGACTAGTCAAGAGTCTTTTTCAGTACTTCTCAACAGCTACTTTATTTTTCTAAGGACAGTTATGGTTGGATAAGTAGCATTTGAGAGAAGAAAAAAACCCTAAGTTTTAAAAATTAACTTTAATTTACTCCTAAATTCAAATTCATTCAAAACTCAGCAAGACCACAAAGATTAATAATGTGCCTAAAATTATGCCTAATATTTAGGTAACTCCCTAACTCTGAGTTCATTTCCTTGAAAATTTTGTAACTGGACAGGTGTCAGAATGCACAATTTAAGAGTCATTATGTCCATATGTCTATAATTTGACCAAGTGAATTTTTTCTTGTTGTATTTTCACATGATTTGTGGTACTGAAACATTTGGTCCATGTTTCATAGGGTGCCAGGATTGTTTTTCTAGTGGTGCTGTTTTGCATGAGAGAATCAAAATGGTAAAACCTTTAACAGGAACTGAGGTTAGCCACTTGCATAAATAATATTAAACTGTTGGGCAGTATTAGGTTTGTTATGCTCCATTTCTTGCCTCCATAATATAATTTCCTGCTTTTATTTCCAAAACATTAATAGATGTAGTGTAAAAGGAGCATAAGTAGGCTGAATTAGGATTTTGCTGCAATGGTTTATGGACAGCTAGAGGGTTGTCACAAATAAGCAGACTTGATAAAATAATTACTGGGGGTGCAGGGAGAGGGAAACAACAGCATCTATTTCTTGACTTTCAAAATTTCTCATAGGACAATATATGATTTTTGTTAAATTCAACTAAAAGGGTGACATGGAGCACATGTCTTTCCTTACCTGTACCTCCCTTATTCTAGGTCAGAGAAAATAAAAAGCTACCAAATCAGGAGGGTTTCTATTTGAGTGTGAACGTGGGATGGTCATGCTGGAGGTAAGACCAAATTCTCCAAATCTTTCTGTGGGGAACTGACAACTCTCTTATCAGGAGGACTAGATTAGCACATACTAGTTTATGAAGGTTTTATAAGACAGAGCAAGTCCTCACATTTTACCCTGTAGCATGCAGATCTCTCATTCATCTGTAGCACCATAACAGAAACCTCTTTTGCTCTGCAGTACCACGTGCCACCATGCACTAGGGTCTGAAGTCCAGCTGGACCTGGTGCTCTGGTGCAATTGCTTTGCTGCTGGGAACCTGCTCCCTGGTAGAAATCACATTCCAAAGGATTGCTTCCATCCATTCCTTCCCTACAGCTGCAGCCAAGCACGGCAGCTCCTCCTTAGGCAGCACTGACCTGCTCATTGAGTTATGAAGGGATCCAGCTCTTGGCTTCTCACATACTGGAAAGGAAAATGTGAACTCAGGGACAGACAGCGAGAGGAGAGATAGAGATGATTTTTGAGCTCCATATCTCATTTAAATCTGAAGACTAGCCAAACAAAATGGAAACTGTAAGACCAAGAGAGAGACTGAGAAGTGGAGGAGAAAGAAGGCACTTAGATGGGTTGGATGTGCAGGTTTTTTGTTTTTCTGCTTCAGTGTAACTTTTCAGTTAGCTAAAGCAGAAGGACACTTTTCAATGACACTTTTAAAGCTTCTGTGCCCCTGAGTTTTAGTTATCATTGAGCAACAGAGTGTATCTGTATGGGATTGACAATAATCATGATGTTATGGGTGATGTTTTTAGGTTTGTGTACTATTTTTTGGTGGGGGGGATGTTAAATAAAATAGGTTTTAAATAAAATAGCTTTTAAACCCTGGTACATACACACTGTTCTGTGGGCCTGAAGCAGCTGATTCCCCATTTTGTATCAGAATTCAGGAAGACAATCTGTGCTCATAAATGTGTGGCAGAGCTCAAAGGATGCCAGTGTTGCATCCTACTGACCAAAACCCTAAGTAAATCTTAAGACTACATGCAGCAATTTGTTGGCACCCAAACTCAATCCATGTGGGGAAGGAGATTAGGGACAGTACCATATTTGTGTGATGAGCAACTTAACTTGTATTAAAGCTATGGCTAGGAGGGCAAATCAGTAGCAGAAGTCTGAATTTATCAGAGCCAACAACAGGGTTTTACATCAAATTTTTCTCTTCCACTTTCACAAATTGCATATCATTTCCTACTTTTCTGTCCATTCACAGTATCCTTGGTGCCCAGTATGAAAATCTGATGGCAAAGGGGCAGTTCAGTGAAACACCATAAAAATACTGTCAACAGTAATTTATATTTTGTCTTAATTTTTTATCATGCTCTGGTTTACTAAATTCAGTTGCCTTGAGCAACACTTTGGTAGATAGCAGAGATCTCCATGCCAAATCTAGAGAGTCTATCAGGCTGCCATTCTCATTTTCATCCTCAACAGACTTTCAGCTTTCCTCTTTCATCATGTGTTCAGTCTGTGTATGAGAATACCACTGTGGCACTGTTCATGTAGTGATGTGTGTGTTTATGCTATTCATGTGACAGTTGATTATGCCTGCTGTAGTCATTCAACACAATGCAAAAAACAAAATCCGTTTTGGAATTTGAGTTTTAATGGCTGGTGGGGAATGATGACACTGGAAATGTTCAAAGAGTGTGAGAGGCAGCAAAAGGGATATTTAATGTTTCATTTGGTGTAACATACTGGTTTCAACAATCAGCAGGTTCATTCAGGGTGGATCTGTGGCAAGGCTGCAGCATCTGTGCAAATTACTTGGTCTGTCTTTGGTGCTTCTCACTTTGCTATCTACCATGACACAACAGTCTTCACCTCGTGTACAACAGGCCCTAACTTTCTTTTGGCATTCGTGGTCAAAAGAGATAAACTCCTTTCACTCTTTGGGAAAATTAATATTATGGCAAGTAAAATGAAATTTTGTGGCTATTCTGTGTAGTACTCCTATAGTAATTATTTTGTCTTCTGGTTACCTCAAGTACAGTAGGACACAGACAAACCACAGGATGGTGGATCTCCATCACATGCATGTCACACACACAGAGAGATGACAGGATTATCAAACTGATGGCAGAATTAATTTTGTTAACTTTATCTGTGGTGGAGGTGGAAAATATGCAGCTGGTGAATAAATAGTATGAAGACATAATAGAATTACTCAGCCTCATTAAATGGCTACACATTGTGCTATTTAGTAATTCATTCAGTAGCAAGGTGTCTTGAAGAGCAGGTACAATAGATTATTAACTGTAGGGGGACTGCACACATAAAGACATAACTGTTAAGGGGAATCAATGCATTCTGCTCAGCACCATATGCATAGAGACACAGAACAGTTATTATTACAACATCATCTCAGCTTGTTTAACACAGCTATCCCTGTCCTTTCACTCTGTCCTCTTTTCTCTGCTTTCCTCCTTTTTCTTTTCACAGAATCTAACTCTATAAAGGAACATAACAAAATCTTTCAAATTGAAATCTCACACATCTCCACCCTCCTTAAGAAAGAAATGCATGCTATCAACAATACACATTAATCAGTTACAAATGAAAGTAATAATAATCTGCCACGCTCTTCTGCCTATTATCATAAGTAGCATGAAATGATAATTTAATAGTATGGAGTACTTCACATCATCAATAAAAGTATCCAAGCAGCAAAGCACAAACACTAACAAGTGTGCAGCACAGACAATTCTCATCGCATCCCCAGGACCTGGTTCATTTTTCATCAGCTCTAATGCCAGCTTGCCAAGTCACAGAGGGAGGAATGAAAGCTGCTACTTCAACCTCACTAATGTGTGAGGGGNTACAGCTGCTGAGAACACCTAGCTCTCCCTTTTCTCATCACCTTATCTCACCTTGGAAATGAAGGTTCCTATGTCTGTCTCCTACTGCATGGAGGTGCAGTGCACCGTGGTCCCCAGCTGGGTGACACACCAGCACTGCCTGGTTGGGGCCCCATCTGCAACTTGTGTGTCCCTTCGTGGAATCACCATCCCTGGAAGTGGATGTGGCCCTTGGGGACACGGTGTTGTGGTGAACATGGTGGTGCTGGGTCAACAGCTGGAATTTATCATCTTGGAAGTCTTTTCCATCCTCATCATTCCGTGGTTCTATGAATGGTCAGGTAGGTTATTGCAGTGGTTCCCGCTCACACAGACTTGTCCTCACACGTACTGGTTCACCAGATGAAAGCTTTCATCCTGGTGAAGCTGGATGGAAATCCTCTCTCAAAGTGTTCTGTGGAAATTGGAATTGCCACAACGAAAATGTTTGCTGCAATAGAAGATCTCTTTTGCCCAAAGTGAAAGTTTTCTTACAGGGAAATTGTGACCTGTATCTTACCCACCTGTCTCCTCAGGGAAGACTCTGTCCCTCAAGGGTTCTTGCTGTCTCTCATCAGTTTTTACTGATGGTGCCCTTATTGTAGATATATTGTAGATGCCCAGGCCACAGAAGGGAAGGCAGTTTTTGGCACACAGCTGCTATGTAGTGCCCTGGCAGCTGCATTAACTCTGAATCAACTGAAAATATTTCCACATTCTAAAGCGGATAATTATTTTTAAGCTGACAGCCCTGCAAATGATTTTTCAGCACATTTTCATTTTTTTAGGGTTATCAATACACTCAAAATAATAATCTAAGAAGATGAAGAAAATAAAAAATTGACACCAGAGTCCTGTGTTTATTTTAATTTTGAGAAATAGAACCGTGTCAACTTGTCCACTCCTGTAGCAGTTTCCAAGTATGATACAAACAGTTCCTACATACAAAGTAACATTGTGGTGACCAGCTCAGAAGAATACTTCTGTTTATTTCATTGTTGGTATTTTGGCTGCCTATAATCTTTTTAAAATAAGGCTACCTAACACCCAAGGGTGAGTTCATGTGTCCTCTGCCATTTACATGTGCCTGTAATTGAGCCATCTAGGAAATTCCAGGCAAAGATCTTCCCTGTAGTCCTACAAAAAGTTGAATGTCAGATGTAATAATAAAAGTAAGAAATTAGGAAGACACACTCATAATCCAATAAAAGTTACAGGAAAGTGGATGAAAATATTAAAGAATATTTCCTTCGGAATTCATGGCTCTTCCTTCCAACATAACTGTAAAGGACCCATGTTAGCTGTCAGTCCTATAATTAAAAGTTATGTTGGGGTGGTTAAAAGAAGCTTTTTCATCACTTGCTTGTAGCGACCCTGGAAAAATTCATAAAATATTAAAAAGTGGATGCTCAAAAAGCCAGATTTTTTCCATTATTAGTTTCCAGTAAAAAGGCTTTTTAAATGCAAAATATCGAATTTGATATATATATATATATATAAAAATATAAATATATATATATATATATATATAAAAATGTGTTAGTTCAGATCAGGTAGGACTTAAAACTAATATTAACCTCTACATAAGTACTAACATCACTATGTATTCTCAAGTTACACTGTGAGTGAGAATACACAGCTCACATATTCAGTTAAAAGTTGTTGTGTAGACAATTAGACACAGTCTGTGCTATGTTCACATCATGTTCACATATGACATGATTTATGGGTGCCTCCCAATCTGAGATATTCTATCATTATATGAATTCTAGTTGTGTTGAGTTCCATGCTTGGTGCTCGATTCTGATGCCCAGCACAGATTTGCAAGGCCTGGAGCTCAATGACACTTTTTCAAAAACTCCTTTCTCCTCTTCCTGTATCAGTACTAATAGCTGCAAAGAATCAAATCACCATGCTGCTTAGCCATTTGGCCAGAAGAGCATATTTTGTATTTGCTGCTTGAAAGGAAATTCTCAGAGGATTTTAGTCTGTGAAAGGCTGGGCACCAGTGCTCAAAAATATATGAATTGGTTTAATATGCTTGGAAAAGGGCAGATGTGATTATATTACTCCATTACACATGGAGGAAAACTAAGGCATAAAGATATAGAATGACTGCATAAACCCAGAAATGAGTACTGTGAACATTTCACTTCTTTTTGTTTATCACTTCAGCCACCTGGTACTCCCAGCAGCTAACCCAAACTTTTGGCTAGATGAGGAAAAAGTATTTCTTCTGGAAAGCCATGTTGGATTAAATGCTCAATATGTAACCAAGTGGTTGTGTCAAGTGGAAAATAACAACTTTATGACAGCTGTTTCTGTACCAGTCTCTCATAGTGCTCAACGATTTATTATATGTAATGACATAATAGTGAAACGCCAAAAGTCTTTTCAGTAGTTACTACAATTACTTTTTTACTTTTCATCTCCATCATTTGGCTTTGATTTTAAAGTGACAACTTATAACAGACGATTCTTGTTTCCACTATGTTGTTTTAACACATCCTGCCTTGGTGATTTTCGAATTAAACAGTCTTAGTTAATTCTATTACCATAATTGTAGCTAATACTTAATATTGTAGGTTTTCAATATTTTTAGGTTTCTTTAAAAAGATTTGGTTCATACCGAAAGAGTAGCAATTTGCTAGATTCCCTTGGGAAGAACAACTCAGCATTTAGTGCAGATTTCAATACCTGGGCTCTGGATGAAGCCCATCTGGAGTTTACTGAAGTACCTTGCAATATCACTTTTATCAGAGTATTATGGGAAATTGCACACCAATGTCCCAACTTTATGTCATGTTGTTCTGTGACACAGTTAGGATCATAGAATAACTCAGGCTGAAAAACACTGATCATTATTACAAATAATCCCTGTAAAGCTGTCTCTTATCCTGTTAATAACTTGATGATTAGCTTTAGCCATTCACCTGATACAAATTTTCTGCCAAAGTTGAAGCAATCCTTTTTCAAATGGATTTCAAGTGAGAAAGCTATCACTGTAACATTGAACCTAATGTACATCTGAGGATTTTCTGTGTTGAATTCATGCATCCCCATAGCTAATTTGTAGAGATTTCAATACCAACTGAGGAAGTGGCACAGAAACATAACTCTGAAATAGCATATCCATAACACATAGAAGAGAAAAGTAAATCTAATGATGTCTTAGTATTGACCTGGGATCCACACATTTCCTGTGGAATATGTAAGTGATGCAAAAATAGCCCCTTAACCTCACTTTTCCTCTCCAGTATGGAAACAGAAAGCAAAAAATTATACTTTGAGAACATTGCCAAGGTAATCCGAGCAAGCAGAATTGTAGCAGAGGTACTGTTATGTTTATCCCGACTCCTGCTTTTATAATCACTGCGATGGGCCTGTGTGTGTTTACACTGGTCTGTTCACAGCACAGACAAAGAACAGTTTCCAGGTACTCTGACAAAAGGAAAAACTATGTCACACCTTCTTTACAGTCTCCTGCAATTGTCATTGTCCTGAGTTAGAATCGTAATTTTAAATAGGGCTAAGAATTTATAAAGGCTCTGTGTGGCTTCCAGTAGTCCTGCTGTATGAATGAGAGTCATTGGAAACCTCTTATATGTCAGGGCATATAAGTGTATACAAGTGACTGTTCTCTCTTAATGTTTGATGGTGTTGGCCTTAACCATCAAAGCTTTGCTGTTCTGCTTGTACACCTCACGTTGCTCTGAATATTTTTCTTCTTCCAAGACAATCAGTTTGTCTGTGCAGTCCTATTTTAAAAGTCCACGTGCTGATGAGCACGGATTGCATGCCGCTTTCATAAAAGTGCTATTTAATGCACACAGGACAGCTATTGCAAGCCATGTAGCTATTTGGTTCTTCTGATAGTTTTAATCCATTTGTACTCTTGCTAGCTCTTCACAATGGATTGGACTCCTTCACCTCTGTGGGGCTGCAGCCACAGGAATAAGTTAAAACAAGTACTGACGCAAGTGGAGTTTCCTACCATGAAATACAAAACTGGGTGTTTTTGACTTCACAGTTGAGTTTCTTATTGCACATAATGCTCACTCTTTTGTTAAGCTTTCAGTGTGAGGTTTCTTTTAATGCTGCCTTGAAAAACATCCCATCATTTTCAGCTAAACATGAGTTTCCAGTAGAAAGGATTCCTCTGTGTCTTTCTATGTTGCTTTTACTGGCTGCTTTGATTTTCTGCTTCTTTAGTTGCTTTCCTGGACTACCATCGGGGGATGGCATTGACAAATGTAATGCTTGGCTCTCTCATGACATTAACACCATTAAAAGTAAGTTCTCATGAGCAACTCATTGCTTTCTCCCAGGGAGTAGTGTCACAATATGGATTTTCAGACTCCTATGCCAAAAGTAGAATCAACAGAAAAAGAAATCAAGAACAAAATAGAAGCTTAAGGGAAATGCTGGGAGCAATCAGAGACTCTTGTTTACGTCCATTCTGGTGTTGAAATGAAGCTTCATAACAAACAAAACACCCAGGCCCATAATAAAATGGAGGAGAGTCCTCTGTAGCACAATGCCTTTTTACCATTCCTAGCTATCCTTGGTGCACCAAAAAATTAGAGAATGAAGGGGTTTTTTTTACCATGTTTGGCTAAAAAGTAAAAGTAGGTTCAGTGATAAGGTCATGGCTTCTGCCCTGTCCTATTCCAGCTGACAGAGCAGCAATAGAGAAAAGTAGCCACGTCTGCGCTAGACTAATAGGAAGACTGACCATGCTAAAAAATCTGAGCTCAAGTGAGAGAAGAAAAACAGCTGATAGTTTGATAAAATAAAGCCAGTACTTTATTATTTCTTTTATCGGTCTTCCTCTCAACTGAAATGTCAATAAAATGCTCTGAGCACTCTGAACAAAAGCTATTTCTTGAGGAATGTTCGTCAAACTTTTTTTTTTGGAATATGCTATCTCTAAAGAATAAAATAAACAGTTTAAGTAATACAATAGCAGGCTGGCAAACAGTGTAAAGTTCATCATTCCCAAACAAGCTCTGAGCTGTTGCTCTTTAGCTTTGATGTCACATTTCTGCTTCTTCATTACAAGGACCCTTTTCTATCACGTGGATGTACTGAAGAGTAGGATAGTATAAAGATTTTCGAAATGGTTTTACCAAGGGCTAGTGCTGCCTTTCATTTTTAAATCTCACATTGAAAGCTGGTTACAGACCACCTGCCTAGCCCAAGTAATCAGCAGCTTTTCTAAGGAACATTGTCTCCAAAGGAGTTCAATCTACATTGTTGTACACTCCTTTTTACATTTTCTCATGTGTCTGGGGACATGTTTCTCAGCTCCTTACACAGAGATGCTCAAGAATTCCTAATAATAAATTCACTCTGCAAAACTGTTTCCCTACCATGAAAAACACTATAAAATTTTTGGGAGACTACCAGCACCTAAGTAATTTTTCTACTGAGAGGATTGTCACAGTCATGATTAGAATGTAGTTCAGCTATGTGAAAATAAACCTGTGCTTAAAACTACTCTAAATACCTAGAGCAGTTCCTCTGTCTACATAAAATGGGGCTGGACTGAAAATCCCATTCAATTTGGATTAACTGTGTAGTATAGACTTACACTTAAATCACAGCTTGCTTTTAACTTGCTAGCTTGCATATGGGTGGCAGGCCAGCCGCAATCTGACCACCTGGAACTTGGTATCATGTACAAAATCTTTCCAAGAAGATTTAAATAATTTGAAAAGCTGCCTCTGCTGAACACTGAATATCTCAACTAGATTGGAGCAAGAATGTTAATTACCTGCAAAGCTGAAAGTGATAAACTTCTGTATTACACTTCAGCCACTGCAACTTCTGCAGAAAGCATCTTGAGTCAGAACTTGCACAGGTATAATTTTACAAGATAAGTTTATATAAGCAATATAATTAAATTTTAGCATAAAAAGTCACTGGACTTATCAGTATCTGTATATTTAGCAACATTCTAAAATCCATACTGTTGCAGAACCATATTTGCAAACTGAGTGCTCCATCCAATTCCTAAATTCCCATTTACATTTAAAAAAAAATTACATCAATACATTACATGTATTACTAAACAATTAGATGTCTTTTTTTTTTTTTCTGCGAATTCACATATTAAAGAAAAAAGCCCTACATCCGCTATTGCAGCAGTTTGTTCTGGACCTGTGACTTTGATAGTTTATTTCAGTGATTCTCAATCTCTGAACTATACATGTTTGCAGTCATACTTTTAATTCAGAACAATACAAAGGTGGTATTCTTCTGCAAACCACACTGAAGGCCATTTGTTGCTACAGACCATAATTTGGGAACTGATGGTTTAGTCTCCTGAAAATAACTTGGTTTTACTAATGTAGTCTGCTGGGATATGGAATTGATAGCTTTGTTAATGGCTGTCTCCAGATGTTTAGTCTCCGAATTTTCATACATTTTGTTTTGGAGCTAATTACCTACAAGATAGTTCAGTTTTACAAGACTGCTGACAACAAACAAAGAATAGAGTGCAAATGATGGTATGCCAAAAGAAACTGTGCTGATTGGAGCTTGAAACCAAGCTTTTAGTGAATGGAGCACCTGGACCCTTGGAGCATCAGCCCGTAACACCAACACAGCTCATGGATTCCAGAAGCACTCCAGCTCAACAGAAACTATTCCTCAAAAGTTAAATTTACAGTGACACTTATATTTTATCCTAGAATATAACTATTGTGCATATTAACAATTGTTGAGCAAGAAGGAGGAGATGTTTATTTAGTTGTCAGTGTGTTTTGCAATTTGAAAACTAATTTTATGTTAAGAGAAGAAAATGAAGTCATTATTGCCTGACCGGATAAAATGAAATGTATAGATAGCTGAACCTTTGATGTGCAACTTATTCTTGTATTTATTTTACGCTTTAAAAGGTTTCAAAATAAAGGACTACACATTAATTTCTTTCATCTTTATTATTTATTTTCATAAGCTGCTAAAGCTGTGCTTTATTTATTGCAAGTCATCCATACATAATTCTCTGTAGTTTAGAAAACTGCATCTAACATTTTCACCCCAACTTTATAAATTGCATTGATTTATTTCTGTCTCTAAGGCCTACCACCATTTATTACAACAACAAAACATCCTCCATTTCTGGTGATCAAGGAACAAAGTCTACTCATTTACTGTGTAGTGAGAATTGACAGATGGCCAAATGGGCTGATAGATTTGATTTTAATGTGTCTTAAGAGAGTAAATGAACCAAAGGCAATCTTCAACTCATGTGAAAACTTGGATTTTTGTGTGGCTTTTCTGCAACAGTGAGGTACAATTCTCACAGCACTTCATTGATTTTCCAATCAACCATGACCATTCAGTTGGCAAAAAACAGGGTCAAAGTATTTTTATAAAGGGGGTTTTTTATTGTTTTTCTAGAACTGCACAAACAAGACCGAATGTACATAACGTAAAATACTCTTCAATGTTTGGTAGTGGGTTTTTTCTCCTGAAAAATCTTTGTGAGTTTCATGGGTTATACGTTTTTAATTTTGCATAAAATGAAAAGATTTTGTCAAGAGAATCATCTGCACCATAATGAGAATAAAATTTCCTCGTATCTCACCACCTATTATTTTAGCATATAACATTGATAACAAAACACTTTTCATTTCTCCCTTCAAACTTTGAGTAGGGATAGATTCCCTGTTTCAGGACATGAAACAATACACGGAGCAATGCAATAAAGCCAAAATGTAGTAGATCACAAGAGTTTGTCACTATGCTCAAACAACAATATATTTGTAAGTCTTTATGCATCATTAGGGACACAAAAAGTAATTATACCCTGTGTGTCAAATAGCATGTTAGTTAGACCTCAGTGTGGTTGGGGTCTGGTGAAAAATCTCGAAGACATGCTTGAAAGTTGTCATATGGGAGGATAAACACTTCCAATCACAGCAATATCTGAAAACAAGTGAATATAACATCATTTTAAGATTTGACTGTTTACCCGAAGTGAAAATATTTGCACGCTGCCCTTGAGCTAATTGGTTGATTTGTAACATCGCTGCAGGTTTTGTGAAATATGGGATGGTGTGCTAGAAGAGGGACTATTTTTCAGTCAGGTGACATATCCCATGGTACATCTTTAGGTGGATAATGCCACCTGAATCATGAGCACATGGGCACTTGCCTGAAAACTGAAAGCTTCTCTCTTTTTGGTTGTGTGCAAAAAGCACTTCACAGAATCTTCACGTTGTGCCTTACACAGTGGGTCATACACATCCACTGCTTAGTCAGTAATGCTTAGTATTTTACTTGAGTTTGGTATAATCCAGTATTTTGTCCTAGTTTGTGCAGCTAAAATAAAATCCTCCCTTTCTGAGAGAAATTATGATCCATTTACTAGCTGGACAAGCAGACAAACCACTTTTTTCCTTGGTCTGTGGAAGGAATTTAGATATTTTCTCATGTTTCATATATGAAAAACTTGGGTTTATAAAATGTGCTTCACTTTTCAAAATTAAAGGTTGAAATTTGGACTTTGGAGATGAGAATTGATTTCAAGAAATATTTCTTCTCTAATTATCCATCTACAAATGGGATTAAGATACTTAAAGAACAGTCCATAACCTTTCCTAATTATCAGCTGAAAGATCAGAGCTATCAAAGTGTACTCGCTGAATTTAAGTTGCTACACATTTTGTCATCTGATCTTCATTTTCCTTGTCACCCTTATAGAGGAATATAATTTTAATTCCTCTGAATTTTTAAAGGAAATTATGTATGCAAAAATAAAATTCTCTTTGTGTTGAACTCTTTAGAAACATAAACTTTAGAAGAGCTTTGGATCTGGTTCTAAGTGGTTCCAGTGGGACACAGAAAGAAAGCATGAAAAATTTTTGATTAAATTCCTAAATAATTTATTATCACTGAAAACAACAGAAGGAAGTCTGTTCATTTCCTTAAATACTACTTTACTGTACTGAAAAATTTGTAAGAGGTTCAAGTCTTCAAGGATAACACGACAGCTCCTCCTGCCCCGGCTGTGCCTGTTTTATCACTGATGAATCAGAGTAAGCTGCTCTTTAAAGGAAAAAATTGGATAAGACTGGATAAAATGATGAAATAATAATGGCTAAATAGGTCAGCTGGATCATGAGAAAAAATACTTACAACTGGATTTAGCTGACCAAACTGAGGCATAACTATAGACATGGACAGTATAGATGACTTCAGATATTTCAGATTCCTTTTGTCAACACTGTAGAAAAATAGGCTCATCTACAAAGTAATTTGTTTCATCTTCAACTCAGCATTCCCTATAGATGAAAGTAACCACGCCCTAAACTATATTGTCTCTCATCTATGAAGATATTCTGGGTTCATGAGTTTCCATGTGGCACTAGTGGGTTGCCAAAATGGAAACGTACTCAAATCCAGTGGGGACCTCTGGATTATGGGATCTCAGGTAATTAATTGCAGTTACTATGTCTTTCTAAAGTCAGCTTTGCTTACATTGTGAATTTTTATGGTAAGGGTCAAGACTTACTGTGCTCTACACACATCAAGAGGCAGAAGTTTAGATCAGACAACTTCTGAAATGTCAATATTTTTGCTACATCTACTTAGTTATGTGCAATCCATCTCCCAGTTTGAAGACTATCTTGTAACCATGGTCATAATGGTTCAAATGCTGTTATAATTTTGTGAGATTGCCTTGGAGAAGGGATGGTGTTACAGCTTTAGGGGAATGCTTTTATTCTGTTCAACTTGTATCATGAGAGTTTCCTTGAAGAACTCTTACTTCATTATTATTATTACACGCATGAATATATGTACTAGGTTTTTGGTTAAAGCATGCAAAGTGCTCTCTCTGTGCTTCTTGAAAAATTTCTAGACTCTACCCATTCTTGAGACACTGCCACAATGAAGACAAGATGCTTTTTTGTTTTGTAGTGTACTTTATAGTTACCTGCTTGTGCCTTTCAATTTGTCTTGGAGCAAGGTTTTGCTATTCATTTGGCAGAATTCACATATCGTTTGGAACAATGCACACTAATGCCATGACATTCAGACTGAGCAAATGGCAATAATTTTCAACCTCACTAGTTATTTGGATATATCCAATTATTTGCATGGGCAAATGTGTCTGTGTGTATGTGTAATAGTGACTAATAATCCCTATATTCTTATTGACCCATCATACACACTCTGATTGAACTCAAGAGGAAATGTTCATGCAGAATAATTGTGAAATCAGAATCAGCAAATAATTAAAAAATAATCTGTAAAAATTAGAAATTTAATTACAGAAACACATGCACGAGTTGTATTTCCTGAAGTAACTGTGCTGTTGACAGGAAGAGAAATGATCGTTCCAGACCATTCACTTTGGAAACTCATGCATGTGTCCATGTTCCACAGTCCCTTCCTTCTGTCTGTTCCTGCTTAGTGCCCTGAATATAAAAATAATTTTTAGATCATAGTCTAAGAAGTCTTCCTAAGAAGATGGTTTATGCTACAATGCATTTTTATCTAAGATAAACTTTCCCTGAATGTTTTGGAGACATTGACATGTTTGTTGTTAATCTTTATTTACCCAACAATAATCTCTACAAATCTTTAAAGGCTGGGTGTTACAAGTGTGTAATTCCTTATTTGTTATTTAATCATCCTGATAAAATATATAGCCCACAGAAGCTCTAATAAATCAGTTATTAGCCACAGTAAATAGGGGCTTAAAAGGAAACATCCTGATAATAAATGGAAAAAAACCCTGCACCATATTAATAAATTGCAAAACTACCAAATTATTCTTATTTAAAAAAGAAGGGAAAGGAAAAAAGGAGCAGCCTCATGGACCTGTGACACCTGTGATATCATCTGTTTCTTCTGTTATACGTTTAAAGAGAGACAACCCTGCAAGGGGGGAGCTAAACCAGTCTTACAAACTCACTTCAGACTGGTGGGATGCTACCATCCCTCTTTTGGTGGATTACAGCCATATAAAATCTTTCATACAAAAGATTTTGGGTTCACTTGACCCACATCTTCACCAAACCTGTTTGACTTCAAGGACAAAAGCTATTGAAGAGCTTGCTGCTGCCAGAGCTGGAGGAATTTGTTGAGCCTTATTTAGAGAAGTGAAGATTCAAGAGAGGATAATAGGCCTCCAATGACAATGAGATAACATTATGAACAAAGGAAACAAATTACTCAAAAAAGAGCTAAGGGACTGGCAATAGGAAAGAGAAACATTGAAGAGGAATTGAGAAAATGTTCTAATGATAAAAGCAGGAATGGGACACGTGTGCTGAGGCACTGCAGCCTTGTTTAGGTAAGTTATTAGTGGCCTTACATTTTACAGGACTGTGAGACAGTCCTGCAAAATGGAGGGGATGAATCAAAGTCGTGCACATACGTCTGCTCTTTTTCCCCTTTAAGGTGATGACAATAATTTGTTATTATTTTACAGGAAAAGTAACAGGAAAAAATTATGTAAATGCTACTCCACCTACTTTTGTTACTTTTCAGCATGAGGCAACATAAATGAAGTCTACTCAACCAAAAATTCTCTGGGATGCATAAATTGTAAAGAGAACCACATTAACATATCGGGCTTATTGTTATACCTTTGTATAAGGAGATGTTATATATTTCTTCATCTGCAAGGGTTTGCAAAATTGAAATTAGTATAGGTTTAGGTTATAAACTAGCTTTCTGTTTGCTTCTTTCATTCACAGTATCAAGTTTTCTGCAATACATAAATATATCTAGAAGGAAAAACTACGTGTTTAGTAGCTAAATTAAATTTAAAGCATCTGAAAAAGAGAGGAATGTATCAGGGACAGATCAGCTTATTTTTTAGTCTCTCCCACAAACACAAACATATGATATACTATGCATAAATTTGTAATAGGACAATTTTAAGTTTGCATCTTATTTACACAACATAACTACTCCATTGGAAATATTAGGATTTCTCAACTATGTAAGTATTTGCATCATTTAAAAAATGTGTGTTATTTACCCAATAGACCATAAAGGCTTCATGCAGAGCAGTTACAGAGATCCAGGACATAATCATGTCTTGGATAAATCTAGTTTGGAGTCATCTGAGTGCCTTAGATGACTAAAGAAAATATTTACACATGCGTTGGTTTGGTTTTTAAACAGTAGTAGGGGAACCATTTTCCTTACCCTTCATAGCTACCTCAAAACAACAGAACAGCCTATGCTGAATTATTCCACCACATGCTTCTGGGAGTTCTGCATTTAGTGTGGAGAAAATGTTATTATTCATTTACAATGTAGACTTATACCCCAAAATTAAAAGACCATTTTGAGTCATAAAGACAAAAAGCCTCCAGAACTACTATCTTTCAATTGGCCCCTGCTATTGCTCACTAGCTCTAAGTATGAATTTCTGCACAGTTTGCAGTGAGTGTTGAAGACTTGATGATTCATTAGATACTGTTCAAAAGGTTCCATGAGATGCAGGGCTCTCTGTGCTTGACTCTCTTGGGGTAAAAAATTCCTGCAGATAATTGTTAAGAGAGCTGACTTAATATATTTCAGCTGTTAGATATTTGCACCAAACTACTCTCTGTAAATTAAAAGAAGTAGGAATTGTCTGCAGAGTTTGGTAAATAATAGTTAAAAATAAATTTTAAATATTTTTTTAAATAATATTTTTGGCACAGTTAGGTGCCACAAAAATTGCAGTTAGCTCATTTTTTTAGCAAAGAAAAAAAATGAATTGTGAGAAAAAAATGAAGTCCAAATATGAAAATAAAAAATCAAGGTTAATTTTCTCAATTATGATTAAAGTCATTGAGGTACAAAAATCTCACCAGTAAATTTACCCAATGCGTGTTATCTTAAATGTAGAAAATTATTGAATCCCTTGTATTCCCACAAAGTGGTGTCTTCCACCTGGTCCCCATATGATGAATTCATATGATGACTTCATGTTGGTTTTGGTAGGATTTTTTAAGGCCTTATGCTATTAAGGCGTGACTTCAGACAAATATTTTCTTTAATATTTTGTTAGCTGTTATCACAAAACTATCCTTTCTTGCCACTGCAAAACAACAATGTTGGCATCACAGTGATGTGGGAGCAGTTCACCCCTTTCACAGTAAGAAAGAACAGGTCAGAGCGTTTTTATCAGAGCACAGCTGAGATATGAATACCTTTTTTGGTAATCTCTGCCACAGCACATGCAGGTCAACATTCAGAAAATGAGTAATGATTGTTGTCCACTGCTAGAAAGATCTTCTCAGCAAATCAGAGCAGACCCCATTGCTCCTCTTAAAAAAACCACAATTAAACCACAAAAAACCAGAAAAACATCAGATGCACAGTATTTTGGCAGCATACTCAGAGAAATGTGAGATTGGCCCTTAAGGGAATTCTTAGTCTCAAGTGGATGTAAATGTATTCATCAATGCAAAGAAATGCATAGTGTGTTATATACACAATACATTAATAAATAGCCATGCATTAAAAAATAATGAGATTTTCTACCAAAAAAAAAAAAATCCTGTGGTGTTTAGGGTCATAAAAAAGACAGTAAAGGAAGGTGGGGGGGAAGATTATGAGGAAAATCTGATTAAAATACAGAAACCTCATCCTATACATAAGATAAAATAAATATTTTATTGGGTAACTGTAAACAAAAGAACAAGTGCAGTAAAATGTAATTAAAAATGTAAAAGTGTGGGGAGTGATTTATTTTACCACAGTGCTATTAATATTAGAATTAGTATGTAAAGAGATAACAAGGTTCTGCTGCAGAAACAGCGGAAAATGGCTGTTCATTTTCTGTAATGAGCTTTCATCTTTTTGATTTTCCCTTTAAGTACTTCCAGTGATTTATTAATAATGATGCTCTTAGCTGTTGGAAAGCTCTAGCAAAACTTCAAATGCTGGTACTACCTAACAGGTATTACTCAGAGTGTTTATGATTGTTTTCAAGCCCGGTCAATATGTTTAACAGAGCATGTTTTGACAGAAATATAGACTGTTTCACACTTCTGCCTTGTCACGTAAAGATCACGAGGCTTCTGTGTGGTTTGTGAGCCACAGGCCAGAAGATCAGAAGGTGGAGAGCTGCTCTGGCCCAGCAGCAGCTGGCACTCCACAGGCACAACAACAACTCTTAACGTGCAAAGCATGCTGCCACCACAGGCACGGCTTTCCTGCTTTCCTTTCATCATACCTGGGCCCATCAGACAATTTCCTAGTGAAGAATACTCTCCATGTAGCCTATACAATTGAAACACATGCTACTACTGGTGAGAGCAAGCTCTGGTTTTGCATCTGGGTTGGCGTTGTCCCCCCGGCCTTTCCTGGCAACTAACGACAAGCAGGCTCCATGAGTTAGAGAAAATCATAGGGAATTGTGGATCGTGGTAAAATAATTGTACTTCTGCCAGCCCAAGTGTTAGGCCACTTATCCATGGCTTCAGGGTTGCATAAAGCTGCAGAAATTCAGCACCTGACCCCTGTTTTTTGAGATGGTGCAACAAAGATCGAGAAGGCGGCACGTGACCACAACCAGCAAGAGTTATCTGTTACTTTGGACATAACAGTTATACATTTGGAAATAGTTACACATTTATATGGGAAAGGACTCATAATTCCTATGACTGTGCACATTAGATTTCAGTTAAAAATGTATCACAAATAAAGCCTTAAGTATAGAAATGCAATTTTAATATAACCACCACTGCTGATAACACAGGCAATTTAATACATCAAATTCCTTCTTTTTCCAATAACTTCTTATCCTTTCAGTTCCAACTCATTTTCAAACCCCCAAGGGAAAAAAAGACTACACAGCATGACCTGGAAGGCTACATATCTGGGCTATTTTAGAACAAAGTAAGGTGAGAGGAAAAGTATCTTTTCTATGAAAATGTACTTTCATTGAAATCAAAGTACTGGAAGGAAAAAATGTCAATGGGAAACTGCTGAACTAGATAATTTAAGTTTTCTCACTTCATTATAATTCTTTGACACTACTGAAATAAAAAATTCAACACGGCAAACATGCATTCTCTTGATCCCTGACTGAATTAAAAAAAAAATTATTCCACAAGAAGGTCCTTACAAATAATCTTATTTTTGTGTTCTAAATCTCTTCTTCAAGGTACTCCTACTTTATTTCAAAGCACTGGTGAAATTTCTTCTCCACCTTCTTTCTTGATACCATCTACAAGTTAGTTATATATTGCTGTTACCTTCTCCATCCCCAAAGAAGCAGAACTAAACATGGTGATTCTCCTACCTGTTGTTAGGAAGGAATATAGAGTTTGAACTTCAGACTTCAACATATTTACTAGAGCTTCTTGGAACTTAAAGGCAGAGAATTTTCAAGGTTTATAAGGCTGTAGATAAGGTCATTGGGTCACACTAACAGGTCATATGATGAAACCAGGACTCTGGCAATTCTAATGTCCTAAAAATGTTTTCTATTCTGGCTGAGTAAGAAAAGATTGAAATATCAAATTCTTCATAACATGCTGATCACTAGAAGTCACTTTAACATTTTCTTAAAAAAATGGGAACAGTTTATGGGTTTAAATAATTTTACAGGCTTCATACAGAACTTGGTAGGGAAACAAAATCCTTTTAAAGAGATACTTTTTGTTTTGTTACTTTTTTGGTACCATAAGTATAAAAAATTATAATTGCATTGAAGCTTTAAAAATCAAGAGAAGGAAGGAAGGAAGGAAGGAAGGAAGGAAGGAAGGAAGGAAGGAAGGAAGGAAGGAAGGAAGGAAGGAAGGAAGGAAGGAAGGAAGGAAAACCCAAAAATATTAATAGCATACAAGATTCACAGTTTATATTTCATTTTGTTAGGCCAAAGAAATAAAATAAATTTGTGCAAGAAATTTTCTATGATGTTTTCTTCAAAGTAAGTAGTAGCAGATAAATATTTATCAATGCTTACAATCCTACTGAAGACAATGCAGGCCGTGTTTGTATTACCATGCTATGCTATAGAATGCATAAATGATCTAGATGGTTTGTAAAACACAATAGATTTTGTGTTAAATCTGTTATTACAAAACGTTTTTCAGTACATGTTTGGCTGCTAACAGCAGAAGACACTGGAATATTTTTCAGGAAAATAATGTCTTTCTTGGAATAAGAGCAATGCCCAGTAAAATCTATCTGCTTGTTAAGTTGTACCACCTAAGGTAGTGGTTGCCCAAATTACAAAAGGGTTACAATGGAAAACTCAGTGAAATCACTTTCTTCCATGTGTGTTTTAATATTATGACCCTGAGATTAGCTCAGCTGGTCAGAGCATGGTGCCAGTAGTGCCAAAGTTATGGGTTCAATCCCTGTATGGGCCATTCACTTCAGAGTTGGATTCAATGATCCCTGTGTGTCCCTTCCAACTCAGAACAGTCTGTGATTGTAGTGCTTTATCACTTTGCAGGAGCTGCATTCCAGGGCATAGTGCCTGTGAGTATCACTCTCCCTGTTGTTCCCTTGCCATGACAAAGTAAGGCACTCAGTGTGATATTCTGGTTTGGTAAGGTTCTTGTTCTTCTTGCTTTGTTTTCAATATGTATTTACTGCTACATGCTCATCATAGAAAAAGTAAGATCTAACACAAGTTCCTGGCACTCATTGAGACGGATGATAATACTCAGCCTGGTGGATAGAAAACCCAGTGTCAAGAGAGAGCTCCCAAGACAGTTATAAGGTGTCAGCCATTGTGTTCCTCTCTGCCTCTGAGTCACTTTTTGCAGATTTGTAAAGCTGAGGAAATTGAATGTCTTTAAAGAAAAAGCTGCAATCTCAAACATAGCTTTTTTTTTTTTAAGTTAGAAGTTTGGTTTCAGGGTTTTAGACTCAACAGTATTGAGGGGAGATGTTCAAAATCACAAAAGATAGGACTCTTAAATATGAGTATTTAACTCCTCTGCATATTTTTTCTTATATCCTCCTAGAAAATCACATTTTAAGAACTGCAAAATATTTAGCTAATGTTTTTCCAAAAGCATGCAGAAAAGAGAATGTTATTCTAAATATCTAGACTGACATGAAGACCACATTAGGAGACTTTTTTTGAGAAAAGATTATGCTTAGTTATTTCAATGTAATTGCGAAAATAAATGGACAGTATGTAAGATAATAAATTTACAATTGCATTTTGAGATTTTATTGCTTTATCTGACTCCCATCACTACCAAGGCAAATCTATTGAATGTCACCAATGGTATTATGTTGTTGTGGTAATATGAAGAGAATTGGTTGCTACATTAAGATTGTATTACATAACAAATATCTCCCTGGAGCAGAAAGTCAACATAAAAAAGGCTGCAGTGTAAACCAGATGTTTTGATATTATATTTCAGAGAAAGCATTTTGGGGAGGGGGGGAAAAGAAAGAAAGGTCATTCATGATATATTTACATTAAATTAGACAAGAAAAACAAACAGATAACCTCTTTACTAAAGAAAAAATATCCTCCAAGTACAATTTGTTCAGTCTTTTACTTTTTGAATGGGTGTTTTGATTTGGTACATCGTATGTGTGGCAGACTTTTTCCCAGTCATGTTCAGATGCTCTTGTACATTTTGCAGTGTTGCCTGAACCTAGTCTGTGTTACTGTTCTCTTTCTTAGGAAATTTTGTATATTTCCAGTATTTTATAAAACGTCAATCTTTCTCATTTCTAAAGATTTATGTACGAAAAAAAATCTCTCAGTTGACGAATAAATACAAATATAAAGAGTAGATTTTTAGGTTTTTTATATATATTTTATATATTTTTAGCTTTGTAGACTGCTAATACATGGCTGTAGCTTCCAGCATTTTTCTTACCCTTTTTCCCTACATTTTAGAGCAATGTGCTAACCTTATAACACATTCCAGAAATGCTGCTTAGTTTTGTTTTCAAGAAGAGAACCTACAACAGGGACATTTTGTTTTCCAGCCAGAATCTGAGAAGACACAAAAAGAAATGGGGCAAAGAGGCCCCTGGAACAATTCCAATGGGGCAGTACGCAGGGGAAAATTACCTCAGCAACTGCTTCTCTAACTGGACAATATTTGATAGGCATATAATCAACTAACCTTATAAAAACAGCAGAAATACTGCATCACGTGTGGATACCACCATATTGTGCACTCAGAAGGCTTCCAGTTTAAGATTTGCTTTTATATTATTATCTTAACACTGTTTGGAAAAGTTTTGTGTTTTATTCTAGACAACAAATGTTTGATCTTTCACATATTTTCGGAATGGCTCTTTTTATGCTTGAAATGCTTATTCATGTAGAATCACAGAGTGGTTTGGGATGGAAGGGACCTTTAAAAGTCATCCAGGATATACATCACACGTATAACTTTGTCCTTGTAGACTCTGAACTCCAGTTTACGTACAAGGTTGCAGTAATAAGCAATCACAAGTATTTACAGCATTGGAGCTTAGTAATAAGTGGTTGAGTTGCTAAAAAATATAAATTTTATTGTCTTTAAAGAGTGTTTCTACCTTCTTTTACCAGAAAATTACTTTTATTTTCCAAGGAGGCATAAAGTTTTCTTCCCTGAGAACTCATGCAATGAGGCTTTCCTTGACTCCCTCCATTAGGACAGAAAAAGAAAAGCCAAATTCTTAAGTTACTCCTGCCTGAAAGAACCTCCATCCACTTCCATCTCCTTAAAGGGGCAAGAGGTACAGTAAATAATTGTTTCTAGACTTGTGTAATGAGTAAATCAAATTTCATATATGGATACATTATATAATTTCTAACACTTTCTGTTTGACAGAGTGGTCTATGATATCTGATCTAGCTGGATATTCCCAAGAGCCTGGACTCTGCACTTCTTATGAGTAAAAAATATATATCTGAAAATAGCAATGCTCAGGTAACCATGCTCCTTGTAATTCTTCGTGATTTCTAGTGTGATATTCTGCAATGCTACAAATCCTTTCAATTCCTACTGCAATACACTCTAAGCATCTGAGGGTTGTTGCTCCTGCACAGCTTTCTATTTGGAGTATATTCTAGAATTTTGAGATTAAGTATGTAAAGTTAGAAACTATAAAGCCAAGAAAAAAACAAAACAACCCAACCAAGACAATGGCCAAGCCACCCAATCACCTTGAACTGAATTCAACAGGCAACATTTGAGCAAAACAAGTAAGTCGGGAGGAAGAGAGTTCAAAACTGTTAATTCTGGACCAGCCAAGAATGCATGGAAAATATTTTCAAAAATTTTACAAAGGCATAAATATGTGAGAGCACAGAGAACAAGACATTAATGAAGCTGCTGATATTACAAAGAGAAAAAAAAATGTGAATATGTAGAAACAGTATCTCAATAGCTTTGCTGCTTCTACCCTGAAATATAGCATGAATGAAGCACTGGTGAACTTACTCTATTAGAACTAGAGTTTAAAGAGGTGCCTGGGGCTCATGATAATTTTCACTATTATCATTATAATCATAATTGATCTAATATCTTCATGTCTTAATATGTTTTTAGCTCTGCAACCTTTGCCTTGGTAGGCTGGAAATGTGAAAAGTCCCATACTTGCAGCAAAAGGCTGGAATAAATTTCACTACCTTTGCCCTTTACTGTGCTTTGCCATTTGATTATCTGTCATTCTTTGACTCTCCAGTACAGGCCCAACAACTTTGGGGAAGGAGGAGGAACGCCTGCTGGAATGCCTCGTCAGTCACAATGCTAAGTCTATAAAAGGTTAAAGAAGGCTGGCATTCAGATGTCTTCATGGGCATGGGTAGCTATTCATACTTTCATGTTTTTCTCTTGTGACAGCGTCTGCAAGGAGAATATCAACTGCCACAACATGATTCCGTTCTCATGACAGCAGCTGTAACAGAAAAGAAAAATAACACAAACAACTCATTCTAGACTTGCCATTTTTAGATGGTAATCACTTCACCCTTCTTGGATTCTGTAGTCAAGAACTGCCTGGCCTGCTCTCTTAGAGAGAATTCATCCCCTATCCTTGAAACAAACCAATCACAGTTAAATCTATTCTCTCAGGATATGTGGTTTCATCAAATCTGGTCTATAAAAGGTGACTGTTTTCTAAAAGAAAAAAGTACAATGTAAGTCTTTCAATATATGTTTTTTTTTTTTGCTTACCCTGAAGACAACTATAACAGTAGTTGTACAAAACAGAAAGGAGTAAAATTTACAATTCACATTATCAGTTACCATTACTGAGTAAGTATTGCTCTGAAAAAGACATAGAAGTGCTACTTTTTCAGCACTACTATGCAATAGTGTATACAATATATAATGAAACAATACTTTTAATGAGAAAAGAAAAAAAATCATAATTTAAAAGAATGCAATTCTCATTTAAACTGTGAAGCTTCTGTGACTTTGGATTATTTTAAGATAGATCCTCGATCTGCATGGTAAAGTTTCACACATCTTTAGGTCTGGACAGTGCATGCCTCTTATATGGACCTCCATTAATGGTATCCATACATTCCCAGTAGTGTCTTTTGCAATGTGACTAATGTGGAAGTGACAATGTGACATTTGTGAAAGTTAATCAATCTCTCTCGTATTATTCTGTAACAGCATGTTTTACAGATGGATTTTAGAGATCATGTTTTAGCAAAAGTGAAGGACTTTAATAGTCTGTTGTTAGTAAGACTCAAATTTTGACAAGTTTGTTTTAAGATTTGAAAGCAAAGCAGAGAATTTAACTTAAACTTGATATTCAAACAGTTCATCTTTGTAAATCCAATGCCTAACCTGTAGTCATAGGTATAAAACATTATTTATTTATACATAAAATTATGATTATAGGGTATTATAAAGACAGTAATGGCTGCATGTACTTGGTGTGGCATAACTGACTGTACAGAGTGCAAAGCAAGGGACAGCTTCAGCACAGACAACCTAGTTATAGTAATAAACTACCACAGGGAGCAGTGCTGAGAAGCCAAGGAAAAATATACTTCCAAGGCTTTTTGTATATCCATTACGCTGACGTGATAAAGAAAGAACTTAAAAACCAGGGAAAAAACAACAGAAATTAAATGGAACTGAGTGGTGTCTAGATCAGATAAGTTGGTGCAATATTTATCAGGTTTGGTTGGATAAGAGTAGTAAGACGTAGCCTTGAGAAAGTTGCAGTAAACAAGAGCATTGTAAATGAAGGAATACGTGGCCTGAAGTAATTTTATCAGCATTATTTTAAAGACATTATTTGTCTTAACTGACCTAAGTTTTGTCTTCATGTAAATTAAAGCAGGCAACACAAACAAATATTTTCTCATATTACTAGAAAAAGAAGAATGGGAAAACATTTGGAGAAATAACAAATCAACAAGCATTTTTGAGAAGAAATCATTATGAGACAAATTGTTGGTGAATTTACAAAACAAGCAAAGATGTATTGCTAAATTATTCATGGATACATAGAGTTTAAAGCCAGGCAGTCAATTGTACCAGTAGCTTGACCTCATATGTAACATGAGCAATCAAATTTTATACTTAAACGAAAGTGAACTCAAAAGCTTGTGTTCGTGAAAACATTCCTTTCAGAAAGACACATAGTTTTGATTTATAAAGGCTTCAGAAGTGGAACTACTTAAAATATTCCTTGGTAGTTTGTTCCAATATTTAGTTATCTTTCCTGTTAAAATACAGTGAAATGGGTTTTTTTCCCTGAATTTGCATATATTTAAGAACTACCAATTGGCTCTTATTATGCTGGGTCTTTTCTGTCCCAGATTGAAGAGCCTTTAGTATCAGTTACTCTTCCTCACGTAGATACTTGCACACCATAATCAAATCACTTCTTGATCTTCTTTCTGATAGTCTAAGCAAGTTGAATGTCATAAATATTATACAGCAACACATTATTTTCAACTTGCAATCATTTTAGAATATCCTCTCGGCAGTTATAGGAACCTTATGTATCACTGGGTAAAAAATTTCTGAGCTATTTTACTTTGAATAAGAGAAATAGGATTTGGGCAATTCAATCTGTTGACTGAGGACAATTTCAACTGTGCAATTTAAAACAGGATGAGAACGTGTCATGCTGAATACATTGACCCAGAATTGCATCTCTGTTCTAAAAGAATAATCTGCATGTATGTTATTATAATGCCAAATTTCACCAGTTACACAGGTAAAGCCAAAAATTATGTTATTACCAGACCTTTAAAGAGAATAAAATTCACGGTGTGACAAAGCAGGAGACAACAGCTGACTGTGCAAGGTAACAGGTAATCTGTAAATTCTAGCTTTTTTGTGTTGTCTAATTCCAAGGGGAATTTTTAGACAAGGAAATAGATCCAAATGTTTCTAATTCAGGATTATTTCCATACAATCTGCTCCAGGATAATTGAAGCAGGTGGTTTGTTGCACATTCTCATGGGACACAGGGGTTTTTTGTGAGCTGTTAGGAACAAAAGGTTGTCAGGCAGGTACAGTAGCTTCAAGTGGCTTTGCAAACTCCAAGATTGATGCCTGATTAATAAAAACATTCTCCTCACTTGTTGGTGGCTACTGTGCTTCCATACTGTCTCACACAAGGCAGTCAGAAGGAAAGAGGCCCCTGCAGGTAAGGGCCCTACGACTGTAAAGTAGAGAAGCACAATTAAATTGTCTCTTTTTGTTTTCTCTCTAATATTATTTTTGTCCTTAAAAGCGCCCTCTTCGTTACTGATAGAGATTGGAAATTTTCCCATCAGTCATTGGGATGCCAGAATAAAGTGTCTGTCTATTCAGCTTCAAGAGTGCTAACTAACAAGTTTGCTGATGATGTAATTCTGATTCAAGAAGAATCACAATAGATCAAGAGAAAAATTATTTTTAAAGCAGGGGGAGGTGTGCTAATAAAATTGTGAATGCTTTAAATAATGTAATCCTGAATTTATAACTGCAATTCCACTACAGATGTGTAAGAATGTCAAAGAAAAATTTCCAGACAAAGTGGTGGGGGAAATTGCAAATTAATTGCCCGCCATCCATTCACTAGAAGTAAATTATTTCAATTCACAAACACAAGCTTGGTCTTTCAGTGGTTAACCTGCATTCTTGGTTTTTCCTCCTATTTTGTCTCACAGGATTATTGAACCACGAGCTGTTCTTGAGACTCAACTTATAACAGTATAAGTATTGCATAATTTTAATGGTGTTTAGGAACAAAGGACTACACCACAAAAAAGAGATGAGGATCACTCAGTCATATACTCAGAAATTAAATCCAGCCTGATCATTTTGCCTTAAAATGTTGTTGCTTGCCCCCAAAAGTGATTCCTCCAATAGACTTTCATATAATTCTAAACCTATATTAACTCTTGAGTAATTTTGTGCTTGTTCTTAGACCTGAATTATTCCTTAGTTAAAATACTTCTTCCCATCTGGGAAAAAAACAACCTTTCTGTAGGGCATCATGAAGTTAAAATTGAGGTGCTAGCATTTTGTACATCTCTGACTGTTGGATTTCTCTTTTGGATTCTTTCAAGTGAAATTTGCTGATATGATCTTAGAATTTTAATTGCCTCTAGAACAGCTCATGGAGTAGGACAGTGTTTGATGCACTTGTAGCAGAGTTAAAGGTCTCCCAGCTTCTACAATGCACATTTTCTAGAAAATGTCTCATGCTGTATATTATTATATATACTATTATATGTACAGTCACTTTTTTTTACCTTTAATACTGAATAGCCTGTATATGTATATTGTTGCATGTTGTTAATTTATAATAATAAAGAATACATTTGCTCTGAAATTACATATATATTGCAGTGTTTAAAACTAATCCAGTACATATTTCTCTATGTTTAGGATATATATCTACTTCTACACAACTAAGATGTCCAAGTTTCCCTTCTTCTGCTAGGACATGAAGCATAACCACCAAGTTCTGCTCTGAGTCATATCTATGAAAATCCATTAGTTTAAATGGACATGCATATGTCAGAGCAAAATATAACTTAATAGGAACCTTCCACTTAAATTTACTGCCATTTTCCAAATTTCTTAAAAATTAGTAATATCAATAAATGAGTTAACAAAAGGGATTTTGGAGATTATACTCACTTCAACAAAAACAATAAACATTTTAACAATATTCGTTAACTCCCAAGAGGAAAGTATCCTATGCTACATATCCCAAAGGAAAACAAACAAACAAACAAACCAATAAAAAAAGACTACTGTACTATGACAAATTAAGGCAGCTCTTGTAAAACCACTGCCAAGAGGTACTTCTCTCTCACTAAAACACTAAAATAACTCTAAAACACTAAAATAGTGGAAAAATAGAGGAAACACTAAATAGCTCAGAGAAGAGAAACACAAGCAGAATTGTTCATGGATAAGTAGACTCCCTGAAGACACTCAAAAGCCTGGAACCACCAGGTCTCTTTTCTGGTTAACATTGCAGTATATAACAACGTCTTACTGGCATAACTTGTAGAATGTATTCTTCACAAATAAATATTTTGTCCTGAGCTGATAGCGTAGACTCCAAGAAGCTAGATGAACACCAGAGAAAGTACAACAGAGCTGTGAGATCTGTTAATACAAAGAGTGCTTATTATTTAAATTATTGTGTTTACTTATGTCAAAATATTTCATTGCACAATAGTGTTTTCAAATGTTTTTAAGTTTATTAAAGGAAATGAGAGTTTCTTATATTTGCCTGAAGTACTTGAGGATTTGCTAAATATGTCCTCAGGATACCTACCTATACAAATACATAGGTGTACATTCAGTATAAAGTTAATTTCATATATTGAGAAATAAGCTACCGTTTGCCACTTTTCTCAGATTCCTCTGAATCTCACAAAGACAGTAGTATTATTTTTCCTAGGAGAAAAGAGAAATATCCAGAGGATTTGTTCCAACTTATTATCTCAAAAGGGGCATCCAAAGGAAGGCAACGAGCATGGTGAAGGGCCTTGAGGGGAAGCCATATGAGGAAGACATGGTCTGTTCAGCCTAGGGAAAAGGAGACTGAGGAGAGTCCTCATCACAGTCTACAACTTCCTTGTTCAGAGAAGAGGGGGGCAGACACTGATCTGTGGTGACCAGTGACAGAACCTGAGGGAACGATGCGAAGTTGTGTCAGAGGAGGTTTAGGTTGGACCTCAGGAAAACGTTCTTCGCCCAGAGGGTGGTTGGGCACTGGAACAGGCTCCCTAGGGAAGCGGTCACAGCACCAAGGCTCACAGAATTCAAGAAGTGTTTGGACAGTGCTCTCAGGCACATGGTGTGACTCTTGGGGATGGTGCTGTGCAGGGCCAGGAGTCGTCTTGATGATCCTTGTGGGTCCCTTCCAGCAGGTGCTTTGGTCTGAAATGAAACTTTGCTGGGTTTGCCTTTTCTGATTCTTTGCTATGTCGTTCTTAAAAACATACTTGCAAGTAAAAGAATTATTACACTCCTAGTAGGCACAAGCAGACTTCTTAAAGAAATAGTAGCACTGGAATACAATCTGGTTTTGGATATCTCATCAGAAATTGCACTGAACTTCATCATGAATAACTTGTCTTTAAAATGGGAATCATAGTCCAAAACCTAATTGATACAAAGGATATTTGGCTTGGCTGTGTTCAAAGTACCCTACATCAGTAAGTTATCATTGGACCAAGATGCAGCCAATGCAAATAGTCTCAAATTTCAGGAGAGGTCTCTTGTAGCAATGTAATGTTCATGCCATCCCCCCAGCTGATATTTTCTGTAAAAGCAAAACGGACTAAAAGAGATTAAAAAGCTGGAGTCCATTGCCAAAGCTGTAATTCTTTTTTCCCAGCGGACTAAGATAGTGCTGCTGTGAAAGGTGTTGATTACACAAAGGTATCAGCACATAGGCATCAGTTTACCATACACAAAAACTATGACAGTCCCTCAGATAGATCTTTCAACTCCTTTATGTCACAACTATCAACACATGTTCCTCAAAATGATTCAGGGAATAAACCTAGAAAATGCACTTCCATTTTTTAGTACATATAACCATGAAAACAAAGTATGTAAAATAAGAAGTAGCATTCTAAGTTTAACTTAATTTTTATTTGATTGTACATGAGAAATATCCTGAGATAAATAGACTGGGCATGTGGATTTTTTTTTTCCCCAAAAGGTCAAGCAGTCTTTGAATGGAAACAGTGCAGATACAGTCTCATATGACTTTCAAGAAGGTTTGGTAAGTAGTTTTTTTATGCAGTTGATCTAAACCAGGTATGGCACCAGCATATGGTATGTTTTTCCCAAGAAGCTTTCAATAGATTTTCATAGTAGGACTGTGCAGAACATGAAGTGAAACATTAGCAGTGCAAAAAGTCTCTGTTAAATCTCTAAACTTTTCTGTGATGTATTTATTCTTCTCACAGAAAACCATTCACCATTTTTTGTACTTAAGTTGTCTCCTACTGTAGATTCAACTGCTTGCATCTTCCTCTTATATGAATATCTCCCACGATGTTTGTCACAGCTTGCTTTTTGTTTGAAATCAATGGTATCATTACTGCTACAAAAAAAAAAAAAGAAAAGAAAAAAGTAACATCACATTCACATGAAATGTCCCCTCTGGATACTTTCCACTTCTCTGCCTAACATTTGTAGATGATGCTTTTCTCACATCTGCTGAAGTAATTTTTTACCAATTTTTCAGCTCGGCTGCATTTTCCCACCTTCCCTCATTCAAATATCATTGGCTGGTTTGCCTTCCACGGATAAAGCTTCCAACAGCTGAATTCCTATGTCACCAGCTGAGAAGCCTGCTGATTTGATTTTTCATGAACACATGGCACATACTCATTTGTATTGAGTGGAAATTAAATACATTCTTATACACACTGGTAAGACTTCAGTTTTAATTCAAAGACTGTCACTATCAAAGTAAGATTATAGCTTTACATATAAATTGCTCTCCTTAAAAAACACAGGATTTGGCTTTACCTCTTCAACTAGTATATTAACAACTAACAATTATCCAAGGGTTGTCATGTCTTACCCAAATATGTCTTTTCTTTTAAGCACTCCCAATTTAGACTTTCAAATGTCAATTTCTTTTAGGGATAATTTGCTTTTAAAATTGCAAATCCAACAGAAAAAAAAGTCAAGGGATATCAGCAGTGTTACATTTAATGTTAGTTAATAATCTTGATTTCCTGATTTTACTGAGCTTCCTCCAGTTTCAGCGCTGCTCTAGGAGGTGGTTTTACAGCCTTTTGCATATCTCACCTTGAAGTAGAAGTGACTAGCAGTCATTTCATCTCATTTTCTGAAGTATACCAGCCCTACATTCCTCCTTAACTACTTCAAACCGTTCACTCACCTAATAAATTACCTTAGCAAGCTTAGCTCTCCCTGTGCTGGTTTTGGCTGTGATGGAGCTAATTTTCTTCATAGAGTCTGGTGTGGGGCTGTGTTTTGGATTTGATTTGAAAACAGTGTTGGTAATTCAGAGATGTTTTTGCTTTTGCTGCGCAGGGCTTACCCAGAGCCAAAACCTTTTGTGCTTTTTGTGCTGCACGCTGGGGAGGAGACTGGGGGTGCACAAGGAGTGGGGAGAGGGCACAGCTGGGAAGGTGACCCCAGCTGAACAAAGGCATATTCCACAGCAGATGGTATGTTTTCTCCCTTCATGAAGACATTTAACACAGAAGTCTTCAAACATTCCCTGATTCATCTGAAAAGTTTTGTGGAAAACATCTTGATGGCCACCCACTTCATGATTTCATCTACTATAGTCTAGCTCAAAACATTTCTTTCTAAACATTTAGTGGGACATCCGATGTGGAAAACTTAACGTGAGTCAGACCATGTATACATTACAATGTCACACATATCAGAAGGGCTAAGAATTACTATTGTTCCTCTTTAAAAAGGAAATAAGAGTGAGAATTCAGTATGTACCTTCACAGTTTCAACAGCTTTGCAGTCCTTGCTTTCACTTTCATTGGTTAAGAAGGTTGAGTTATTTTTATTTCTTGAGGCTTTCTGGCTTCTTACATAGGTGAGAATTTACTGCTGTACATCAACCAAAATGTTTTTCATTAGACATGTTAGACTGCTTATTCTAAAATAGCTTTCATAATTTTCTTTAGAAAAATGGATCTAAGGCTTCTACATAGGTCATCATTTGTTTTAGTCACACTTGCTAAGATTCAGTATTGTAGAATCATTTTTTAATCTTTCTTCCTGAGATTTCTTTATTGGCAAGTCACAACAAACTGTAAAATTTGCTACATTTACCATGAACAGCTTGTGAAACATGTCAACTTTCTCTATAATTTTCACAGGGCTTTAATTATGAACCAATGTGATGTTATGAATAGGGGTATTCATAGTTAATGCTTTCAACATGCAGTAAGCAATATTTCTATTAGTTAAACATTGCTCATATCCACAGGCACTACATTCTGGATTGCTTCTTTTGTGAATACCCAGGCATATGCATTTTACTCAATCTGATGGTCAGGTTAAAAAGGAAATGATGCATTTTCCTTGGAATTTTACATTGCAAATAAGGATGAATTTTCTAAGTGGAGAGTTGCAATTCCCTTGGGACAGTTTGTGACTGACATTATATTTTATCTGCACATTGAAACAACACACTTATCAAATGGAAAAGAAGAAGAAAAATTACAAGAGATTTGATCTTCTTTACAGCTTCTAATAGTAAAATACATTGTATGATTAATGAACCTGTCAACTGTAATGGGAAGAATATGTAACAAGTAACTGTGCATTACTTGTTTGTGATTTTTATCTTTTATAAATGCAGCCATGTGTAGGATGATAAGATTAACTCTTTGTGCTTTTAAGTGAACATTATATGCAAGAATAATACAATGTCTGCTGTTTCTGTCAGTTCTCAGTCTTAAGAACTGGAGCTTTCCCTGATTCCAAAACAGCTATATAATTATTTCATCTACTGCTGGATATATTATTCAGAGGGATGAAAGACAAAAGAGCCCACACAGCCTACCTGCCTCTTTCCATTTAGCTTCTTATGCTTTGTACCCTGCAGCTTTTCTCTGTCAAACAAAAAGATTTTAATTTCTTCAGGATTTCTATAGGGCCTACAAGGGGAGAGCCCTGGATGCACACTGTAACCTGCCTGGCATTGAGGCAGCGTGACATGAAGGATATATGTCCTACAGTTCTACACTATTTTTGAGATGCCTACTACGTAATTTTGTATCCTTATGTTTTATACTGCAGGAATAACACCGGGAAAAAAACATCTTTCATGTCCCACTAACTCAAAACTTGAGGAATCCTAATATTGTTTAAGTGCATTGCAGAGATATGGCCTTGAGACGGGAAACAAATCAGGGATTTCAGTTTTCTCACCACCTATCAGGAGGGAAAAAAAAGGGCAGAGTTTTTGCATCTAAGACTCAGAAACTTCATCATATGATGGTAGTCAAATATTTCTAAGGAGGGCATAAAAAAAAAAGTTTGTGAAATTTTCATGTTATGAGAACATCATCATTAAATGTCCATTGACATTAAAGTAAGAGGAAGTTTTTTATTGCCCTTAACTTTATATTTATTCCTTGACTCTCAGCTATCTCATCTTTAATTGACTTGAGTAACTTGTACCAGTGAAAGTAATACACATATGTTTCAGAAGTACAGAAATTCTGAACTAGGAATATGGGAAGTGTTTGCAATTGTAACCAAATCTTGGTCTGTCACTTTGTTCTTCACAAAAAAACAAATTAAAAAAAATTAAATATGCTCTAATGCACTTTAAAATGGGGACATAATGTAAGAATATAATCCATTTACAATTTAAGAAAATAATACATTTCATTTAGCATTTGAGAAGTTGAAGTTTTACGTTTTAAAAGAAAGTTCAAAACAGAAGTACATTTTGAAGCCAGACCTGGGCATAGAGAAAAGAATTTGGTGTGATATGAAAATTGGGAAAATTACCTGTCATTTAGTTGAATGTTATTATGAAAATGATTTGTCACAATATACATCATTTATTTCAAGAAGTTATTTATTGTAATATTACTCCATCAAGTTAGCCTACTAACACTAACAGTACAGTATGACCATATCAACTATATAAAAAATCCTCAATATCAGTTTTTATTTTTATGCTGTCTTTACATTGATATTGGGAAAGAAAAACTCCTATAAAATGAATTGTGTATTCAAGGTCCAGTAATACTTGTAGAGAGGAAAGGTGGAAGTTGTCATCAGTACCATGATATCTCCATGATACATCTTAAGGAAACCTTCTGCAGTGCAAACTACATTATTTTTTTACAGCTACCCCAACTCTCTGAATTCAGGCAAAATGTTAAACAGAAGTGAATCATCAAATATGATTTCTATTGGATCTCCTTTCACACACTTTTGCATCTCCAATGAGATTTTAAATGCCTTTAAAACTCAAAGAAAACACAGGCAAATCAGGTCCATTTGCTAACAGAAAATTATCCCTTTGAAATAGTTTGAAATAGTGCAGACTGTAGTATCCAGTGCCATTTTACCCAAACAAGAGGTTAAGCATTAAAAGATACCCATCAAAACTTCAACAAGAGAAAAGGTATCTGGACAGAAAAGGAAAATAGTAGACTAAAACCTGAAAAGTAAGGGTTAAGCAAATGCACTGAAGTCCTATACTTAGAATTTTAAAGAAACCTCAAACAACTATTAGAGATGCAGAATGATTCCACATGGGAAAAAATGTGCTCAGTAAAATAAAGCACTCATCTTGCAAAGAGAATGGAAGCAGTTTTAGGGTGTTGCACACGAGATAAAGTAGTGTCTACTGTTGTTAGAACACATACAACAACCATTGCTGCTGTCATTATTCTTACACAATCCATCCCAAACTAAGTGTTGAAAGGCTAAGTTGACAAGAAACGCCGATTTTGAGGATGTACCATGTCAAGCCTGTATAATTTTCTTCTGTGAGAGAAAAGTTGCTCTTTTTGTTGGTTGAAAGTAATAGATCTAAATTAGTTTGGTATTTGTAAAGATTTTATAACTCTCTAAACAATGCATTAATAAACACGCAAGAGAAAACATAACCCAGATGAAAAGGCTACAAGACAGAAAGTAATAAAAATTGGACTCAACAAATTAAACTGGGAGGACAGACCAGTTCTATCTGGTATTCAGCAATCTCATCAGCTATTAGAAAAGAAAATTAATAAAATATGAATCCAGCAACCGAGAATTATAAGAGAAGTAGAAAGTATAGCATAAAGAAAAGTTGAAAGACAAATGATTGCTTAGCCCACAAAGTGACATTTCTTTTAAAAAATAAAAAGAAGACAGTGATCAACTTTCTATGTATCCAGTGAGAGTAATAGAAATAATCATCTTAATTTGTAACATGAGACATTTATGGTGGCTATTAGAAGATGAAAATAATGTTCCATCTAGTGTTAAAATAGCTGACCAGCCTTTAGCACTGAAATACAGTGATTTTAAGAGACTCCCTGTTTCTTAAAAAATAATTTCACTAAGCATCTGTCAGCAATGGTCTAGGTTTGTATCCCCAGCCTAATAGGAGAAGAAGGAACAAGATCTCTTCAAGGTAACTTCCATGCACAGTTTTTTACATTCTTTCTAACTCCAGATATATCAATACCAAAGAGTGAGCACACACCCTCTCTTGTAATGTCTCTTACGAAATAGAAGGGTCTTGGACAACCTTGAGCAATGACTACCCTGTGGTACCTGTACACCAAAGAGAGCAAAGGGTTCTTAATTCTTTCCAATTACAAAGGAAAATGTAATTGACATTTACCAGTCTACTTTCATGCTCACTTTTTAATTCAGAGCAAATTCTGAAGGGCTCATCCAGTTGTTCATGCAGGATGTTTCATTTATATACTATTCCGAGTTGTAGTAACAACTGTACCAGCAGCAAAGGTATCACATGTAACAGAATCACTCCAAAGCTGTCCCCACGGCCTAACATGAGATGCAAACATCTGAATCTGTGCCCCACGGTCTGGGTCAACAGGCAGCTGCTCCACAGACTGATCTCAGCCTCCTCTGCTTTCAGCAGCACACACTGACACCGGTTGCCTTCACAGGACGTTAAACTTGACAAGATATCACTGACATGATTTGTCTGCTGCAAATGTCCTGTAGCCAAACCGTCCTCTTCTGTGTAAATGCTTCCTGAAAGAAATGTCTTAAACTCTAGACTAAGTGCTGATGTAGCACTTCAGAGGCTGCAGAAATCAGACATTTACCGAGTTGTCTGAGTTGGTAAGTAGCAGTTTATTTTTAGTGCCTTCAGAAGTGGCGTGAAATGCCTTCCCTGGTTAACATCCCTGCTCCGGCTACACGAGCAGTCAGTTAATATGTTAACATATTACACTTGCCAAAATAGAACTCTTAAACCGCACCCCCTGACATTAATGATAGGCTGTGGAAAGGTTATTAATAAGCTGAGTTTGAGTTTTGCTACCAACTGTCAAATAAAGTGTTATGCTACTGAATTCATAATACAACACTGGAGGGAGGGAATTCTCTACATTTAAAGGATTTATTGTTGTAACTATATTAGTTTTCCATTGTGTATTTTATGCCAAACAGCAAAAAAGTTCTATTCTCATTTGTACCATTATTTACTGTTCTATTATCCCTGGAAGGAAAAAAAGGGACTATGAACAATGTCTAGTTAATCTTTTGGCTTCAACACTTCAGTATGTAAGGAATTTTTTTTTCCCATTGTCCTCAATTAACATGACCATTTTTCAAGCAGTAGCATGTTCAGACATGTTTTCTTTTTACCTATGTGCATTCATAAAAAAGTCTGCCCCTTTATTCTCAAATTTAGCTGGCTCCAATTTTGGGTGGGTTTTTTTGTTTGTTTTGTTTTGTTTGCAGTGGTGGTGGTGGTTTTTTTTAATTAATGGCATCTAGCTAGAAAATGTGCTTCTATGCAAAATGAAGAATTAGTGGTGAAATGCACCAGTTACCAAATATTTAGTTGAGAAATTCTGCAGTGGAATGCTTGGCTTCTTAGCTTGGTCATTGACACATGAATTTGAATTTTCCATCTGTACCACCAGTCCTCAGATATTAGCTTGTTCTGAAGCTGATAGTTAATTGTTGTCCAGTACTCCTTCACTCTGGAGATCACAGACCAAAGTGATTGTCATTACAATTCAGGAGTCACTATGGCACTAAAAGTTGGACTTCACTGTTTGGTTTTCCACACACCAACTCTTCCATCTTTGGAATTAAGCACACAACCAGTACTCTGTTTGGAAAGGCTTATCCTTTTGACTATCTGACAGTGTCAGTAAATGGTTTTATTTTTAGTTAGCAAAAAGGCCTAAGTATTCTTATTATGATTTCCTATACTCCTCTGGCAATAAAGCATGATGTTTAGAGAAAGAACAAGTCATTTTTCAAGTTAGAGGAAGGTTACAGCAAGTATTTTAAGGCTCTTTCTGTTGCATCAAAAACTTTCTTACTGTATTTTTTCTTGTTTTATAGAAGTTGCAGTTAAATAATTGAGAAAAAGCATCCTCTTTGCTTTTCTCTGCAATTTACAGCTTTTGTCTCTGAGAAACTCCTTTGAGGCAATGACAGTAGACCTTTGTTGCAACTCTAGATACTGAGGTTATTCCAAAACATTTTTTTCAAATACTACTGGAAAATCCACCACTACCTTATTCCAAGACTGTCTTGGGTTTGTTTCTTACACAAAACAAAACCAAGCTCTCCACCCCATCTCTACAGCACTTGGGGACCTGTCAGCTAAAAGAAGTCTGGGGAGAAGTTTGTAAATCAGAAAAAAAATAACAGAACACTAGCTAGAACAATAAGGATTGAAAATACTTCAATTTTACAAAATTTGTCACTACTAAATCATTTTCAGCAGTGCAGGTCAGATGCAGGAAAAATTTCTGCAGTGAAATGTCAAGCTTGCAATTGCAGAGGATGATCATCATTTAAAAGTCTGCCACAGCATTCCTCACCTACTGCACGACAGACGCGGTTAGTGCTTGTGGATATTGGCAATTGTTACATGCAATTACTCATATTTCTTTATAAAGTGCTCTGTAACTGCACTGTAGTGATTCTGACAGTGTTTTTGTGTCCCTTGGCTGTTTCAGTGTCTTATTGTATAACCTCATGGTGTTGTTTTTGGATCAAGCTGTATAACTACAAAATGCAGAAATGTTCATGTATTTAAGGTGACTCTAATGAGTTTGTTTAACTTTCAACGTATCCCTTTGAATACCAAACTCAAGTCTCAGCCCTGAGTACTCATCCACAGCTGCAATAAATTTATTTACTCTCCTGATGATGGTCAAGGCTGCAAATCAAAATGTCAGAGAAACAAGTTGTTTAATAATTTTTTAAGCTATTTTTAACCCCTCAATGTCATCTGATTTTGAGATTTTTAAAAACATAGTATAAAGCGTATGCAACTCTGTAACATTCGAGAGCAGAGCATTGGCATTAAAAGGCCAAAAATCATACCATTGGTAATAAATAAACATGTTGTTAATATAGAACAAGTATTGCTTTCACACCCCTGAAAGGTTATAAACATAAAATGTGGATTTAAACAAATGGGCAATAAAACACTTCTGAAAAAATACGTATACAGGCTACATATATTGCATATGATGAAGAGATGAGAGCATTCTGGCTGATGAAAATGTCCAGGTGTTTCCTAATTCTCTAAGTGGGCATTTTCTGAGCTTAAGAATTTCACACTTGACAGATGCAACTTCCTGAACCTTCTGGTAACACTGTAGATATACCAGGGAACCCCAAGAGGCAGCACTGGCTTTTTTTTCTCAGCACTGCATGCAGGGTCTTTCAGGTCAGCTGCCTGCTAAGTGCCTCCTCCAGACAGCCTACCAGGTCCGATGCTGTGTACACACAAAATGCAAAAGCTCTCTGGGGGTGGAAAACACTGTAAAATTGTAAAGGATTATTATAGTTTCGGAGACACCAACTACGAGTGCCAGGCTTTTGGTACAACATACTGATTAGTTTCATAGTAGTGGCTGCTGACAATTGCTACCTAATTAAAACAGTATTATCATAACTTTTTTTGCTGTGCTATGAAGATGCACTTTTCTGGAGATTTGATGTTCCAGGAACAGGTCTCTTTGTAAAGCTTATTAAGTGAAAATAAGGATCATCACTGATCTATAGTCTACCTAGTAGAAGCTCTTGAAAGCATCAAGCTCTTCTATACTCCACCAAGGCTGCTATTCTTTCCTCCTAATATAAATAAATCAATCATTTATAGAAAAGAATCTCTAATTTTTTGGACTTCAGTTCTGCTGGTACAGAAAAAGACATATATCTTTACACTTAAATTAAGGTTTATTTTGGTCCCAAATTTGCCCCTCAGGGGCACAGACATCAGGAAATCAACAGGAGGGTAATTTTTCTGTACTCTCAGCTTAGACAATATATGGTCCCAAATAAAACATAAGCAGAGCCCCTACTCTCCTACCATTGCCTGTGAAGCCAAGATGAGCATGCAGTCCAGATTTATATCTTGGAACATTATTTCACCTATTTTTTTCCAACTTTGTCACCTTCTCCTTTGCATGTATGGATCCATGTCCTCTCCTCCAGTCAGTTGTTTCCTTTGGTTGGTTTGTTTTTTCCTGGGACAATGGGTTGTAGCTCAGAATTAACTTAGTTTTTTTCAATCATAAAGATGTAATGTTGCCAAATCTGTACTTGGGAATATTGAAAATGCTCAGATTCTGTAGGAGCTACAGCAAGCAGAGGGGAGCACACTGTCACTGTCATTTCATCCTAGCAATAGGTCAAACACAGAAAACTGCTGTCTGACTACATTGAAAAATAATTCCCTTTTACTACTGCACAATGTTAATAATTTAAATAGAAGTGGTGGTAGAATAATAGAACTTGATGCCACACCCTCTTCCTTTCTGAAAGTGTTACACATGGCAGCTGCATTAGAAAATCAGGGAGTATGCAGTAAGATATCTACCCTTTGTAATATATATGTCTTTTTAAAGAAAGGTGTGAGTACATTCTGAATAGGTCAGTTTCTGAGCCTGGCATTTCTTCTCTTTTTCCTATGACCTTTTACTAAACAAGTGGGGTATTTGCAATCTTTTTGGAACTGTCCATCCATTTGAGGCAGTGAATATGAGAGTTTGACTATACCAGAATTATTGCAGTGGGTTATTGCAAGGGCAGAAACCACCTACTGCGGGTGGAAATGTTTCTTCCATAACAGCATGTCTCCAATTCAGGTTTAACTTTACTTTGTCTTCTGTTTGTTCATCCACATTTCTAAAGATTTAAATAAATGTGCAGTCACATTTGTTCATGGAAAGTAACAAATGAATAAAACTGCACTGGACAGATTTGAGTTTCACAATGTATGCTGAAACAGATGTCTTCTTTTCAATGGCTCTGGAAAGAATTATTAATATGGACCTTCCTTGGTTATGAAAGAGACAATTAGGAGCTTTAATCCAATCTCTAATAGTTCAAAAATGTTATTTTTATTAGATTTCAGCAGCAAAGAATACCATTTAGATAGATCACCAGAGTAATAAGCAACATGATGCTGGGTTCCACCACATCTGTGATATTTTAAAAATACAGTCTACCGGTGCCAAACTTCAGATTTCCCATGGGAACATTTATAAGAATACAAAGCTCAATAGGCAGCACTGATGCTGTATTAAGGATTTGTGTCATTTCCAGTACAGAATAAACATGTGCTACAAAGGGGCACGTAGGATTTTATTAGTAGAGAACTGAAGTTTGACTTACATGAAGGATTTGATTCTGTTCAGTACAGCACAGAGCTATCACATTTTCAGAACTTTTTTCTGCTGTACCAAGACAAAGGCATGGCGAATATTTAAATCTTTTGTTAATGAGCCAGATTTTAACCCATTGAGAAATAGTTTTAAATACGGTTTATAATCTGTTCAATGAATATGATAGCTTTAGCTTGGTCCCAACTGGATACTTTTCCATATTTCAAAACCTACTCTGCTTCCCAAATTTAGCACAGTAGCAATTTTTGGTGATACAAAGCCAAGAACTGAAATTCTAGGGTGTTGGAGATTGGGTTTACGGACTATTGGAGAAGCTGTGAAGAGGAGAATATACAAGGTCTGTCACTGCCATCTGTCCCCACCCAAACAATTTAAGGAGCAGAAATGCTCAGTGATTTGCTCAGAATGAGCAGGCCTATTCAGGCTGCCACAGAGGGATTCCAGAACTGATCCTGATCTGAGAATGTGCACTCATATAATCCAGCGTAGGACCACACTAAAGCATCATTATAACAGATACACAAGGTTTCATGCTCACTCTCTCATCAATAGGTCCAAATGCTTAAACAGTAAGTTCTTCATGGACATGTACCAAATAGCTACAGTTAAGCCAAGGTTAGGGAGAGCTGGGGTTCAAGAGTTATACTGAAACTGTAATCCTCAAAGCCACAGATCTAACCGCCAGCAAAGCAAAACACTTCTTGAATTTCTGTGTCTCCTTTAGATCAAGGAGTATTAAAAAAAACCTACAGCTTGGTCCGTGGTGGAGAGTGTGCCAAATACAATGTGGTGTGTGGATAAATCCTACAAAATCTTCATTTCCAGAATAAATGCTACTCCTGATGGGAAACATCCCTTTTTAAGTTCTCCGGCACAAATGTCTTGCTCATGGGACTAGGATGCAACAACAGGAGTTTGACAAAGCAGAGATTACAGTCACTTGGTTGAATCACAGTGACAAAAATGGGCCTTAACTTAATTCCAGCTCTTAACAGCTAGCTGTCTCCAGCTCTCATCTTTGCATTCCCTGAATGCAAGGAAAGTAATCTCTTGTTTTCCTGGAAGTTGAATCCAGCACAACTATAGACAATGATCCATGCATAACACTCATTTGACCACAGGGCATGAGCAAGGACCCCCTATCAGCTGGATTTCATGCTCAGAATATCAGACATGAGAGATTTTGGTTGACTGGTGGATGGATGGTCTGAGACTAGAGCCGTGGTTAGTTTTCAGAAGACCAGAGATGAAAGATCCGGGTCTGCCATTAGGTTTTTAAAGGACCAAAAGCTTGAATGCAGGCAAGAATCACTTGGCACAAAGGTGAGATGACAGCTTTGATAGATGTGGCTTTAGCCTGTTAAGTAGTTACATTAAATGAGGGGATAGAAAAACTGACTTTATAGTTTGACTCTTTTTAATAGAGCTACAAGTATTTCTGATGAGGACCAAGGAAATTATATTCCTACAATACCTGCAACAGGGAGGTTTTTCTAGATCAAAGTAGAATTTGATTAGGACACAAAACAAAGTTGAAGTCCTTGGTTTTTCTAGGTTTTTCTAGGTCTCTTGTGGACTAGGAAGAGGGCTGAGCTTAGTAAGGCTGAATAGCATCTAAAACAGAGTAAGTATCATGCAATATAAGACTAGGAGTAGGCTGGGCATCAGGCAGGTGCCAAATAGTTCTGAAATGTGTCACTGGATCTTGAAAACACAGTATATTTAAGGTGATCATTATTACCAGAAAATGAAGGTCATTAATTCTGAGAGGCATATAGATCAGAGGGCTACACCTTTACTTAGGACAAGTTGATATGAGTCAGTGTTTGGAACATCATGTGAGAACAGTATTTATTGACAGAAATTGATATGAACTACGTTGAACTTCACTCAGAAGGAAATGCTTACAAAGAAGTATAAAATACAATTTTCCTAGGTCAATGATAATGCACCTTTGACATATCTACTCAGTTTGGTATCACAAGTGGCCCAAACTCACCACTGCTGGTCAGAACTGACCCTCTCCTTTACTCCTTGTATTGATTTGTCAGTGCTACCTCCACATATGTACAAAAAACAAATTTGGTGGTATTTACCATACCTTCCTGGAATGGAAACAACAGCATATTATATCATGTAATCTAGAAAAACATCCCCATGGGTTAGATTGGGTCTGCCCTTCCCTCCTCAAAGGATATTAGGTTATATCACCTTTCACTCTCAGTGGCTATACTTCATTAATGTTGCAATAAAATTATATAAGGTTAAGAAAAGTAATCTGCCACCATGCACCATTATGCAGATTTCTCATATGTATGTGACCTGCTATATTAGACAAGTTTCCATTTCGAAATTCCATATTTGCAAGCTTTTTTTCTCGATGCACAATAGAAAACTGGCTCTATGTGCTGGGCTCATAAAGCAATTTTTTGTGTACTCAGGACAACTGTATTTTAAGTCTGACTGCCTGTTGCTTCTCCTCTTGTTTCTGTTAGTCTACCGCCAGATTTACTGTTTTTCTTCACATGAAAATTACAGTGCTTTCTGTGCACTGCTGAATGTGTAATGTCCTACAGGTTGGCAGACACAGTAAAAGCATTTCCCTGGAACAGGTCTGACAAAACAGCTGGGGGTGTTTGTAACAGGGAAGGGCTTAAAGGCCGTGGTCAGAACCATGGTGGGTTTGGCTCTCTTCAACGGTGCCGGAGTCCCACACTGAACAGGAATGGAGCCAGATTCTCTCTCCTAAATCCCATTTAAGTATTCGTGTAAAATATTAGACACAGGAGAAGTACTAGAGTTGGAAGGCCTCCAAGATATGAATTTTTGTCAGGAGTGATCTACGGCAATGTTCATCAGTCCTCCTGACCCTACCATTCACTTGCCAAAGCTCACAAATGTAGCAGAGCCATGTAATGTATTTAAAACATCTCAAAAGTCAAGAGAAAAGAGACAACTGTTACCACGGTCAGCCTCAGGCTGCCCTGTGCAGGGGAAATTTGTGCTGCACAGACACCTCTACCTGGGGAAGTCTGCATCAAATGCCTATTATAAAGTCTAAGTCTGGGAACTGCACTTGGGTTTGGACACATGCTCTTCACAAAAAGTAACCACAGCTACTAGGGCAGAGCAGTGTAGAACAGTGCTTGCGAGGAAAAAGGAAACTGAAGGTCAGAGTGAAACTATTTCTCTCTTAAATCTCATTTTAGCAAGGCTCTGGCTCCCCTGAGCATGGTGAATTATGTGTGCCTGTGTGGATAGATGAACAAAAAACATATTGAGAAACACACAGAAGTCACTTGTAACTGCCAGGTCCCACTTAAAATTAAACACATGCAGTGGATTTTAAGCTTTACATTAAGATTTTGCTCTGTTCTCTATTTCAAACCATATACACAGTATACGGTTTAGGAATAGGGAGTATAAGCAGTTTCTTTTATGTATTTTTCAGGTACTAAATGGTTCCAAGAAAAAAATTGATTTATATTGGAATACTAGATGCAGCTCCTGCTGAAGCTTATACATATAATCTTCTACTGAAAATTAATTTTATGTGTGTATATATATATGTTTATATAGATAGATAGATAAACCTTCTTGGATTTCTGTCTAAAATTTTTGCAGAAGAGTACATTATACTCAACACTTCACACCAAACCTTTAATGTGAAGGCAAATTCATTACCTTCAAAAGTAAAGTAAGCCTTAAGAACATACTTTCAACAGTTGAAAGCTGCTTCTTGAAAAATTCTGGACTATGTAACTAATTTTTCCCCTTATCTCCATTTACCCTTGACTGATGCTTGACTCAGAAGGGAGTTGTGAGTGTTCCATGTTCCAGAAAAGAGCAACTGACAGGCTCTTGACTTTTGTAGCAAGAAAACAAAATTGAATGAACTATTTTGAAACACCTGAATGCTTTCAAAGTGTCAATCAGTAGGAAAAAACTCCATATATATTACAGAGTAAGTGTTGTGTTTATTTCAATACTATGCACACATTTTGGGTGACCTTAATAATCTACCACCAATGTAAGTTCTTAGGAGTGACCCTCTTTTTCAGAGTCAGGCTACTCAAACTTTTCAAAACAGGCCCAGTAAAGCAAACAAAGCAGAAGAGGTATTAAAGCATATCCTTGAAATTTATGTTGAAACGATTTCCTGAATAGAATGAACCCGATGACATGTTTGAGGTCTTTCTTGAAAAAGGGCTTACATGCAAACATGGAATAATAGTGAAAGGCTAGAGATATGCAAACAGAGACAGATAAATTTCTACATTATTTATATAAATATAATAACTATATCAGTGCTTTAGAAGCCTTGCACATCTCACCATGTTTCAGACTTTTAGTCCATGAGTTTCATTTCTAAGCATATAATTGCATTTCTTTCTTAATGCCCATCACCTTATAAAATCCCACACCTTTATGAATTTAAAAAAGAAAGTAATGCACTGAAAGGAAGAAAAAATATGCTAAATGACACACTGAACCACATATATTTTCTACAATAAAACAAAAGCTTTATGGTAAACTGAAAGGAAAAGAAAGTGAATATAGTGGGCAACATGTAAGTGTTCCCAATGTGAAGAGTGGAGCAGGCCAGGGATGATAAGGCGATCACCAGACAGATCCACAGTGATGAGGCAGTGTTGGAACCCTGAAGGCTGAAAATTTTGGGTTTTCTGAGCTGAGGGGTGCTGACCCTCAAGCAAGTACCACATTTGACTTGAGGCCATAGGAAAGGCTCCCAAGATTGGGGGGCAGCACAGAGGTTTTGGGTGTGTAGTTTGAATGGTGTTGTTAGGATTTTAGTACATAGTAATATATGGGAGCCAAGATGGAGACTTTTGGGTGTGGTCAGTTGCCTTTTTGCACCTTCTTCTTCCTTCTTCACAGATTTGTGTGGTTTTCTGTGACTGGGTGAAAAAGATCTGCAGTGCGGACCAAGAGTGATGGGTCATTGGGTTAAAAGAATAAATAATATAGGTGTCATCTTGTTATTGGATAAGTAGCACTTAAAAGACCTTGGCAGGAGTTAGAGATTAGACATTTTGCTAGCTTGTTAGTTGGGACTTACACCTTGTAAATTTGGAAGTAGATAAGAAATAAACAACCAGTTGAGAACACAGTGACTACGCTTGACCTCAGAGAGAACACTCCCACAAGGCAGGTCCAAATTGGAGCCAGGAAGTCACACTGGCAGTAGATCCTTGGTTCGGAGGTCTGTGGCCAGGCACAGCCCAGGTGAGCACCATGGTCTGGGGCCTGAGCTAAATGCAGCTAAAATGCAGTTCCACAGCAAAGCAGGGAGGGCGTGAGGAGGTTTTGTAGGCTGTTTCCCAGCAGGCTGATGCCAGTCACAAGTCCAGGAGTGGGAGCTGGTCCTCACACTGGCAAGCCAGGACTCCTGCCTGCAGAAAAGGCTGCTGAGCCTGTGGGGTACTCATGTTTCTTCCTGGATAGATAAGGATGGTTTGGTGCCATGGGCTGGGATTCACCTAATTACCCCAGACGCCTCATCCAATCAAAAGGAAATGCCAGTGACTGGATCACTGAGCCTGAAATCTTGCAGAGTAGGCATCTTTCAGAAACTCTGAACTAAGCCTGGTGTATAAAATTGAGACTCATAGAAAGCCCCACACCTTATTTTCCTGGAAGGACTTGCTTATGTAACTTCATAGCATGGTGGCAGTGGTGCAATCTCTCTCATGTCAAATTCTGCAGCACATGCTGATGTTTCTTATGTCATCTGCTTAAAATGTACACTATAACCCAATGGTGCCTTTACTGCAGACTTAGCATACATTCCCTCTGCAGTCTAACTGGATTCTTGAATCTTGAAATATCTCAAGAAATTCCTCAATTTTGGTTGAAAAGTCTTCCATTTGGACTGAAGAGGGAAAGCAGACCATTTTTTTCATTTCTACTGCCTTCCTGATGGCCCAGAAAATAGCATAAGGTTTGAATTCCCACAAGACAACTTTCCAAGGGAGGGGCAAGGATAAATAAACTCTGTCATCTCCCTTTCTAAAGCAAGGACTGGAAGCACAAAGCAGGTGTGTAAAAGGTGGTCACCCAGCGGCTTCCCTTCAAGCACAAATCTGTCACACAACTTTTAGACTTTATTTCATTATGAAAAGAGTGAAAAAGAAACCTCTTCATGTTACAAACAACTCCTAGGAAGCAAACCACAAAAAAATGTTTGGTAATTAATAATTCATGATGAAGCCAATCTAATAAATGTGAGAGTGCATGGAAAATAAACTAGGACACTGACAGAAAGCCTTTGGTAGGCCACTTAAAATGAAAGACAATGCACTTCTGAATGCAGGAGCTCACTGGAGACTATCCAACATGGGCAAAACTACTGCTGTCAAAAGAGCAGAACGAAAGGAGTCAGGCACAGCTGGTGGAAATACACAGTAAAATTTCTTGAGGATAATTTTAATTATATTATCATGGTCACAAGAGAGAGGCTGAACTCATGTCCTGATGGAAATTGATTACCCTCCACAAGGTGTCCCTAAGAGAGCCCCAAACGGAGCCAATGTTTCAAAAGACAGTCTGGTTTCTAGTCTTACCAGGTTAGTAATGTCCTGTCCTTCCAGCAGTGCAAAAGCCAATCTAATCAGGTGTGAAGCATTTGATGTATGGAAAAAATTAACCAGCATCTAGAGAGAGAACCTGGCATAAGATGAAGAAACCTGGCAGCTGAAACAATAGACCTGGCAAAATCTACAGGAGTTTAATTTCAGTTTTGTTGAAGGTAATTCTTTTCTGCTTTCTATTCTACATAGTCTTTCTTTCATTTTCATTCTAGGCTGTAAATCCAAATAAGTAAGCAGGCTATTCTGCTGTGTGTCAAGACATCATTCTGCAGAAAAGCACAAAAAGAAATTTCATTTATTTATCTGTAAACTCTTTGTTTCAAAACATGGCTCTAAAATGAATTTTACAAGCATCCTTTTATGGAATGCAAATAATATCAGTTAGAATATCTGAGGATATATTAATAACAAAGTAAAAGCAAAGTCAAGTCTTACTAAATTCAGTAAATATTCTCACAAGCCAATGGAAAATAGTGTTAATTTTTAATAAGCACTTAGCTAAAATTGGTGTCTTGCATATTGGAGAATTGCTGAGGAAGTCAGGCAGCTCTTTCATATAATTATTTGTCTACTCAAAGAATGTGTGCAGTATTTTGTTTCAAATCAAAACCAAAACCAAAACCAAGTACCCACACTTCAGATTTATCTAGTGTTTTACCCAAAGGCATTCTCTTTTAGCTCTTTTTGAAGATCACCAGTTTCTGTCTGTCCTTGGATTTCTTCTGCCTTCCTTGAAATGCCTGGTGTTTTTTGGTGGGTTTTTTTTTTTTGGGGGGGTGGTTTTTTTTTGTTTTGTTTTTTGGTTTTGGTTTGGTTTTTTTTTTTGGTTTGTTTTTTTTTTCCCCTCTATATACGCCTTCAGAAAAAAGAAAAGAAATTGCACCCGTATCTATCATCCCAAACTCTCCTCATACATTTCGTCTTCCTGAGTATGGCCAGAGTTTTGGGAAAGGCTTTGTATTGTGCTGCTTCCCACTCCCCCAAAAAAATGAATTGCATTTTTCTTGACTGACTAGTGGCTCTACCATAGCTTGGCCTTACTGGGATTTTCATGCAACTCTGAGAATAAGAAGATATATTTAGAAAAAATAACCCTTTCTTTGTTGTAAAGCTTACTTCAGTCAAAGTGCTCAGTGATGAGTAGTTTAGTTTTATAAACACACAAATGAACATTAACACTGTAGATCAGCTTGATTTATATCCATGTATTTTCCTCCTAAAATAATGTGGAAACCTCTGCCGGTAATTAACATCTTTAGCAGGATGATTAGAGCATCGTTTTTCACACTCTGCTCTGGAAGAAGCTGATGTCCTTTCTACAAAAGCAACAATATAAACTCCAAAGTTAATTTTCTCAGGTACTGCTATCACCGACAGAGAATTGTGTTGTACTGCATTGATCCTACACTGGCAGTAATTACAGCAGCTGGCACAGTTGGTCCCACACACGGTAGATGTGCAACCACGTGTGCATCTCATCATCTTCTGTTACAGAGGAAGTGTGCTGCTGTATCTACCTACACGTATTGAGGATACAGGGCAAGGGGCTTGTCCTTGGGGGTACATGTATGCCATTGGACACTCGTAGTAAAAGAATGCCACAGCGTGGTTCCATCACGGGGCAAAAGTTCTCAGGAGCAGATAAGTATGTGGAAAATGTTGAGAAATCTGAGTATATTGCAATCTCTGCATTTTCTCTATTCATACATTTGGAGAAAGTTGTGGCAGGACAATTAAAAGCGTGATGATACCACAACATCAGTTTGACTAATAAACAGTAATAAGAAATGTTTCCAAAACTGCTGTGAGACAATTTTAATGAAGTTGTGTGCACAGCTGCCTCTGACCCTCTGCCACACTGGCACATGAATACTCAAGGATATGTGCACCTACTCACAAGCAAGGGACTGCTGATATCTGAAAGCAAGCTCTTCCAAACCACTACAAGGCAGCAGCTGACAAATTCTATACTGACAAGGAAACTGTCAATATTGAGATAACAGAAGTTTGAAGAAAATTGTTGATGTGATTTAATTTTGAATGCTGAATTTAGCTCATTTTCTCCAAATTAAAAAAAAAAATTTAAAAGAAAGCAACCATGCCATTGCTTGTTCAACCTTCCCCTCCTCCCCCCCTCCCATTGCTGGGGTTAGGTTCAAGGCAGAAAATAAGAATTATGTACATTTCCTTCAATGAACAATACAGTCATGGGCATGGAGATGTGTGGTGTTACAATGGGGCAAAATGATGTTGTGCTGTTTCACCATTAGACTGCATGCTTGAAATTATTTGGAGAAGAAGCTCTTAAATTTACAGGTTTTCAATGACATAATGGAATCACAGACTGTTTTGGATTGGAAGGTAGAGGATGATCATCATAGAGATGATCTCGTTCCAACCCCCCTGTCATGCACAGGGAGACATTTCACTAGACCAGGTTTCTCAAAGCCCCTTCCAACCTGGCCTTGAAAACTTCAAAGCATTTCTTCCCAATATCTAATCTAAACCTGCCCTCTGTCACTTAAAAGCCATTGCCCCTTGTCCTATCATTACATGTCCTTGTAAAAAGTCCCTTTCCAGCTTTCATGTAGCCCCTTTATATACTGCAAAGTGCTCTAAGGCCTCCCCAGAGACTTCTCTTTTCTAGGCTAAACAACCCAAATCCTCTCATCCTGTCTTCATAGGAGAGGGTCTCCATCCCTTTGTGGCCTCCTCTGGACTTTTTCCAGCAGATTCCTGTCATTCTTATGTTGGGGAATCCAAAGGTGATTGCAGTACTCCAGCTGGAGTTCCAAGAGGAATACAGGGGGACAATCCTTTTCTCCTGCTTTTTCTGCTGCTGATTCTTGTACATAGATTTGTGGTGGGAACTTCATTCAAGTCACAGAATATTTTTGTGACTCTCATTTCTTTCTGTGTGAATTGCTGTTGCTCTGCATTATAGGCTGGGACAGAATGTCCTACCAAAGGTGCAGTCATTTCTTCCACAGAAGAAAGAAAATTTCCTCCCTGAGTTCATCATCTTGACGAAGGCAGACATTGATACTTTTCTCCATTTTGTGTACCTCTATTTCATCCCTGTTCAACAACTTCTCAGATACCACCCTACCAAGTATGGTAGATGCAATTAATTTAAAAGAGACTGGAACCTGCTGCATTTGGGGGCACTGGGTATCAGGACAATAAGGCTCACCGTGTTCCACTGGTTATGTTTTAGTTATTTCAGGCTTGAGATGCTCCTTGAAATGTTACATACACTGGAGAGCTTTGGGCAGGTCAGGCAGCAGTTTCCAAGGCTTTCAATTATACAGACACTCTGTGAATGAACAACTGAGAAAAGACAGTTATAGGAACAGTGTTAGGGAGTCAGCAAGAATCTCTGAAATCTAGAACCTAACCTGTAGAAAAATCCTGAGATTTGACAGCCAGGAGAACAGACATTTTGTGGTGACAGGAAACAGGGTGTTGAACCAGCACAGGGAGGTTGTGGATAATAAAGCCTTTTCTGTTGCTTGGGCTCCGTATTCTGGACAGTGTCATGAAATACAGAAATTATGCTACCAACAGAAAGTGCCAAGAGGCCCTGAAGGGACCTTTACACTTGATATTACCACTGGGATTTATAAGTCAAACCCTTATCCCACTGGCATAAGCAAACCCAAAATTCAAGCCCAGATCAACCCAATTTTAAAGAGCTTGTGGCTGACAGATACAATCCAAGGAAGACCTCAAAAGAAGGATGAAAGTAAGTCATAACTGAATAAAACTTCCTTTCTTTCAAATTTCAACTTGGAATACACTTTTTAAACTTGCATTTTTTTATTCCTTCTTCCCCTAAGACTAGCTATGAATCTAGAGCATAGTTCAACAAGACAGTAAAATTAAATTATACTTAAGCTTGGTATGAAAATGCTTTAAAATTCTGTGCGCATCTACGAGAGTACTTAATTAAAATAAATTATACTTTATTACTCATTACAATATCTATAAAATTTTAATAACAATAAGGTTGTGATATCTTCACCATTGCATTTATGTGAAGATTATTATTAGGTACATACCACACAGTGAAGCTAACCAACAAGGGAGAGAGGTGTCAGTACATACCTTTCATGTAAGAAGTAAAAAGAAGCAAATGCAAAGATATAGGGTTTTGTTCTGTTTTACTTAAATTTTCTGGGAAGTCAGTTTCTGGGTGAAAATGGCATTTGAAACTTCACTTTCAGAACATTGAAAGTGTCATTGAGGTAAAATGAAATTTTACAGCTCCCTGAAGGCCTAAATGTGTCAGTCTGTATAAAGTAAACTGAGTATTGCTGTGTCCTTCATGGGCAGGACTGCTGAACAGCACATCCACTCCCCACTGCACTGGGTGTTGTGTCCAGCTACGTGGGCAGGGCACGGAAAGAAGAAGGTGCTGCTCCCTTTTTTGTTTTTTCACCCGGAATGTTTAGACTTAAAGATGTCCTCTGTGCATATTACATGCTGAATCTTTTTGTCAGACAGACACAATTCCTTCAGACACTTGCAGAGGCCCAGAATAGACCTGGATCAACGCAGAGCCCCCATATTTGCCACACTCCTGCAACAAGGGTACACCAGGGTGGGCCAAGGAGGGGCGTGCAGCCCCACAGAGCTGAGGAATTATGTGTAAGGAAGCCTAGGCTTACATTGGGTTTATGCTCTTCAGTCTCCTGCTGTGTGAGCTCCAGAGTGATTTTTAAGGGCTGCTTCATGGGAATTGTGTTGTCATGGCTGGAGTCAAGGTATGCAGCACTCATCTGTTTGAGGAAACAATGAGTGAGAACTCTCTAGTAGATGGAGCCCTTGAGAGAGTTTCTTTTGACACTTCCTAGGCTTTTTAGAACTGAGAAATCAACCTTAATTGGAACTTAAAGACATGATATGGTAGGAATGACCAATGACACTTGATAGTTGAACCTGAATCACATTTACAAAACAAGTCATTTATAGGATATATTTCAAAACAGGGCTCTTCAATATGTTTAAATATTTTCTCTTAATCCCTCAGCTCTTGAGATCATTATTCATAATTCATAAATAATAGTGTAATGCCCACTAAAATACCTATATGAAAATGTGCTTTTCCATGGAGTTGCAAAAGCTAATGTATTTTTACATCTAGGTATATTCCTAGAGTAAATAAAATGCTGCAAAATACCCTTTAGTTTAATTGCATCTATTAACATACAGATCAAAAGAGAAAACAACTGAGTTTACTCATTACCTTTATCATGACAGCTGTGGGCAAAAAGATCACGCTAGTCTAAGGGTAGTCTTGCTTTCTTGATCCTTAGTAGTTTAATTTCCCGTGTCAAAACTAACTTTTAAACTACAAAAAAGTAACTTAATAATAATAACTATAATCTTTTAAAAAACCTATTTTTGTTTGAAGACAGCTAGTCAATTTCTGACAGGTAGTGTAAACACAGAAAACTGTTCTGTAAACTCAAAAATAGCCACCCTAATAGAGTACAGTCATCACCTACAACTTATATCAAACTACATCTGACAAAACTCACTTTAAAAAGGCTTAAACAATCATTACAACCTCGATGAGGTACTGACAAAAAGGTAAACAAAAACAGCAAAAAACCATTTCCACTGTGGATTACTTCATAAATTCTGTCAGTCCACAATGTATTGTATGTTCTTCAGAGATTATGACTGATCCATGACATTTCTGAGACAGCCCACTGCAGTTGCAGTATTATGGCTTTAAATGTAATATTGGACATCACCATGAGAAAAGAATACCCCCAGGAGTCGAGGACAGAAGGTAATACAGTGGCTCTTTCAGTGGTGTGGGAGACACGGCAAACTGCTGCATAGCTGAACAGTTCCCCTTTGTTCTCTCTTCGGCTATGGATCCGATTTCTCTGAATTGGGCTTATTACAATAAATACAGATGCACAACATGATTATTTATGGGAAGAAAACAGACAAAAGAGGTTGAGTTGCTGGTACCTAAAACCTCATTTTCTGAGCTTCTCCCCTTGAGGCCCTTTTCATTTGTTGCACCATTGTATTCTCATTGTTGCTCAATGATACAAGCCTAAGCTGTTCATCAATTTACCCACTCCCCCAATCTCTTTCTCTCTCATGTGTGCTTCCTCTCTCTTCCCATGTTAATAGTTCCCCTGAAATCCTATCACTTTGCTGGAGGATTGATGTAAGTCTCCAGCAATTAACATAATTACAAGCCTGATTATCTTCTAATTGCATTATGAGTATTTGGTTATTCACAACACAAATTAGAGAAAATTAAAGAGGAGCAAGATCCTGTGGTGTGGGCAGTATGCTTTCTAAACTGTTATAATCATGTGAATGCTGTGGGATAACAAGAAGGTGAATACATTTTATATTCCTATTGGCTCACAGTTCTTCTTGTCATTGTGTAATTTCTTTTTCTTCTTTCAACTGTGTTTCGTGTCACTGAAAGATGCAGTCCTACTTCATTTGTTTGGGTGAGTTTACTGACAACATATAGTAAACTACAGTAGATGCCATATTTTTCTATATAGATTCAGCAGAGTAAAATGAAATTCAAACAAAAAGCACTTAGATAGGCTTCTCTACAACTGAGAAACATCAATAATTCAAATACATAATTAAGGGATACTCTTTGTGGTGACAGGGGAACATAAAAATAAAAACCATCAAGAATTGCATATTCTTGCCTGTCTCTTCTTGAGTTTTTGAGGTTATTGCATTATTAGTTAAATAATCAGGGGTAAATTCAAATAGTGAGTAATTGCTAGAGGGCAGTTTGGCAGTTTTAAGCCTGAATAGGACTTTGATGCAGCGTAACCAATAAAGGACAAAAGTCACTTAATTGTCAGCAAGGCCAGCAATGAAAAAGTGTGCCTGAAATGAACAGAGTGGAAATTCATGGAGGGAAAATTAAGTAACTGGATATATTTAAAAATATTTTTAAAAAGAAAATATTTGGAGTTTAACCAAAACATGGAGAGAAAAACTTATGACAGGGAAAGGGAGCAGGCTTACAGAAGAAATTGCTGCTTTTGCTATTGTTGGGGTTGAAAATTGTGAATGCTGCTGGAAAAACAGGCATTGCATGCCTCATGCAGGACTAACCACCCTTTTATACACAAAAAACCAGTGAGGTAGGAGGTGGGGAGGTCTGTTCAAAGTAAACCAGCTGAACTCCCCCTGGGCAGTGCTTTGAGCATCTGAGCATCATGGTGACCTCCACCCTAAGTAACTGCCAACTCTTCTTGCATTTTGGGATAACTTGGTGCCTGTCTGGTTATGAGCCAAATCCTGCTAATGTTCTCCATCTTACAGATGTGTTGTTAATAGAAATTAACTCGGCAATGCTCAAAACTGGTGTCCCTGAATGAATTTACAGGATACAGCAGTGATCTAATGTAAGTAAATATAACTTTGCCTTCTGTACTAAGGACCTGTAGTATCTTCTTGGTCCCAACATTCCCAGATAGTGCAAAGGGCACCCAGACACAAGGGAATAAACTGATGACATTTGCTTATTTCAAAAGGGTCAGCACGGAGTCTTTGTCAGGAATTTTGCCTTCTGACCTGGGAACGGCACAGCGTGGAATTCAAACGTGTGACCCAAGGCTTTGTAGCTGTGAAGTGTCCACTATGAAAACACATCTCTATTCATCTAATTCCCTTCAACTTACCTGGTGCATTCAACTGCATTGTTATGTGGGTAACATTGTTATGTGGGTAATTAGAGGAAAATCAACTTCTCTGGGTTTGGCTGGAGAATTGGGAGCTAATGAACATAACTTTCTCAACGAAGCAAAATGTGTACTGCAAAACTTGCTGCTATTTGCATGCAAAGGGGAAATTTTAGCTTTGATCTCTTCCCTGTATCTCCTTACATATCACCATGTGATTTGCTGTCCAGACTATTCCCAAAGATCTTTCATCAAAAAAATCACTAATAACATTCCCTGCAAACATCTCCTTATTGCTTAGCCAGAAGTTGCAAAACTAGAAGTGTGGATCCTAAACAGGGCTGCAATCCTGCAAGCAGGTCTCACTGTCTTATTTGGTCTATCTTACCCAAACTTCTCTATTTATATCTCCTTAGGATGGGCAGGAAAGAATGCCATTTTTCCACATCCTTTAGGACATAAAAGTATGTCTTTCTTTGTAGAGCTCCTAAAGTCCTTAATTCCTGGACATTTGCTGATGAAAGAAGCTGGTCACTTTTATAAAATCAGTCTAAGACAAATTTAAAAGAGAAACGAGAACAATCTTAATTATCTATCACTCTACAACAGCCAAAAAAAAATCTCATAACAACAGATTTTTTTCTAATAAACAAATGTATACATATTTTCATTTGATGCTGCCAAGTGTATACAGAAAACTCTGGGAACCAATCACCAAGTACTTCATCTGATCCATCCATCCAGACAATAAAGAGAGAAGCCACACACCATATGAATCCTTAACAGGATAATTTAAAAGTATTTTTCAAGTGGGTTTAAAATAGATTCAACACTATTCTGAATTTTTTCAAGTACGTAAAATTTCATGTAACTTTTTAAAGCTGTTTAACTTTAATAGCTGTAGACAGTGGGCCAAACTCAGCTTTAATGTAAAACACACTGAATTTAATGAAAAGCTTCATTGAATTTACTGGCAATTTGCCCAGTTGCCACAGAATTCAGTTTTGCACTGTCTTTCACTTTCGTCCCATTGCTTCTTAAAGCTGTCATATCTATGTAGTCTAGAAGTTTTCAGAAGTCCAGTGAAAGTGAAAGTGGATTTAATAGTCTAATATCAAAGGGCCCATGGAGAAAAGCCACCCTGCAATTTTGCCAGGGAAAGTAAACAACAGATCACCATTTCCACTGCTGCCTTTATAAAAGGCCGTTTTAAAAATTCTACAAATACTTTGCTCTGAATGGCATCCCTGAAATTTAAACTGAAGTCTGGACTCCCAAGTCAAAGAATGAATTAGAAGGAAATAAATGAGGATTTTTTTTTCCTTTTGCACTAGCACTTGGCAGTCCCACTTTTACAAGAAATTCTGAGCATCTGATTATGGACAGAAGACACAAGCATTTCCTTAAGAAATCCTGTGCAGTACATAAATAAAATTTTCACAACAGAATGACACTGAGACCCAAATAAGTTGTCCCCATGTGTTCTTTACACGTTATGCAAGCAATTTCTAGGAGGCAATACCCATGAAAGGATAGTCTAGAACCATTTCAGATTTTTTGAAACAGAAAGCAGGACATGACTTAGGAGGCAGACGGTAATACCATGCCACAGCTGTCCTCAAATTTGAAGTGTTTTCTTCCTTTTTGATGTAAAACTCCTTTACCACAGTGAAAAGAAAACAAAATATTGTTTCTCTGCTTCATTACTTTAGTAAGAAGGATTGACGACATGCTTAGCTGGCAGGAAAAAATAATTTATTTCACTGTCATCTTATTTGTTCACCTGCTGCAAGGTAAATAAAAGCTAAGTCACTTTTTATTTATTTAGCTTTTGCAAGACACCCATACTGAAATAGCTGGCATTATCTATTATATACAACCACTCTATTATACTGATCACAGAAAATAAAAACAGTGTGAGACCATCTATAACCAACTTCACTCTTAATAGTTAATACTCGGGTGAATGCCTTATTTTTTTCACTCACTATTTTTCCAATTTATAATGTGTTCTGAAAATAACAGTAATTTAACTTATTTCATGTTCAAAATGTGCCAGGAAAGTAAATGGTCCACATGTCTCAGTTTCCAGTGTCTGGCTTTTATCTGTTACAGCAGATCTATTAGTATTAATTACTAAAATCTCATTGTCATAACACAAGAAAAATTTAACTGATAAATATATTTGAAAACGCAGTTAAGACACGATTCCCATGTTAATTTCTCAGAGAAATTTCCCACTAGGGCGTGGCTGAAAGCAGAGAAAGTGAGTTGGGATTGTACAGAGATTACTGTGCATTAGCGTAAAGCGTATCTTTTCCTGTGAAGTGAAGAATGGTATAAGCTCCACACTCAAAATGAGAGTAGAAATTTGAGTCAACAAAGCAGCCTGCTTACAGGACCTTGCTTCACTCTCTCATTCCACAGCACAAATAAAATGTTTTTTTATCCTGCCTTTGCAAATAGAGTCAAACATTCTAAATAAAGTAAAATGTTCTATCAAGAGGACAAGCAAAGAAATTATGTTTCAGGAGATTGCCTGACAGTGAAATGAATGCAGGGTAAGAAGGCAATATAGCAAACCCATACAAGGCCACAGAAGTGAGTATAGTGGCTTCATTTTTTTCTCTTTTGTGTTGTCTTCAGCCCATAGAGCCCTGAACTCTTCATTGTCACTTTGGAGGATTAGCAATTGGCTCCGACATTTGGCTGCCTGCTGCATGGGTGGACCTGCCAGAGCTGGCACAGTGGCGTGTGCGTTTCCAGAAGTCTGTAGAAAGAAGTGAATTCATACTCTTCTTAGCCATAACAAGAAGTTGTCAGTGTCTCCACAGATTACAAGCACAATTGCAACATTTCTCCCTCTGCCATGTGAATTCTGGTATGCACTGCTACTTCCTTTACGGTAAATAATGAGGTTGCTTACCATTGCAGTGTTTACCGATTGAAATACTGCTATTTCAAGAATTCATTAACATCTTTCAAATTTCCTTTTTTATTGCTTTCAAATCCTTGTTACTTTCAAATTTGTCAGAACTCTGATTTTGGAAATATGCAAAAGTTTTCTGAGAACATGAGCATCATTTCCTCCCCGTGAGTTCCCCTGCTGCTATGCTAGAACAGGTCCAAGGCTCCGCCTCTCAAATGGTCACTTACATATTTAAAATAATGGGAGCACATTTGGTGGGGGAAACTGAAACTACCAGCAAGAGGGAGGGTATTCACCTAAGCGGAAAATCCAGGTTCAAGCCTCTTGTGTAAAAAAGACAGAAGAACAAATTGACCTTTGTTCCCTCTTGGTTCACAAACATCCATTGGCTGGTTGTCTGTGTTAGGTTTTATTCAGACTTAACCAGAAAATCCATCTTGAAACTGAACTTTTGCTGAAATTGGTATATTTCTGGTAAAAGAAAAAAGGCTTCTCATTTCAGCTAACCAACATTTTCACAGAGAGATTCTGACACAGTTCTCATGGTAAAAAGGTATTTTTAAATTTTTATTATGATTCAGTAGTGCTATATTTATGTACAATACATTACGGTCTGTGTTTACTTAATCTCAGAAGATATAACAGTAATATATGGAACAGTTATGCACAGTGGGAAGACTTTATATATGCATTTGATATATTAACCTGCTATTGTTTTATGTTTATGAAACAGCAGTGTAAAAATATAAAATACTATAACACTTGATCTTTGATGACATTATTATGCTAATAGATCACAGTTTTTGTCTTCTGAAGAGATTCTTCCTTTCCACTGTAAAAAATCACCATCTCCCATTATTTTTTCAACACTGCTCTATATGCATTTGCCAATAGCAGATATTTCACTTTCCACACAATTCTGGGGCCAAAAAGGCATGTTGTGAGGTAGACTTGACATCATACTAGACCACACTTACATGTGCACTGTGAAGAAATATGAGCATCATCAGCTTTTACCAGCCACGTTTGAACGCTGGCTTTGCTCTATTTTGCAGCTCTGGACCAGCAGCCATGACTTTGGTCTCCACTTTCAAGCTAAACCAAAAATGTAGAAAGCTGTCTCCAATGTTTTTGTTGGATAAGTATATAAGTTTGCCTTCAGTATTTTTTGAGAAACACAGGCTTTTATTGTACCATAGTTCTGGACTTGCTGTGGTCCTTTGGGCTAACAGTAAAGGACAAAAATAGACAAATTAAAGAGCCAGTCGAAAATATTTTGGCAGGAGGTCCTTGCACAGGACACCAGGGACTTAAAGTGAGAATTTGATGTTTTCCTCACACTTATGATGTCTTTTTTTGTCAGCAGCTGAAAATCTGGTTAGCTGTCTCCAGAGCAGTTCTCTTGGAGCACATTTACAGAAACCACCAATGAGCTAATAACAGCTGGGAAATAATATCCTGGTACCCATATTTTATCTCAGGACTGCAGCAGGTGGCAGTCACTGTTGTGCCATAATTTTCCTCTATTTTCTAGAAAGGGTTTCTCCAGCAATCTGTGCAGAATTCAACTTTAGCATCAGTAGTTCGGAGCTGAAATTCATTTTCCTCTGTTTACCGCTATTACCAAGAAATTTCCTATAGACTCAAAAATGTGTCTTGCATTAATGTTCATTCTCAACCACTTCAAGCATCTTATTTGTCCAAATTTTCCTCATCTCCAGCATCTGGTTGAAATGCAAGAGAAAGCCTGGGCAAAGAACTAAAAACACCTCTAAATTTTTTTCTACATTTTAGTTATTAAAACATAAAGGATGGCTGCAACTTTTTTTTCGTAAGTTTAATTTTTCTGCCTTCATTTGTTTTCATGCTGCTTACAGCCTCTTTTTGGGTACTTTTGTTGATTTTTGTCACCTTAGATGAGGATGTTTAGAGCTGCTGAAACCCTGCAGGAAAGGCTTATGTAACCGTGGTTGACTCTTTACAGCTTGGTGCAGGAAGCATAAATAGTTGTCACTTTTGAGATTCTGTTTTTCCATTCCACCACTTCGGTGGACAAACTTTCTTGCTGTGACACACTTGATAGATGTTGCAAGAGATTAGATGAGGCTCTAGGGCTACCAGAAGCAACTGCCAAGCATTCATGGGCATATCAAAGGAAAGACCATGCTGTACTCACACTGTTTGCTGGAATCTTCTTCTACCCTCCATGGGTTAGTTTCAGAGACAAAGTGAAGTGTGTTCCAGTACAGGAATTCTTAAAAACTCAATTTAATATCCAGAAATTTCTTTTCTGTATTTTGAAATTAGCCGGCAAACTTTCTGTTTTACTAACTAGGCCAGTATTTTTCTAAACAGCATCAGTTTGCTTCACTTTCAAATTTACTTATGGAGAATTACCTAGGCAACTGCTCCAGTACATTTAGGTCCCTGTTCACTGTATTTTCATTCAAGTTATTTTGATAAATAGACATGCTGATGGTTCCTAACCACAGTAGATTATTTTACAGAATATCTTTGAGGTACGGACCAACAATTTTCTCCTGTGGTACAGTGCAAGTGAAAAATGCTGCACATAATTCATTTATCCTTTGGAGAACACAAATTAGTAGAACTCAGGGCTACAAAAATACCATGTTATGCGGAAAAAAAAGTCACTAGCCCAACTTATACCTACCCCACTGTGGTAAAATACATCCTTCTAACAGGAACAAAAACCTCATGGATTTAGGATTACTGACAAAAGCCATTGATAATGACTTCCATGTATTTCTTTTTTCTGTCTAAACCTCAAGACAATTTTAAAATTGTATTCCTGCCTTCTTCTAGATACTGTAGTCCTAGGGGAAACTTTAACAATATAACTGAAAAAGTAAATAAATAAATAGAAAGTTGAAATGTACCCTCCACCATCATACACTCATTTTTATGCCTTTCCTCCCAATTTAAGCCAATTTTTCATCACACTGACTAAATTGACTTGAGTCCACATTTCACTCAGATGTCTTTAGAGCATCTCTCTCTTTTCTCCGTTCCAAGTCACTATAATGATTGTCACAGGTCTTTATTTTTAAAACCCACCATTTTTCC
>WAAE01011028.1:0-41319 GCA_013400495.1 Nicator chloris
TTAAATTTTCATTTATCACATCTCCCAAGTTTGTTGCAGCAAACACCTTGTTATATATATGTACTAGATTAATTCATGCCGACTGGTTTATACTGTATATAAAATAATTCTGTCTCATGTAAGCTATATCTAACAAGCTGCCTCTGAGGGGACCCTTGAAACTCTGCGAGGAGAGCTTCATTTGCATGTGAAGAATGGTCAGGAACACCCCGGTCTCAGGAGATGGCCGTGGCCAACGACCCTCGATTCATGCCTGATCCTCCCAACCGATAAAACAGAAACCCATCATCAGCCATCTGCTGCTATGGAAGATTTCTCAGAAGCTAATCAAGATAAGCATCCCTCCCAAGAAAATCCTTTCAGCCGGGCCGGAGACCAATATTTGTTCACTATGAATATATCTCCACCACAAGAGAGACTTTTTTCCCATGGTGAAACCCATGCGTGAAGCTATCTACGGGGTATAAGAACTGGGGGTCTGTGTTATATGTATGATAATAATTCATGCTGGGGTTTTCTTTTATATTGTATATAGCTAAATATTTTCTGAAGTTTAAATCTGTGTAAGCCTTTACAGGAAGCCTGTTTAGAGGGGATGCTTGAAACCTCAGGCAGGAACACCATTTACATCTGAAGTAACAATGGAGAATCACAAGCCCTGGGAGGAGACCATGGCCAACGACCGGTGCTTAACGCATGATTCTTATCAATCGATAAGGATAAGCTCATCAGCCTCCACCCGAAACTGCATCTAAAACTGAATTAAAGAAATTATCACCCCTGAAGAATCTTTTCAGCAGCTCCGGAGACCGGTGTTCAGCTACTGTGAACTTCATCTGCACCAAAAGAGAGACTTTGTTTCTATTGCGAACTCAAGCCTGGGGGCAATTTTCAGGTATAAAAACCGGGGGGCCGACAGGCCAAAATGTGGACAGAGAGTTGGCGAGAGAGAAGGGCGCACTCTGTTCACCAGTGCCGATTCCTAGGCTCGACACTTTATCCATTTTTTGATCGTGGCTTTATCACAATTATTTCTGTAATCAATAAATTCTTTATATTTTAATTCGGTTGGTTTTGGCTTTCATCTATAACAGTCTGGGAGGCAAAAATGTGGACAGAGAGGTTGGTGAGAGAGAGATGGGGCTCTCTGTTCACCAGTTTCGATAACCCGGGCTCGGCACTCTGTTCGTTTGATCATGGCTTTCCAAAATTATTTTGTAATCAATAAATTCTTTTTATTATTAATTCGATTGGCTGCTCTATCTATAACAACCTCTTGAGTTGGAATTACCAAAAAGCTTTGGGAAGACCTGAGGTAAAGGAGGTTTTGGGCGTGTGATGCACTTTCCCTCAATTTTCTTCTCAATGTTTCCCCTCAGCAGTGTTGGCGGTGGAAGCTGTTAGCAGTGGGATGAATGACCTGTCTTCATCTGACAAACAACACCATGAAAGTTTTAACAGTACCATTAAGAATTATGCGTTTGTTAAATGCATAATTTAACATTGTGTTAAATGTTAAGCTGTGTGGAGCAGGATTGCCTGCATGTGAATTACTCAGGTTTGAATCTCTGTGGCTGAGCACTGTTCTGCACACAGAAAGACTGAAAACTTTGCTCCCTCCAAGCTCCTGCAACTGGTTTGGTGATAGGGGAGGATCTAAATGCTGTCACCTGGTATTCCCAACATATCTGAGGGCTCATATTGCAGTACAGAACTCCCTGGGGAGGGAATGGATGAATGGGAAGATAAAAATGATCAAGGAATCTGTAATTCACATGTTTGAAGCAGGGTTCTCATTTTGCTCTCTTTGTTCTCTGCTAGACATTTGTAAATATAATTCTTCCTGAAAATGAAACCTCCTTTGACATTTCTGAAAGCTCCCACACCCACAGCTTGCTCTATTCCTTGGCTTTTAGAGGTGTTATAAACTCATAGCCAATTAAATTGATCAAGGAAATTTATTAAACGTTTTTACAAAACAAAACCGATCTCAGATAAAGCCACAATCAAAATTACAGTGTGAAATCCAGATCTCCCCACCGGGTGACACAGCAACCCGAACTTATCATCAGGATCGTACTGTGTTCACGCCTTACTGCTTCTACTGAGTCCCTTTTATACCACTTCTCTTTCTGCAGGGTATGGATGGCTGGATTCTTCTGTTTCCTTGCATGTCTAATCATATTCATATTAGATATCCTGGCTACTGGATTTAGTGGAAAAGAGTTCCAAGAAACGGCAATACAGTTAGTCCTTTTTTACGGGAACCCGATATAGATAGTCATCGCCGTGGAACTGCCGATTTCCTTATCTTGGGCGGCCGATCGCTGGAGTTTCGGCTTAATTGTTTCCACCAATAGTCCATTGTTCACTCTGGAGCCTTGGTCTTTTCTGTTGTAAATGAGCCTGTTTCCAGCATGCCTTTGCCCTGCACGTCCCAAAGCTCTAACCTTTAAGCACAAATTAAAATACACTATATCACAGAGGCAACCACAATGATGCTACAAATGAATGAAACCCCACAGATCTTTAGATCTCTCCAGTGACCAGAGCTTTAAACCTAAAAGCCCCTTGCACTAGATATAAATGCTTTTGCCTTATCCCAAAATTGGCTCCTGTCAGAACAGAAGAAGTGTTTGTCCAAGCACTGGTGCCTCTTACAGTGATGATAGAAATTAGTTTCCAGCACGCGTGTGGCTCTGATACCCACTGAAGTTCTGACAGAAGCTGGGTGCAGTCTACCTGAAACAGATGGAGAATTTCCCAGGTCCTAACTCTTCAAAGACATGTAACAGTGCTTATCTCCGTGCCTTTAGCTGTATGACTCCCCATACTAGGCTTGAGTCTGATTTTTCCCTCAGCTTGAGGGTGAAATCAGCTAAACTGCTCAGTATTTCCAGAGCATAAATCCAGCAACATTGTTTGGAACACCTCTGCAATTGTAGTGTCAGTTTTTGAAAGGAAGAAATTCTTCTGGTGGCTTTTCCCTTTTCTGCCTATGTGTTTTGTTTGCTGTTTGTTTGGGTTTTGCTTTGTTTTCTGAATTTTTTTATTAAGATTTTTTTTTATATTAAAGAACTCTGGGAACTACTGCCCCCAATTTGGCTTTCCAAAGCTGAAGCACGGACTAGGTACTGGAGTATGGGTTTCACCCTTGACCCTCAGAGCTGCTCTTAACTGCCTCTGGCAGCATTTGCTTTGACTTAGATATATTCAGGATCAAACTAAGAAGCAAGATGAAGAAGAATTAGACTATCTTTTGAGAAGTAGAGCCTTTCTAGAATACCTCCCAACAGCCCGGGTGTTTTAAAATGAACTGAAGTAGGACTGAAGTAGGAATTGGAGGAAGTGAATGTGGATTTTCCAAACCTCTGGCAGTGGAAGCAGCAGGTTCTGCATATTTATTGATTACCATGTGCTGTACATCCTGGGAGGGGGTATTCAGAGCTTAAGGTGGGTGTATTTATTGTGTCTGGTTCAGAAGTCAGCATGAATAAATATGAAGCAGTGGAATGCAGTTGGATTGCTGACAGTTATTTTGACTTACATGCAGGAGGAGGGAGGGAGGGAGCCAGGCTGGGCTGTGAGCTCTGCACAGGGACAGAGGGCTGAGGGCTTGGTGAAGAGCATGTTGGAAGGGACACAGAAGGATCTTCAAGTCCAACTTTTAAGTAAATGGCCCATATGGGATTGAACCCAAGACCTCGGCATTATTAGCACCCTTCTCTGACCAACTCAGCCAATCTCAGGGTCATTTGTCACTAGTGAATTAATCAGGCTCTGGATCCATGGGAAGCCTCGGTAATTATTTTTACTACTTTTCATTTATTTTCTTTTGGCATCTTTTTGGCATGAAAATAAATTCTAAAACACCTGTCATTGCAGGAAAGTGTTAAAGGAGTCTTTTTTTTATTTTAAGATTTTGTCTAACATGAAGAGAAAGAGTCCTTTCATTTGGATTACATACACAATGTATGGTCTTTCATTCTGCTCTGGAAGGAATACAAAATTTCATTCTGCTCTTGGGGAATACAAAATATTACATACCAATTGCTTGTGATAAATTTAATCCTCTCCCCAGCAGCTGCATTAGGGACCTAATTTAGATTTACAGCAAAGCCTAGATAGCATTTTTTTTAGTGCAGCAGCATAAACAGCCCCTAATGTGAATAAGAATCAGGACTGTGATAAATAAGTTGATGTTTTAAACGTGATATATATGTTGTTACTGTTACAAGAGTTGTTAATTGTTAAAACCCCCGATGCTTCCCCAAGTTTTGTATATTACCCCTTCGCTGGGCATTGCTCAGCCACCTAAATTACCACGGTAATTAAGTAGGCTCAGCTAGAGCGAGCCCGCTGTGCTCGCCGCTCCCGGCGGGGGGGGCTTCCCCCTCTCTCGGACCCAGACGCCGCAATGCAGGCCAGCATCAGCCTGTTCAGTGTCCCCTAAGTGCCCGCCGTTCCCGAGATGGCTCTCCTCTCCCCCCCAGACTCACACACCCTCCCGCCGTACTCGGGGTTGCTCCCACCTCCACCGGCGCCTTCGTCGCTGCCATCCGTGCCCCAGGGCAGAGGGGAGACACGAGACACCGGATCGCCGAGACTGCCCATGTGAAAGGGGATTGCACAATACCTAGAATTCCCAGGGACCATCGCCTATGCAAATGGCAATACGTCGGACAAAGTCAAGTAAAAAACCTTCCAAATAAAAGAACCAGCATACCCCCAAAAGACATAAAGAGCACCACAAGCAAGGCAGGAGGAAGCAGCACCTTCAAGTCCAGTTTAAAGTTTTTACCCCGCCTCCATAACTTAAAGGAAAAAGCTTGGGAGGGGAGACCTGCGTCTCCCAAAGCCGAAATTGTTTACCGGGCAGGCTACCGCCCCTCCCCGGCGGGAAAAAAGGTAGACCCAGCCTTGTTTCTAACTCAGAGACAGGCTGTAACATCAAACCCCCTCTGTGCTGCACTGAGCTGAAATCATTCAATAAAGGCATTTTTAAAGGAGAAATTTCTCCTGCCCATTTCATTCATAACAAGGACCATTGTGTCTCCAAGGTATTAGAGAACATTTGTGAATGCTAGGAATTTAATTCACTAACATCTTCCTTTTCTTAAAGATGTATGGGGGTGTTCTTGTCAAATTTGAAGTTGGACAAAAGAGCCCCAAAACACTTCAAATCAGTGACTGGGAAGATGAGCGGGGGTGTCTGGAGTCCTAAGGCTCTTTCAGGGAATAGGAGACAGTGACTTCTCCAGAATCCCTGCCTCATGCCCAACTGCCTTTAGTGGTTTCCAAAGATAAGGTCTGTGGGAAGTTGCAGCTTCCAGGAAAAAATTAACTTTTGCACAATGTAAAGCAACATCTCCAAGGGATTTTCCACTTCTTTTCTAAATGTGTGTGCACACCTCACAGGCCACCAGCTCCCTGATCCTACCTATGGCAGGCTCCAGTGACTCCAGGGCCAAGCCCTGAGCTCTGCTCTGCTGTGCTGGGAGTAGCCAGGCTCTGAGGACATTCTGGAGGCAAGACTTGTCAGGAAAGGTAATATTTTTTATGGGAGCAATTGGCAGATGTGAATAAAAGGGACAAGCTTTTGGAGCTCCCAGGTCCTTCTTCATGTCTGAAATAGGAGCAGCAACTCACAGGGAACTGCAACTCACAACTCTGGATACTGAACATCAGGGTCTCAATAGAGATACTTTTTTTACAACACTTTATAATTCTTATCCCCTCCTCTCAGCTTACAGCTTCTTGTTAAACCAGCAATAAATTACCTGCTGCTCTCATTTTCTCTCTCCCTCTCTTTCCCAGAGGACTGAATGACTTCTTTACGTCTCCTCATGCTAAAAATGTTCCTCCTCCACTTTCTGGGTACCAAATACCTTTCCTCACCCAAGGCGTGACTAAGTTAATGAATCAAATTAAAGCCTAAAATTAAATTGAGCACTTATTCTCAGTTTGTACTTAATGCTGCAGCTTGCATTTCTAACCTAGACCCAAAGACAGGGAGGTGTGTGTGCCTGAAAATCAGCTTGTTTCACACTGAATATGTCAATTGCTTTAATAATATGTACTATGTTTAAATTGACTTTGTCCCACCCAAATAAAGCAGGCAGAATCCCACGGTGATGGAAAGCGGGCAGCCACACTTGGAACTTTTTCTGGCATACAGAACTGCTCTGTGATTTTTGGCTCTGTGGGGTTTTGGTGAGGGTGATCAGCCCCCAGGGGGCTGTGTGTTGGTCCTGCACTGCCAACAACATATGTAGAGGCTCTCATTTCCAAACTTGGTCATGTTTTACCACAGATTTTAATACCCACCGCTGGATCCATCCCACTGTCTCTTCAGGGGATTAATCACTGGGCACAGGTGAAGGAAGTGCAGAGCATCCCATGGATCCTCCCACAGGTGAGCCTGGGAATGGAAGAGGCTCAGGTTTGAGCCAGCCTGTCTGGAAGGATCTGTTTCTCTTCATTAGGCCAGAACTGTTAATTTGGATTCTTCCTTGAAACGATCTGTTTTGATTTTTTTTTTCCTTCAGAACAACATTTTAGGGACAAATTTAGCTCTGTGTGTTTTAAATAAATGTAGAGCACTTAACGTGAAGAGTCACCACCTCATTTCCATTAAATCAAATATCTCTGCTCACTGAAAACTGAGGAACCTGAAATTCCATTTCAGAAATCTTGAAAATATTTCTACAATTATTATTTTGGTGTAGCTACTGAACTGGAAAAATTATTTATTTGCACAGCTCTGATTAAGGCAGAAAGAAACTTATTTAACTACTTTGATTAATTATGCTTCTATTCCCAGGTGAGCAGAAGTCCAAATCAAAGGAAAGTATTGCTTCTCTTTTCTTCACCACTTTGGTAAAAGGCTTTGAATATGCATGTATTCCCTTCCACTAGGGTAAAGTCTTCTGCATGCTGCTGGGAGCTGCTTTGTGACATTTACATTTTGTCTGTGCCATGCCTACTAGCCAGGTTTCAGTAGTATATTAATATTAAACAAAAATAATTGCACTGCTTTTCCATGCTCACCCTTTGCTTTTCCACACCTCTTGCCTTTGTTCCTAAATGTTTCATTGGTGTTGGCCTGCCTGGGAATCTGGAACAAGAGACAGGGAAATAAAGGGTGGAGATTTTAATACTGATAACAGTTCAGCTGAAAATTGCAATGTTTTGGTTAGTAACAAAACTTGGAAACGTGCCCTGTGCTTCTCTTTCCCCTGCCATGATCGCGCGTCCCCTGCTGCACCCTCCTTTCCCCTCTGCCGAAGGGGCAGGAGGGAATCTCTCAGAGATGTGCAGCACATATGGGATGGCAGACGGGAGCAGGGCTGCCTGGATCAGGGAAGATTTGGGAGCTGTTTGGGGGCGGCAGGAAGAATCAAAATTCAAGAAATGTAGACGAGCTCTGTCCAGCTGTTGGCACAGCTGGCTGTGTTCCCGTCGTTTTGCCTGCAGGCACTGGAGCTCGTCAGGGAAACAAGAGTCCATCTCTCATGCAGGAATGCTAAAGCTCAGCTTGCCTCCTCCACTTTCTTTAAAACACGTGTCAAATGACAAACGGCCAATCGATACAGGTATGGCTTACTTTTTTTTTTTCTCAAAACATTGATCAATAGATGTTGCAGCTGTCTGCTGTCAAAGATGCAATTCACTGTGACACTTAAAAAGCTGAACCATTCTGAAGTCATTTTTGTTCTCCTTATATAGCTTATTTGAACTTCCCTTGAAGCAGCTGCTCGATGCTTGACCATTTCTCACAAGTAGAGGTTTTTTCCACACAGAAAAGAGTCTTAAAGCCCTACACTCCCTTCCGGCCCCAATATCAGTGATATTCCTGCATGTGCACAATTTGACATTTTTAGTGACTGTATCCAGAGGAGCAGGCTGTTGTCACAAAGATCTGAGAGAGAGCAGAGAGCTGTCATGGAAAGAAACACATTATTATGGCTTTTGTTTTCAGCATTGACTAGCCAAAACTTTTTGGGTGGCATGAAAGAGCATCACTAGCTGCTTACACCCCTCAGTGCCTGTGGTACCTTGTCAGGAGAGCAAATTCCCTACTTATTGTCAAGCAGTTCTGCTGCTTTAACACTTACAGGAGCAGGAATTGCATCATTTTCCTTGAGATGGTTGAAAATAGGCATTGATAAGTACCTTGCAAGAAAAACGCCACTTTATTTTTTACTTTTTGACTACAATAAGCCTTGGCTCTCCTCAAAGAGAGATGTCCCTCCACGACAGAAATGCACTGAAACAGAGGTAACAAAATGACAGACAGAGGTGGACATCCTGTGTGAGCAGCTCACAAATCATTCTGATCCATCCTTTTCACCTGCCAGACAAATTGCAATTGTCAGGCACCAGGCGAATATGATATTTTGTGACACTGAGCACCTGTAGCTCCCCCTCACACAAAAGAGGACAAGAAAACCACAGACTTACAGTGGTTCATTGCATCTCTTCCAGGGATTTGGCCCCACACTCGTGTCTTCCTTTCCAGAATAAACAAACACGAGGTGCTGTGGTTTTATTTGAGAAACCCAAGAAACAGGCCACTAATATCCCATAGGGAAAGAGGATCTCTTATTCACAATAAAATACTCACCACTAGACCCCATACCCTTTCCTCACCAGTCCCTCAGTGCAGGAAGAAATGGTGATGGGATCAGATGGAGTGGTTAGGTATAAATGCACAAACACTTTAAACAGTTGAAATGGGCCCATGTGGTACCTTTTTTAATGCATAGTGGTCCTGCACATCATTAAATCAGTATATTTTAGCAATCCCACTGTAAATTTTGAAGGCTCCAACAACTGTAACTCTGACAATTGGTAGCATTTTACACCACTCAGGAGCAGGCTGACCCAGCCTGAGATGTACTTCATGTTTCTGCTGGTCTGCCTCCTATCACAGACCTGGGAAAGTCAACAGGCTGAAGAGTGAATACATAAATAATCCTGAATTTGGTACGGATCTCTTTAGGTCTTTGTGCTGGTGAAGCACAGATGGGCTGACAGACAATTTCAGGTTCAGTACTGATCTCTGCAGACGTCCACAAGCCAGGCAGCTAGATAAATAATTTCAGTTTCTCTGCTGATATCCCTGAGTGAACAGATAGATTGACTTTCTGGCCCAGTCCCTCTAGCAGGCCAGGGGATAAGCAAACAGAAGGACAGTTTGGATCCTGCTGTGAACTCTCATGTCCTTCCAAATTTAGATTTTGGATGTGAGCAGATCCTGCTCTTCACCCCCTCCCTTTGCTGAAGTGGGGTTACAACTTCAGCTGTCAAGTTTGATTTTAAAAACCAAACTTTGTCCCATCTTGTACTAATGTAAATCAACCATGCTGAGAATTACTATCTTTATTTTAAGAAGTGCTAGATTTTTGAAAGGTCTGGTTGAAAATGGAACCACACCTCTATTACTTCCGGCTCTCATTTTAGAATGCTTTGAAACAATAAAATAGTGTACTTGGAGCAATTCCCTCTTTTATTTAACACCCAAATATGGTGATGCTAATAATATGAGGCATCAGATTCAGTTTCCTATTTTGAGGTTTCTTTCTGGTTTATTTTTAATACCCTTCTCCTTCTGGTGCTGGGGAGGAAATCCCTGACTCTTGCTCCAGCCCCAACCCATCTTTACAATCCTAAATGTAAAGTCCCAAATCTGAATCTGCCTCCTTGTCCCTCAGAGCTTGGCTCAGGAGAGTTTATGACTGAGGACTCCTAACAGCCTCCCAGGAGCTGTGATGTGCTCCTAGTGCCTCATTCTTTTTTCTTTTATGTTATCTTAAACAATACCTGTTCTCTTTTAAAATAGCTAGTGAAAAACGTTTCATTAGGTGAAAAAAAATCCAGATTATTTTGGCCTAGGACTGTGGGATCTGTGGTGACCGCTGCACACTGCAATTTGACATCATGGCACTTCCTTTATTTCCTTTCCTGTGAGGAATTCCCTGCATACATTTATTAGTCCCTCTTTTGGGAGAGAGAATAATGAGCAAAACAAGAGTTAAAGTACACAGTATTTTCCAGGATATTTCCTGAGATTCTGACTCAGAAGGTCTTGATTCAAGACATTAATTTGACCAGTTATGAATTAAGAGATTAATTTAACCAGTTATGAATTCCAAAATAAATATCTAGAAAAGGGGAGGTCTTTTCTGTATCTACTGGATTTGTGGCATCCAAGGAACCTCCTTTTCCTGCCTGATTCCCACGGCTTAGCTCTGTCCTATCTAGACTCTAGGGGCTGGGTCTTTATGAGAGAGACTAACAATCAGATGAGTTTATTATATGCCAGTGATGCAGTGAAATGCAATTAATTTGTTTGCTCTGCTTCCCAGAATGAGAAATAGACATGGCATAAATGTGAATGATGCCACCTCTCTGGTTCCCTGTCAGCAGATAAATGTAATCTGATGATGTCTCCTGGTCACACCATCCTTCCTTGCACACCCCTGTGTTCTGTGATGCTGCAGAAGGTGAGAGGACACTCCAGAACCACACCTTCCCTAACAGAGTGCTGTTGGGTATGCACAGCTTGGATGGAGAGGTTATCTTTATGTCCTGAGGAAACGTCCAGGAGGGACAATGAATGGGAAGTCAGAAAGCTGCTGTGTCCTTGGTTGAAGATTCTGGCAAGTTTAGCAGGATGAGACCCTGCCTGGCAGAATGGCACTGGTGTGTTACTGATGTGAGGGGGCCGGAGAGTGAAGACTTCAAAAAGAAAAACCCAAGAGGAGTCGGCTGGGAAAGGTCATCACTGAAATGGTTTTACTCCAGCTGTCAAATTCTCCTCAATAGAGTGTCTAATAGCCTTTTCCCAGAGGAGTGGAAACAGGACAATGTCTCTGTCCTTACATTCATCCTAAAGGGGACAACTCGATAGCTTTGAGAACTGGCAGGCCATGATTTGAAGGTATTTGGTACAATTGAAACACTAAGTCCATCTGCAGTCCATTAAGTACCACAAATGCTGGAACTCAGTCCAAGGTGAAAGGTCTTTTTCTCTTTTGTTCAGGTTCTTTTGTAAGAGAGAAAGTGGTGCTGGCATCAGGAATTTCCTCCAGTTCTATCGCTTTCCATTACATTTGCTGTTTTGTCTGCTGTTTGTTCCTTCTCTTTCTCTGTCCCACATATCACAGACCTTTCTCTGCTCATCAGCGTTCCCTCATCCTTATCCCTGGCCCCTAGGCATAACTTTCTCCTCATAACTGGGCATACCCACTGTGATTCATATCTGACCTCACTTTCTGGACTGTCCACAACACTTGGCATCTCCCATCTGTATTAAACAGGACACACACTAATGATTTTCCACTGGGTCATCCATTGAAGGGGTGTTTATCTGTATATCAGGGGCCTGCTCCTCCACTTTTTCTCCTGAAACAGCAACAACACTACAGGCTCCGGAGGTTTTGAAGCAGTGTGTGAGATTTGGTAGTTGGGGAAGAGGGCAGAGAGAGTGAGAGATGACTGTCAGGTCATGGGAATGTGGGTAGGGATTGCCTGAATGTCCCTTAATTTTCAAATTGCAAAAGAAGCAACACATAAAGCCAAAAGGAGGTAGATGCAAAAACTATCAGGACATAAACCTCATCCAACATGAGTGGTGAAGCTCAAGCTGCAGAATGTTGTGAAAGCCATGTGCTTGTATGGTTTTCAAGGGAAGAAGGGAATGAATGGAGGTGAAATCTTTTTAAGTAAATATGTAGAAACCATTTATGGGCCAAGAGCCAGGCTCAAGGGGGCCTGAGACAGAGCCTCAATAAAACTACAGCAGTTTGGAATATAATGAAACCTTTGGGTATTGTCTGGTGGTACAGGGCTCACCCCCCATGAGAGGGAAAAAGTTTGCAGGAAAATGGGTGGTTCCTGGAAGATAGTCCAGCACTGGCTCCAGACAAGCCTTTTGTGGCTGTTAGGCCATAGCAAAAATTTTACAGTGTTATAGAGAAAGGAGCGAACTGCTGTGATTTCAGCTGTCCAAGAAGTTAACTTACCATAGACACTACAGTTCCAGGAAAGCTGTCAGCAAGCAATGAAAGCAAACAGGGATTTGTTTAAAAAATAGTTCTCTGTTATCTGAGAGAGGAAATGCAATCAGTTAAGAAGAGAATGACAGAAGATCTTTTTTTATATCTGACCTCTAAAATCCTAGAGTACATTGTCTAAGGAAGATTTAATTGTGTGCCAGCAGCACTTGCTGGTAGATTGCTAAGAAATTTCACCTGGAGCTGGGAGAACTTCTATAGCAGATTAAAGGGATAAAAAAAAAAGCAAGCAAGCAAAAAAATCCATCAACTAAATCACCAGAAAAAAAAAACCCATTTGTCTGACATTGTGTTTCTGGAACAGATTTTAACAGCATCATAACAGAAAATAAAGCACCCTCACAAACTTCCTGTGCCTTAATAAAATTACAAGAAATGGTAATTGTGGTATAGAGTAAATAGATAGGAGTGGGGACTGCCTAAATTGCTGGCAGTCCAGTTCTATTTGCTATAGAAAACTGTATTTTATTGCTCATGAACAGAGTATAAACTATCAGTAGTGACAATCTAAAAAACAGCATGAATAATGAAATTTGCTTGAATTAATTTCAAGGCATCTTGATTGGAATTAAACCCCAAAGCGCTGTGAGCAAGCTGTTGTGCTAGCCTGGGAAACTGACTAGTTTTGTGAGTGTTTTAAAAGTGATGAGTGAGTGTGACAGGAGGCTTCAAGCCAAAGGCCTTCTGCAAGTTGTAATCCAGCAGTGTATTTTAGACTGAATCTTGGGTATTCCTTAAAGAGGGAAAACTGATATGAATTTGTTGATGCCAAGATACCTCTTGAGGTCTTTGTTTCACAAGACACACAGCCAAATGCTGGCACCTGTTCTCCAGAAGACTGCAAGCACCAGCTTCCTGCCCAAAGTTCTTGATTTGGGCCAGAAAGGAGTACCTACTGGACAAAAAAACCCCCAAACATAACAAAAACAAAACAAAACAAAACAAAAAAACCCTTAAAAATCTGCCCACAATATAAACAGATTTTGCTAAAAAGAAGGCAAAATTTTATCTGTTATTGATGAGATGGAGTGTCACCCTGGTTTTTCTGCTTTCTGATGTTTTCACTTTGGAAAATCTTTTCTCACACAATTTTCTGTAAATAATACATTTGTTTACATGTAGTTTATCTTGTTTTCATTCTTTATTGGAGGACGAGATTTCTTGATGGACATCTGTCATGACCAGTGTGATTGGAGAGGTGTTAACTTTGCCTACCAATCACTGGGCGTGCTTGAAAAACTATATAAGGTGCTGTTTTGAATAAACTGGGACCTTCAGATCTCTCGGTTGAAAAAAGAATAAGTCGGAGTCCGTGTGTGTCTTTTAGCATGGCAAGTGTGACAATGGAGGAACAATCTCTGCATGGGGAGGAAACGCTGGCTGGATGATGATGCTGAACTTTCTTGTAAAGCAATCATACTTAAAGGAAATACAGTGAAAGAGATGGCATGGGAACAAAAGGCAATCCAGGTCTGGTGCAATTACAAGTGCAAACCTATGACTTGGCATGTTAAAAGCATGCTAAGACCACACAGGTATCCAAGGAAGTGATAATGACGTGAGGCACCTGGAATGGGGCAACCACAGAGAACAGAGTGTGAAATGTGCATTTCAGAGGTCTGGAAATGGTGGCGTTTGTGAATATGGCCTTGGATAGGAGCAGGGAAGACCACAGCAGTCCCTGCAGCATGGAGAAGGAAAAGGGAAAGCTGGGAGCTCTGCAAATGCTGTGCTGCTTTTTGTCATCTGAACAGGAAATGAGGTCACTTGGGAAAAGAAGTTTGGCATTCTGTTTTCTCAGTACAATAAAAGCTTACAGCTTTCCATCCACAAAGCACGTAACAAGGGATTCGTGGTCTTTAATCATGGTATTCATTGGCCAACAGGGGCAGTTATAGGGAATAAAGGATGTGCTTGATCTTAGAGCTGTCACTGAAATGCAAACCCCTTGGCTAAGGATGGAGGAGAGTCCCGGTTCCAGTAAATAAAAATGGTGATGTCTTGGATGTTCCCATATCAATGCAGCCTTATAAAGAACCGGATCATTAGCTATGATATTACTGAGGAAAGCTGAACACCACTGTAGTGTTCTCTTATCAGGATGGCGATATTTCAGCTCATTTAACAGTGGGATGTGTACTTTTCATTATGCTGTTGTGGCAAAACTAGAAGTGCTCATTAACTTTCCTGGGAATCAGATGCTTCTTCTGGATAAATATGCCTGTCACAGCTTTAGCAGATCATTATGTTATAAGGGTATGAGCTGTCCTGGATAATTTGCAGCAGATTAAATTCGAAATTAGACTGGATAATCAAGAGATAAAACCTTAACAAGTGAAAAAACTGTGGAAAGCAAGGCACAATGGCTGAAGGTTCACAGAAAGAATGGGATCTGTGAGCAAAAGGAATGTTCTGCTTGTCTTGGAGCCATGCTGAAGCATTTGTCAAACAAAGGAAGTCACCTGGCAGGGGCAGGCAGACAGAAGATGGAAATTCAGAACAGATCTCTCATCTGTGGATAGTTTTTTAGCAAAACAGACCAAAATGGTTTTTAGCAGTCAATTCAGACCAAAATGTTGGCATCTTAATATTAAAACCTTAATGGAGAGAGGAACCAAAATTACCTGCAGTTTATAAACACAGCACAAGTGGTTGACAGAACTGAGATCTCCACATAGCAGATTGTCTAGGGAAGGAGCAGCAGTCTGCATCCAGACACAGAACTGGGGGAAAATGGAAAAAAAATTCTGAGCATCAGCCATGCCTGGATTCTGAGTAAACCAAGTTTGGGTTTCTGCCCTTAGAGGAGAGGGAGCTGCTGACATCATGGAGTCATGGCTGAAGGCTGTTGCAGCATTCTGTCAGTGTGTCATGACATTTTTACAGCTGAGTTACTTTTTTAGGTCTAGGAGAGTGCTGTGGAGAAACCTGGAGGTAGCTGGAGGGAGCTGGAGATATCAGCAGAGAGAGAGTAAGAAATGCAGCTCTGTGAGAGAACTATTCATCCTTCTGCAAAGAAACCATCGAGCTCTAGTGGGTAACCTGGCTCTGTCTGCTAGAATTTCTTACATCTAGGGCTTCCTTGAAATAACAGGGTCATTCTCTGAGGGAATTACTGTCAATAGCAAATGAATATATTGGATTTCAGAAGACAAAATCAAAAGGTGGGGTCAGGACTCTGGGCAGACTGCATTTTAAGAGTTGGTTATTATTTTTTTGTGATGCTGTTAGATGTCTTTGGCAAGCTCATGACCTCCAAGTAGAGTTGAATCATGATTTTAAAGGGGTTAGGATTTTAGCTAAGGGTTAGAAGTAATTCATATTAATCAGGGTATAAGTTAGATAAATAAATGATAGGTCAATGGTTATTAGATGCTTGAGCTAGAGCTAATTGTTATATTGTTTGCCATTATGAGCTTGTTTATAGAAGAAAGTGGATTAAGTGAACCATTATAACAACAGATTGAAACCAGTAGAACAATGGACAGTACCTGGGCCTTACATCAATCCATCACAAGGCAGGGGACCTTGGATTGTGCCAAAGGGTCATTGAGAACGGATGAAGACATTCCTTACTTCATCCTTCAGGACGACTGACCCAATTTGAGACCACCGACCCAATTCAAGAGAAGAACTGCACACACGTGAAGGACTAATAGCCTAATTTTAATATGGAGTGGAGATGGGAGGTGCTGGGGTTATGCATATGTATTGTATGTAAGATCTTGGGAAATAAACAGAGGGCAAAGAACCTTGTACGGGGCTGCCACATCTCTAGGAGACTACCCCCCTTCAGCCTGCTGGTGTATTAATAAACAGACCACTTTCTAACTTTAATTAGTTAGAGGGTCTTTGTCTGTGATCTTTTGTTTTAATGACTCAGAGTCACAAATTAGAATTAATTTGTTCTTTCCTTCCCTTTCCATTTATCATGTATGTAAATCTTCTGTTAAGAGACAAGGCTTATTTCTGCACCCAGTGAAAAATAGGAAAATTATAGCAGCTGTTAGGTCGTGAAGAGTCCAATCCCTGTAAGCATTCCTGTCATCGCCCAGAAAACTGGAGTTTTTAGCTTTGAAGGGACTATACTGGGCAGAATGTCATGATTAATTTTGTTTAGTGGAATCCTTTCTGCTTTGTAGGTATTGTAGTGTATGAACTGGTGCCTTCAAGTCTGCAGAGGTTGATGTCATAGTGCACTGCAATTAACTGATGTTTTTAAAAGAAAGAAAATTCCATTTAAAGAAAATGGAGGTGGAAGTGGAAGTGTGAGTTACTTAGAACACTTATCATAAAACAGCAGAATTAACTGAACTTGATCAAGATTCCTTTCAAAAATCACTGTATCTGTCCTGTTGGCTTTGAAAAGTGGCAGCAAAGATTTTGTGATAGTAGCTATTGACCTCAAATCTTTGGCCATGTGGACATTAAACGTAAAGCTTGTTTCTTGACAAGAGTCATCCATATATAAAAAAGATCTTATGATTAAATGATTTTTTTAAAGTGCTACACAAAAACTTAATACAGGTTTGTTCCTCGGTTAAGATGCCAGCTCAAATGCCGTTATCATAATTTAATAAAAATACAGGTTGAGGCTTTGTCTCAAAATACCCAGAAATGTGCCAGTTAAGAGCTGTATGAAGAGATGGGAGGTGAAATCTTGAAGGCACCCAACTCCCGTTGTGTCCCTGTGTGGATTTGTAGGGAAACGGGACTGCTTTGTCTCCTGCTCTGATGAGTTTTTATAGAACAACCCTGCCAGTGTTTGTCTTGTCCAAGCTGGCTCCTGGCTATTGCAGGGAATGTCTGTGCTCAGTGCTAGGCCACAGAAGTGTCACACTGATCTGAGCATACTGGCATGTGTGGACAGGTGTGTGTGGGTCAGTAAATGTATGCACCCACACTCCCTGTTTTCAAAGGAGAATGCACCTTTTGAGCTGGGACAGGAAACACAAACTCCTGCATGAACTGGGTGGCACCTTGCTTGTGTTTTTTCTCAGGTGAAACACTGATTTTGACAAAAGTGTTCTTTTTGTTTACAACAATGGCTCTATGCTGAGAATCTCTGCTGCTGCCTGAATCCCACTGGAGGATGCAGAGGAACCCGTTCATCCTGTTTCTATGGCAACTCATGCGGGAGGGGTGGGGGCTGCAGGACGACAAGGGAATAACAGGGAGAAGCAAAATAAAAACTAGAACAAGTCACTAACAAAGTACTCTGAGCCGTTTGTTTATTTGTCATTGAAGATTTTTGTGTCACTGAGATGACTGATGTAATTGTAATAAACAGGTTATGTGGGTTCATATTGCAGATTTTAAACAAGTTTAAAGCATGGGCGAGTGCTTAAAGGGCTTCAGCCTTTGGCAGTAAGCTCATATGAGAGTTTTGAATTTGGCCTTTTCAGAGTGACTGGCCCAATGGTGTCTAGCCTTTTCTAACTGGCCTTTCGGACTACCACAGCCCCCAGTTCTAGGCTATGGCACCGACTTCTGCTCCCCCTCTCAGGGACAGGGGAGCCTCCCGGAATCCAGGCAGGTTTGCAGCTTCAGATTCTCACCCTTGGATCTGAGCTTCTTTCACTTTCCAACCGGTTTAACTGAGAAGACCCCCAGTTTTAGGTGATTAAAAGAAAAAAAAAAAAAAAAAGAAAATTTGGCTTCAGCTACTACTTGTACTCAGAAAGCATTCACCATATAAAATGTCAAAATACTTTCCCAGGCACCATTTTTGGTTATCAGTCACCGTCAGAACCTACTGAGGACAGCATAAACCCAACAGCGACTTTGATTCAGCAGTCTAATACTATCTGAACACTCACTATTGAAGAAACAACTGAAAACTGCTTCTCATTGGATCTACCTTTGTGACTTGACAGGCCCCTGCTTTCTAAAACTGAAAACAGGAGAATCTGTGATATGAACACACACTTAAACTAGAAAAGCATAATTGTAAAAACTACCTTATGGGGATGGGCAGGAAATGGAGAGAAGACAGGTATCGGATAAAAATCACAAAAAGGTTAGAGGGTTTTAGGATAAAGTTCTAGCTGACGAGCTCTTTTTCAGTTAGAACAAGTGGATAGGGATTGGGAACTGGGGAGGTTACGGGGAGCCAGGGACTCTGCAAAAGAAAAACCTTTTCAGGGTACCCTGCGCCTTTGAGCAGTTTGCTCCCGGTGAACTACCCAAAATAAGGAAAAAAGGGGAATGCATATTATCCTGCTCCTGGAATAACAGGGGAAGGAGATCATAAAGTAGAATTTACAATTCAATGAAATACACAAGGCTGTTAAAACTGGTCATGAGAGACAGGGAAGGGGCGGAGCATGAGGGAGAAAAGGCGGGAAGAAAGGGATTTACTTTTTGGAAGGAGAAGCACAATATGGTGCCGTGCTATGCGGCTAGAGCTATCTTGGCTGACATGCCATAATGTTGGATCTTAAGGCCATGTGGCCAGAGCGCACATGGCAGCAGCCACGTTGGCTCTAGCCAACGTGGCTGCTGTGCCGGGCTTAGCAGGATGGAGTGGACTCTTGGGGGTTTCTTTAGGGAAAGGCGGGTGAGGGATGGAGTTAGGGAGGAGTAGTGAGGAGGGAGAGGGAGTAAGACTGAGGAAGGAGGTCACAGAAGTTACGAAAGCAGTTTAGAGGGGTGTGGGTCTTGGGCAAAGCTGAAAACTGCTTTTTGCTCATCTGGTGGCTCCCCCGCGGAAACAGGTGGGTTTCAGTTCTTTCTTTCACTGCTGCTGTGGTCTAGGGCATTGGCTGCTTGGGCTCGACGGTCCGCACGGCCCGCCCGCCACTGCGGGGAAGGAGGTGGCGGGCTCGGCCCCATTGTCGCGGTGACGGCGCTGTGGGCGGCAGGCCGGGTGCACTCCGCGCGGCCTCTCTGGGTGCCAGGGTGCACGCACGCAGCAGCGGGGCTGGGGCCATGGCGGGCGGTGCAGAGTGGCGGCAGGGTCGGCCGCGCACGGCGGCGCCACGGCACGGGCGGCCCAGGCAGGTGGCGTAGGCGGCAGAGCACGCAGCAGCTGTCCTCGCAGCCGGCGCGGGGCGATAGTGAGGCCCCTCCCAGAGGCGACGTGGATGGCGGAGTGGTCCCTGCAGCCAGGTGGGCTGCAGGACGGCAGCGGCTGGCGCATGCGTTCAGCGCAGGGTGTTGGCAGGAGCACGGGCTGCACGAGGCAGCTCCAGAGCGTGGCGGAGCGCGGTGCGGCCATGCAGTCTCTCTCGCACGTAGCTGGACGGCACGGCTGTGTCTCCTGGTGCCGTGGCTTACCACGTGGCTGGAGGGCGGGCAGCGCGGCTCTTCTCCCGGTGCGTGGACTTTTTCAGCTCGGCTGTCCCACACAGCTGCAGGGTTTTTTTTTTTTCTTTTCAAGGCACAGTTCCGATGGGCTTCGCAGGATCGTGCCCCACGTTTGGGCGTCATTTGTTGTATTGCGTTTAGGGGTTCCCCCAGGGGGAAGGGTCCCTGGGGGGCCCCTTAAGCTGTATGTTCGCTGGCAGCAGCAGGCAGGCAAGGAGACTCCACACGGCTTCTGAGGGTGCTAATTAGATGAGGATTTATTGGGAGTCTGACCCTGGAAAGCATCGTGGTTTCTGAGGGAGAAGGGGGGAAGAAAGAGGGAGGGAGAGCCTAGGGAGAAAAAGGCGGACCGTGAGACGAAGAGAGCACATGGCCTTCTTTGCACAGCTTAACAGGGAGATCCAAAGTGGGCGCGGAATAAGACTTGGGCCAATGAGATTGCAGATACATGATACTCCAGGGGCGGGTTACAGGATTGGAATATACCGTACATCTTGGAGGGGTGACACAGAGCATACCATTTAACTAAAATGTAACACCACACACATATATTAGATACCAGTTCATCTGATCCTTCTGGGCACCCCAAAAGCCTAAGGATGAAGATCTACCTGCACCTTTGGACATTTACAAAATCTTATCAGCTTTGTTTATATATAAGTTCAAAAATGGGACTTAGACACCAGCACCTTTTTCAAAAATGTTGCCGGCTCTCCTAGACAAACCAAACAGGAGAAGAGCAAAAAAATCCCCCACATTCTTTTCCATCACCCAGTAAAATGTACACTGCAGCACATCGTGCTTTGCCTGTGGGATCCATGTGATGAAATAAAGCAATCAAAAGCAATGTATAAGAATGATAGCTGTTTCCAGAACTGTCAGAGCTCTGCGGTGTCCAGGCCAAACATCCCCAAAAACCTTTATTCAGCTCTTTTTTTCCCATACACTGGGCAGATTTATTACCTTTGTTGGCTTTCCAAATGTTTATACTTGGAACATTCATTTGTCAAGGCTGCTTGCTGCATCTGCAATCAAACTCAGTGGTTTCAGTGCCATGGACAGCAGTATGAAAGCCTTGTTTTAAAGATGACCTAAACCTTGCATTTGTCTTTGTTGCAGAGTAAGGGAAGCTGGAGTAATCTACCCCAAGTGCTTGTTCAGAATTGTGTCAGAGAACTTGATTTGTGTAAGCAAAATTAAGCAGCAGCTCAGGCTTTCTGGACAGACAAGTTTCTCTGCACCTTTATTCAGACATGGTAAATTGCTGACACAATGGACAGATGCAACTTTGCTTCCCACAGTGCCTCCAACGAGGCTTGAAACTCTTCAGAGTCAGGAGACTGAGGCTCAGTTTGCTGAGTATTTCCCCAGATCATCTACCAATCCCATCAGCACTTATCCTATGGGATTGTTCCCAGTGTCTTGGCAAATTTTCCCAAGTCTTAAGACCGAAACTGCAAGGCAGTTGACTCTTAGCTGAGAGAAGGCAGGCCCTCTTTTCCCTGTGAATGCCTCTGGAAAGAAGCCAGTTTACGTGTGTATTCAGCTGTATCGAGGGGCTCTGACCTGGATGGATGGGCCAGCAGTCACTGTCTTTCCAACAAGTTCATAAACTGCAAACCCATCTCCAGAAAAATCCATTCTGCTTTCCTGGTGAGCTTGAGTAAAGTCTGCTTCTTTTTGTTTTGGAAAGCCTCTGGGCTATTTTTGGCAATCTCATGCATTTATACATCTTCCTCAAGTGCCACGGCAGCTCCCAACTTCCTATAAATCTCCTTTCAGAAATCCTCTCAAGAAGTAGCATAAGCAACTTTGACTTGTGGATGGCCCAGACTTAGGCCACCAAATTTCCATCAGTATGACAGGTGTTTTGTTTCCTCCTGGCTGTTTCCAGGACACCAGAAGGTAATGAGAAGCACAAGGGCTTGGGTGGATTTTAGGTTTTGTGGTCCCTTCAGCACTTAATCATGGCCCATCTCATCCCCAGGGTTTATACCCTTCATGTCCAGGCTGCCAAGTGACCTCTCAGCCTGCTTTGCACAACTGGCAGAGCAAGGAATTGGACTCATATTAAGATGGAAGATGGCCAGCTGCCATCCATTTCAACAGCAAGATGAAATGACAGACCCTCTGCATCCTCAGCCTGGCACCCCTCTCCCTGCTAGAACAGGAAATTCTGACCTCCTGCTTTCCCCAGCCAGAGGTACAGAACACTCTGGGTTTGCTGCTGGTTGGGGTTGTAGATTAAAGTTACCTCTTATCAACTAAACCCACTCTGTTGTGATGAAGAAATGTCTCCAATCTGTCCATGCCCTCTTCCACGGCTCATATCTATTTATGCACTTTGCATTAACACTCCCACCCAGTGCTTTTGGGGCACTCTGAGGACAAGTTTCCATAGATAAAGCACCTGCACTAGTTTGAGACTAGGATGGCTTTGCACATCCCCCTATCCATCCACCTGCTCACTTATCCCCTCTTTCTATTATAATATATTTTTCACATATCTGAGCATCTTCAGCCACAGCCATCCCAGCAGGTGACTGGAAAATAGACAGAATTGTTTAAAAAGAAATGGCATTAACAAACAATTTTACTCCCCATTACCTCACGTTCCTAAGAATTTGTCACTCTGGCTGCTGTTCAGCTGGCCCTTCTTGAGTATTTTTGGCATAAGGTGCTGTTCCAAGCCCTTTGTGAATGTCCAGCATCCTCGTGCAGCTTCCTTCTCTAAGGAAGCAGAACAGAGAACCACACTCACAGCAAGAAAATGTGGGTGCCAAAAGGGTTAAAATAGCCTTGGAAGAGCTCTTCCTCCCCACTCCACACCACCCCAGCTTTAGTTAATTTTTCACCTTCAGCTTTGCTCCCTTCTATATGTGGGTCAAAGAAAACCTGCATTATCTAATGCCAAACTTCTTTTGGGAGAAGGAAGTTCTTCCTTTCTTTGGAAAAATAAAGTTCCTGCATTGGCTCTGTCCCCCACAGAGCCATGGAAAGAACTAACTTCTCCAACCAACTACTTAATCCTGAGCACTGTAGAAAAAAATATCCAGAATCATTCACTTGAGCCCCAGGCTGAGTCCTGTCTTTGTTGTTAATGGACTTTGGAACAGAGATTTTTTGCTTTTCTCTCAGAGAAAACACCTGCAGCCTGGATTTCTTCTTCCCTGCATGCTCCCCCTACAGCTGAATTGTAACCCGGGTGTTCTTGGTGTATGACCCTGAGATGCTTCTGCCTGTGGGACTGATTTCTGCAGACACCTCCTCAATGCCAGGAGAGTTCAGAGCTGGTTCTTTCCTGGAGCTCTAGGAGAGCTTTTTATAAAAGCTCAAGCCAGACTTTCAGCTTTTTGCTCACTGGACAATCTGAGACAAAGCAGAACAGCCACAAATTTACAAAAACAAGAAATTTCAACCTTACCCCTCTCCCTTCCCCATCAAAAAAGGCTTTGAAACTGGCCATTAGGAGATACTATTAATGCCAAGAATGTAATAAGAGACAAGCTGTCATTAGCTGCTTTTATGGCTAAGGAGAAAGTGCTGACTTTCAGCAAAGAAAATTTAGACAACAACTCTTTGGAAAAGTTAGAAATCCACAGCTCCCAGCCTTACAGCATCTACTACTTGGTGAAAGTTGGGAAATAATTTTGTGTTGGACAGATTGCTGTTTCCTAGGGGGGTTTTATGCTTTCCCAGTAGCAAAACAGTTATGAGCAGTTATTCAATCCTGTCTAGCCATTCTGCTTTCATTAGCATTTCATGTTCTGCACCAATTTCCAGCTGCAACCACCTGTGTCCTGGGGACTCATGCTGCTTAATTGCCTGGCATTATGCTAAAGCCCCTATTTGATCCAACAGGTACCTTACACAAAACCAAAGATAATTTCTGTTTCCAGGACCTTTCCTAATACTTTCAGTGGTGCTGATGACTTGAGCAGTTCCAGTCTCTCTGTCCCTCTTTGGTGACAAACTCTGAGAGGAGCAGTGGCTCCTCATGGCCAGTATAAATTTAGTTTTCTTTGGTGACCATTCACAGAGTGGTGTCCCTGGCAGGCAGCTTGGAGAAGAGTTATTTGGCTTGAACTAACAAATCCGTGCTTTAGATCCCGTGGGATTTGTTTTCATAGATGCTTTGTTTTGCAGTGTAATTAATGTTATGAGTGTTAATGGATTCTTCAGATCCCTGCTTATCCTGCTGCCTCTGTCACCCCAAGGTGTCTTACATGGAATATATACATGAGGGAAGCAAGAGAGACAAAGCAGAGGCCAGAAGGTGTGGGATCAAAGGCATTATACCTGAGGGATAAACCTGCACAGGGAAATCCCTGCTCAGAGAGGGGGCCTCACTTGGGGAAGACTTACTTGAAGACCCAAGGGTTTATTCCCAAATGTGGTTGCATCCATCAGGAAAAGCTTTCTTCTAGAAGGTGTGAATATGGAGACAAGGAGATGGACAGCTCTTTACAGAGCTCTGTAGCCTGCATGCCTCTGCATAATTTTCACTGTGAATCTTCCCTCACCTCAATGCCCATGCAGTAACACAACCCTGGCACTGTGCCAGTGTTGTGGTTTGTGAATAATGGTTTGTTCCCTCTCCCCTGATGTTAATTTCTGTTTAGTTTCCCCCAAGTTATCAATCAGTTATCTCCTCCCTGTTTTCCAGATCCTTCCCCATCAATCTGTGTATCCCTTCCCTCTAGGCCCTGTCTGTCACTCGACAACCCTTCCTTCCTTTCTGGATCGTTCCATAGGGAGCGTCGAGTGATAGGCTGGAGTCTAGAGGGTCCCTCCCTTCGCTATTCCTGTTGGTTTCGAGTTCTGTCAACTATTGTTGGGTCCCTCCACCCCCTTGCTGTTATTGGAGGAGTTGTCGTTAACACCCCCTGTACACCCACTGTAACACCAATAAAAGGTGCATGCACTGCTGTGCTCCCTGCTCTCTGCAGCAGGCTCCTTCGGTGTCAGGACTCTCCCTCTGGGAGGTTCTAATAAACTGGACTTAGCCCCTGCAAAGAGACTCTCTCTCATATTTGCCATTCGCCGCATTGCCTCTGAGGGTCCACTCAAGGGAAAAGAATCCACGAGGAGCAGACTGAAGCCCTGTGGTGAGTGGCAACCCAGGGTGGAAAGCTGCCCAGTAACTGGCGCTGTTCCTCAATAGCTAGCCGGTGACAGTGTCCATCTGGACACCTAAGAGGAACATCGGCATGCCAGCCCTTTCTTCACCTCCTGGGCCCAGCACTGAGCTCTCTCTGCATTCCCAGAGCCTTCTGAGGGGTGCCATTCTGCATCCCATGGATCTACCCTCACCAGTCTTCCCATTCTCATTGAATTCACCAAGAGCTGTCAGAGCTGGAACAGCAGAAGCACCCAGAATCATAATCCTCAGGGCAGGCTTGGCAAACTGTATGGCCTCTTCCTTCTGCTTTTCCCCCCTGCCTGAGTCTCTTAGGCATTTCTGGGATATGGCTCCAGAGATGGTCTGATGGAGTCAGAGCCCTTCATGTCACATCACTGAACATGCATCCAACATATCCTTGCATTGCAGCCCTCCCTCTTCTGGCACTGCCGGCCCCATGTGGGATTGCACACCTACATACCTTTGAGGAGGATTTGGGATGTGAGCCTGAGTGCTTCCACAAGCAGCTCCACCAGGCCTGCAGTGATAGAGTAGGGCAGCATCAGCAGACAGCCTGAAGCCCCTCTGTACTCAGCTGGACACAACGCAGAGCTCATCCTGCCTGAGGGCGACAGGAGACATTTGTCCCCTTGTCCAGAGCTGATTTTTAGGATTCCTGTACCTCTATGTCTCACTCTTGCTGTCCAACTCCAACATACACCTACAGGGAACATCAGATGAAAGACAAGCTTTCTGTATTCTGATTCCCTATCTTGTGTACAGACCTATTTCTTATGATTAACTGAAGAAAGAAGCTGTCCTGTATGAATGAGACATTCAGCTTAGTGGCTGAAACAAAAGATGCACAAAATAATTATGCTTATCTTGATTTTATTTTGCCTGATCTCAGATGGAAGGGCTTACTTAACAGCTTTTCAGCCCAGCTAATTTTTCCTCTGTTCTTTTTTCTTCCTTCCTCAAAGACAATTCTAAACAACAAATGCAATTCAGAAATGATCAGCATTTGATACAGCTGAAATGATATTGTGAAAGTGTTTTTGTGACTTAAAATATTTTCTCACAATTTCTGCTGAAGTAAGTTCATAAGCAGATGTTTTTGTCCCCTCAAAGCTCCATTTTTTTGTTCAAACTTTTTTTTTTTTTTTTTTTTTGGACACAAAACAAAAACTCCTCTGCCAGTTCTAGTTCAGTGGGTGGGCTGTTAGATGTGAGTGTAGGGAATGTCACAACAAATTTATTAATTTGAGATTTCTTAAAATAAATATACAGAGGAGGCTGAAAACTCTAAGTGGGCATCTGCATTAAAAAGCTGTCTTGGTTTGAAAGACAAGTGTCTGCTGGGGGAGAGCAAGGCCCCACTTGGAATGGACAAATCAAACCGCCTTCCCTCCAGATTATCGCAATTTTTGAAAATTAAGGGAGCTCTCAGGCAAAGATATTGAGGGTACGAATAGCAGTTCTTTACTGATATATATGTGTATATATATGACAAAACAAAACAGACAACAACTACTACTGCATTAACAATAAAAACAGAACCAGGAACCTCGAGAGCTCTGCCTCACAGAGCCCAGGGAAGTCTGATCTCAGTGTTTTTCTGAAGAGCAGAGTTGGAACAGTGGGAAATCCTGGCTAGTGGATGAGAGGAAATCAGAAGTTCTGCGGTGTTAGCTGGAATGGTGAGATGTCCTGGCAGGGCGGGGGGGGTGCGGGGCCACACTCTAGCAGAAGGAAAGAAGTAGCGCCAACGAAGTGGAGCGGTGGCGGCAGTGTGGGGCCGGCAGGAGGGAGAGACGAGCTGCCAGGTCCCAGGCACAGGGGCAGATGATACCTAGCTTCCCTAGGCTGGAATCAGTGGTGGCTCTGAAACTCCTCTCACAGCAAGCAAAAGCAGCCTCGCTGTCTGTCCTTGCCGAGGGCCAGCAACGCACTGCCTAATACGCAGCCCATAGGTTCCCTGCCCCCAACACCCGCACTATCTTTCCCCTCCCAATTTTTGGCCACTTCTTTTGTTTTGGCCAAGTACTCATAAGTAGCCAGTAATTCGTTTCCTAGCAACTCATGGGAAAGAATTTTGCATTTTAAAAAAGAAACAAATCTAACCCCCAACAAAAGCCCACCCAGTTAAATATTGAGGAAAATTTGCTTGCTTAGTAAAAGGACATGTCTCATAAAACCAGTACTGGCTTTTCCCAGGGGGAAATGCATTGGTACATGAATAGGAACCCATGTGGGAAAACATTTGTTTATGTGAATGCAGGAGAAAATTGTTTCTCAATTAAAACCTCCCAATTTACATAGTCAAATATTCACTAACCTAATCTTTTACCTTCAGGAAAGCCTTAACCAAATCATCAGATCAGAACCAGCATTACCAAGTCAGCCCCACTCTGCATTAACCTCTGCACGAAAGATTTGTTATAGGTAAAGAGCCAAACCAGCCGAATTAAAATGTAAAAAATAGAATTTATTGATTACAGAAATTTGAAAGAAAACCACAGTCAAAACGGACAAAGTGTCAAGCCCGGGCATTTGACACTGGTGGACAGAGCATACCCTCTCTCTCGCCATCTCCCTGTCCACAGATTTGGCTTGCCAGCACCCCGGTTATTATACCTGCAAATTGCCCTCAGGCTTGAGTCCAGCAGTGGAAACAAAGTCTTTCTTTTTGGTGCAGATGAAATCTATAGGTGTAGAGCACCGGTCTCCGGGGTGGTTGAAAAGACTGAATATTGGTCCCCGGAGCTGCTGAATAGGTTTATCGCAGGTGATGATTTCTTAACTCAGTGTCAGATGTGGGTCCGGGTGGAGACTGATGAGTTCATCCTTATCGATAGATAAGGATCACGTGTTAAGCATCGGTGGTTGGCCACGCTCTCCTCCCGAAACTTGTGATGCCCCATTGTTTCTTCAGATGCAAATGTTGTGACTGTGCAGGGTTTCCAGGCTCCCCGCTGAAACAGGCTTCCCGTAAAAGGCTCAGACAGAATTATGATCTCAGAAAATATTAGTTATATACAATGAAAAGGGAGTCCGGCATGAATTAACATTCATACTTATAACAGGTTTGTGTAAGACAAACCCTGATGTGCTCCAGAGAGAAACCCAGCAGCGCTCTCCAGAGAGGAACATGCAATAGCTGGAAGCCCTGGAGCTTGCATAGCAATTTTCATCATAGCCTGGACCAAATCAGGGATTTACTCACCTTCAAGGCTGTCCCCAACAAGCTGCAAGTCGCAGGGATAAGTTTTGATATAAACCAATTCCCTACTTTCCCTCATTGTTTAAGGGGCCAGGAGGAAAGTTCCTGCTCCTGGAAGGATGTGATTCACGTGGCTCCTCTCCTCACCCCACACCTTGCACCAGGGTGACTGCCAAAATATTTGCAGCTCTATCTATTACTGTCCCAGCTGGGCAAGAAGCAAAAGAAATGGTTCCACTCTGGCCAGAAAGGAGGCAAACCCAGTCCAATGGGCTGACCAAGAGTTCAGATAGTTCAAGGTTACATTTTGAGCACGTGCCTCTGGGTCGGCAAAAGAGTGTTTTGCCTTCTGCAAAAATAACTTGTTTGGAACTCTGCACCTTCTCTCCTTAGAAGGAGCAGAGCAAGTGCTTTCATTAGAAATAAGTGTCTCACTGCCATCAGCACAGGCATTTCACAAGAGTGGCTTGCATTAAAAAGTTAATTTGTTCGTCTTAAAATGGAGGCAACTTATCACAGCCAGCTACGCAGTAAGCACTGAGCAGGGAAGATAAATTTGTTCATTTTTACAGATAATCCTGCTAATTAAGACCACGTTGCTGCTTGCTAGAAAGAATTTGCATTGATATCTAATATTTTCCACATGTACTTACCAGAAATGGATGTCTCATCCTGTCTGAAGCACAGGCATTAACTTCCTCTGCTTCCCCAGAGCATTCGTTTGGAGGAAAGCACCCTTTATTAGTGTGAAGGGCTGTGCCTCTGATCTCCTTTTTGGAGTAATACTCCTCCAGTGGTGTTACTTGTAGGCATTCAGACTTGTGCCCCTACTAGCCATCTGAAAGTGGAGGTTTCATGGGAGTGCAGGAAAGGGAAGGTAGGAGTCTTTTTCCAAGACATTTAACCAATGCCTCCATGGGATGAAATCCTCTCGTCTAACTAGTCCACAAGAGCCAGAGATGCTTTCCAGTGCAGAAACTTAAAAAGGCCAAGGGTGGGATTGCAAATTTCCTTCTGTACCCACTGTGTGACACCTCCCTAGCTGGTGTTTCAGAAGAGCTTTGCATCTGATGCTTGGTTGTGAGGGACCTTTCTTACAGTGTCGAGCTGGTGACTCAGTGCAGGGCTTGGCAAAGGCAAGAAAAGGAAGGAAGGGAAAATGCTCTCCCCTAAACAACTCACTGAGCTGGATACCCTGGTACTGCCTGCCACCCAGGACATGGAGCAAGATGGGCCATGTATTTCCCACGTGCCACTTTCCAGCTGGGCAGGAGACAGATATAAAGAATGTCCAGAGATCTATGAGGAAGGGAGATGACCCCACCAGACTGAAGGAGCTGAGGAATGAATCTTGGCTCTGGGAGCAGTACTCACCTTAGCAGTGAGCTCAGGAGGGGATCAGGCTGAAGGAGGCAAAGGAAGGCTTGGACAGCAGAACTGGGACATGCTAAAAATCTTTGCTAAATTAGCACCAATATGCTAATTTGTTGAGGATTTTTGAATGCCAAACCATGTGTTGGTGTTTGCAACTGAAGGGACATGCAAGAAGGATCTTCCATCACCCTGCAAGGTCTATTGTTTCCAAGCTGTCTTTAATTCATAAAGGGAACAAACAGTCAAAATATTGCATAATCCCTCTTTTACAAACTCTCAGTAAAAGCCAGTGCTGAACAAAGACGTTTTACAAACTTCGTGATAATGTTGATGGTTGTTTGCATCCAGTAATGCCAAAGCAACCCGCAGCAAAGTAGGCAGCACACATTTGGCTTTAAAAATGTTGAAGCCTGGGGTCATGCCCTGTCCCACGAAGCCCTTGCTCGCAGCTGTGGATTGCCCCGGCTAGCTTCGGACATGTCCACGGCAAGGGGGTGCAACCCCAACTGCCTGCTCCTAGAGCACAGTCAGCTAGAGTTGCAGCTCAGAGCCCCAGACTTGCTGTCCAGGACTCAGCACTGGAGGCAGCAGCAACAGTATCCTCAACGCAGAGACCAGAGCAGGCTCTGCAGTGTATCTATAATCCAAGTTTATTGGAACCCCCCAAAGGGAGATCCTCAACTCAGGAGAGATCCTCAACTCAGAGGAGATACACCCGAAGAGCCCAGAACAAAGGCTGACAGCAACTTATAAAGGGGGAAGTGAACCAGGGGAGGGACTGGGCATCATCCAATGGGAGAATGGGGGAGTGGTGAGGGGAGAATGAGGGAAAGGAGAGGGGGCCAATCAGGGGACCCTGGAGGAGGGACTGGTCATAGCTGGCCAGTCACTCGATGCCCTCCCTAGAAGCTTCCAGTCCAAGGGGAGTGGGGCCAAGGTGACTGGCACAAGTTGGCACAGCCTCCAGGAGAGGGGGGACAAGAGTGGCAGGGAAGGTGCAAGAACAAAGGGCAGGGTTTAGGGGATTGACATAAACTGGGGCAGGGATAACAGGGAACGAACCATTAACATGGGAGAGTACAGAACATACCATGAAACCAACACAAAGCACAATACAACAGAAGCCAAAACACTAATGCTGCAAATTGCAAGGTCTATTTAAATGAAAATGAATGCTAATTTGTTTGTGTAAAGCCAAAATGGAATTTAACAGAGAAAGGTGTAAAGCAGGATATTTTGTCACTGGAACAAATCATCAGGATGATTGACACGCGCTGGCTTGATATTATTGGAACCAACTGGCTGGGCAAGGTAAAAAGATTTGTCTTGACGTTTATTAGTGGATGTGTAAGGAAAAACCTGAAGCCCTGCATTCCTGAATTAAAACGTTAAGAGCAGGTAATTGTTACGCTCAAAGGACCCCAATGCATTATTCAAGTTTTCCTTTGAGTGGAGAAGCCAAATATCAACACACACACACACACACAACCTGCCTGGATTTTAACTAGCTCGCTCTAATATTCTATAATATCCCCAGTTCCCTGTGAATTACGCTATATTTCTTGTGAGAACCACCCTGGGTCCTTCGCAACCAGCAACCCTGTGCAGATAGCAGACGGCAGGCAGATGCTTTAGCAACCCTCTGCCCCTTTTTCAGGATGGCGTCCAAGGGGGAGGGGGTGTGCCACCTCCGCAAAAAGGAGACTACCTGGGGGGGAAGTCCGCCCCTCCGAGGCATGCAGATAAGAAACACGCTAGGCTTGATGGGACTATTTTAGAGAAAAACAAACGTCGTCTATTCACAAAGTGATATATTTGAGAGACTTAAAATCCATACCACAGGCATGAGAAAGGGGTGAACTCATCCCTAGTCCCAGTTTCCTAGTTTGAATTCTCACCATGACTTAAAGAGAACTAGTGGGGCGGGGACCAGCCTCAGCATAACGAGATTGGCTATCTGGGGTGAGGCCAGAGCTGCATCACTGTGCCACCAGTGGCCAGTAGAAGGTACTGCAGTGCAGCCTCGGATTTCCTGAATCCTATGCAGCTGACTCCTGGACAGCACCCTCTGCGCCGGCACAGCGCATCCTGGATGGTGGATTTCTTTGGCAGCTGATTTTTGAATGAAAAAGGTGACTATTTAATAAAGGCTTTAGCCCATAATTTATAGCAGGTCAGCTGCGAAGGGACTCCAGCCCAGCGACCCCTGAGGAGGGACCTCCAGCCCAGCGACCCCTGCGGAGGGAGCTCCAACCCAGCGCCTCCTGCAGATGATGGCACAGCACCCTGCGAGGAAGAACCAGCACAGCAACCCCTGCAGAATGACGGCGGCACAGCATCCTGTGGGGAAGCTCCAGCATGGCGCCCCCTGCAGAGTGACGACAGCACAGCACCCTATGAGGAAGACGGATACACCAGCACAGCGCCCCCCGCTGGACACCCTGTACAGTGGATATCTTTAACAGAGAACTGAATTTCGGACTCATCTCATCAAACTTCCCATGCTGCTTATTTTTAATAAAGAGCTGAATGTTTAATAAGGACATTGAGCCAGAGTTTATTCATAACAGATGGATAATTTTCCTGAATGGATTTTCTAAGGGGAAACAATTTTTTACTGTTTTGTAAGAGTTCTACCTAATGAGCCAGGAGGAAAGACCAGTGAAGGGCACTAGAGCAAGCCCTGAGCTGCTGAACCTTCTTTACTCCACCGTCACTGGCAGCAACACTGGTATTACTGCTAATTCTTTCCATTCTATTATGAGCCTTGTTGGTTTTCAGCTTGGGTTTTGGTTTGTTTTTGTTTTTTTCTTTGAATCATCTGGTTTGGGAGTTTTCACAGGCCAGGAGAGATTCAATATGCTGCTGCAAACAAAGAAATCCATGATTAAAAACAGATAAGTGGCTCCTTCCTCCTTCCTTTTTCCATGGAAGGTGAATTTCCCAGCAACAGGATGCATGGTTTTCCATCCTCTGCAATACTCTGTAATTATTAATAACTTTGATAATTACAGTGTTGGGCTGGACTCCCACAGAGACAGGTCATTAGCAGCCCTGTAGCCACAAGTCAGAGAAAGCAGCCCCTTCCATGTGTAGTTCCGCACAAATTGGTCACAAGAGCTGCTGCACCCACAGCAGTGACAGGTGGGTCCAAACCTGATGTCTGCAAGCAGGCCAGTCCTGGATAAACGTGCTTTTCCTTCTCCTGGGAGAGCAGTGCTCAGTGGTGACCTGTGTGAAGCAGGTCACATCCTAAACTACAGGCATGTATCAGGGGCTACCATGTCACTGCCCTCAGAGGTGGCTGGCATAGGGGAAAAAAGAGCAACCAGAGAGCAGGGAGAGGTGTGGATATGCACAGGAGTAAAGGATCCTAGAGACGAGCAGAGAAAAAAAAACCTGGAGGTGAGCCTGGAAAACTGATGAAATACAAATCCTCCAAGCAGGCAATTAGCGACAAATCTTCAGGTTGATGTGTTTCTCAGCCTTGCTCACTGCAGCCGTGGTGAGGAGTGAACCAGGGTGTTGTAATTGGTCTGGGATGTGCAGGTGAAGAACTGACCCTCTTCTGGAGGAAGGTGCACCATAACTCCTGTGTCTCAGGGCCTTGCACCTACATGGAACTGTGGATAAATCACCCTGGAGAAGGTCAGGACCACATCATCACTGCAGTGGTGAAGAACTGAAAAGGAGTTTTGTGTCAGTCACCCTCAGAATCCAACACTTTTGGACTTTTGCTCTGGATTTTGCACTAAGTATGAGCAATAAGTAAAGCCAGAAAATAAATGTGGACCTTGTGTTGTTTAGAGATGAGGTAATTAATAAAGTGAGATTGCAGCTGCACTCTTTCAGCAGAGCTGAGGGTAGACAAATCTGTGCTGGAGTCCTCCTCCCAAACAGGTCTGCAGAGTATCTCTCAGGGGCCACTGCAGCTTGGCAGCAGGAAAACAGGGATCCCTGAAAAAGGATCTCAGAAAAACCTCCTCTCAGCTCCTCCAGAGACCTCAACTTCCTGCTGCCTCTGCTCCACGTTTACCAGCAGATTTTCCCAGGTGGTGTCCCACCTGCTCAGCTCTTTCTCTTTTCAGTCTGGCCCCTGCAGGGGAACTCAGCTCTTGCAGAAAATCTGTTATGAAAAAAGTGGAATGAAAGCATGTTGACTCCCATGGGAAGGTACCTGCTGTTTCCGGCAAGCTTTGGCTTTTGTGCCAATTCATTTCTCTTCCCTATTCTCAGAATATAAGAGAGGTTCAAAAGATCAGGGTGAAACAGGGTTATGCACTTCACCACTGTGTAACACAAAGAAAATACATGCTGTCCAAAAAATAGATGAAGTCACACTCTCAGTTCTTAACTTACTTTAATTGAGTATATATAAGAAGACTAAATTTCATTATCAGACTCAGCAGGAAAAGCTAAGCTAGAGGGAAGCAGTTCTTCACTAATTCACAGGGCTGTACATCACACATTATGTCTAGCAGAAAATAAAGTGTTTTAACTTGGAGGGAAATATTAATTTTAGCTGGAAAGAAATAGTGTCTAATGTGAGCACACCAACCTTTCTTCAGCAATATGGATTACAATCTTAAGGTAAATGCTCTAATTGTCAACTTTCTCTCTGTAATGCCCTGATGTTTTCAGTAGCTACAATTGACAGTGGCACGGAGCTCCACAGTGCAGCCACATGCTCTGTGAGAAGACAGCAGAAGCAGGCTTTCTTGGTGTCCCTTCCTTTTTTGTCTCCCATTCAAAAAGCATCTTTTGAAGTGGAAAAAGCTTTCACATGTTGAACTCCAGCTGAATGTCAGAAACTCTTTTTTCCATTGTCCTGGTGCACCAATGGTGCTGCTGCAATTCAAAGTAGCCTTTCAACACCTGTAAATTATCTTCTTCTTCCCACTTTCAGGGCTTTTTTTTCTCACTTTTTCATTTCCCTATTTCCTCTTGCAGGAGAAGGACTGGCAGGCTCTACCTGGACTGCTACCATGTGTTAGTTAAGTGACTGGGGTGTCACACTTAGGGGTGTCAGAGCTATAATGCAATTTGTATTCATTATGCCTCTCCAATTTGAGGGAAGATTGAAGCTGTGGACAATTTATTAGATGCTCACCTCAAAGGGAAATGTGTCAGACAAGAGAATCTGATATGCTTCTGAATACCTGGAATTGATGCAATGGTCCATGTTAAAAATACCTCTCACAGTTATGTATTTTGGAAAATTTGCCTTTGACTGTGGGGAATTGTCAGCTTGTCTGAATCATGGTGGATCTGAGCTTCACACAGATGAGTTAGCATGGATGCATTAAGAAACGACAAACAAAGCTCTGTTCCCACCAAATCATACCGTGAAATTTGGAATAAATCTTCTATTTGAAAACTAATTGGTGTTATACTGAGAAATGCCAAACAAGATGGTGCCGGTTCAGACCATTCCCTTTCTCAAGCACCAAGGACAAATTAAGGTTCCCAAGAGTGTTACACAGTGAGATGTATTTGCATTCGGCATTGAGAAAACAATGCCCACTCTGGGAGCTGTGTAGGCAGCCTCTCTTCAGGGCTGTTCTACCACTTCTTGCAATAGCAAACACAAAGTTCCACAAAGACTGAAACCTCTGAGGCGTCCTTATCACCCTCACACATTACAGCACCTCCCTGATTCAGGAGAGGGCTGGTGCACATCTTTACAGAGACTCCTGGCAGACCAGGCCAAACCTGTCACCTCCAGCTGATCTGGCACTCCAAAACACACTCAGCTCTGACATCATCCCAACAGGAACATGAACTGGACAGAAACCAGGACTGCATTGCTGCGGTTTAATCAAGGTGACCGGCTCTGGTGGGATCAGCACTCCTCTTTGAGGTCAGCTGGTTAGGATGAGAGAAATTGCAAGAAGTTCTTGTGAAAATGAGAAGGTTCTGCTGGTTTTTCCATTTTACCTCTCCTAGGCCCAACAAAGAGAGCAATTAGCCTCTTACCTCTTCACTACCACCTTCTACATGCTAAAAAAATTGAAAATCTCTACTCAGTCTCTTATTTTCTCAAATAACCAGTTCTTTCCTCTCATACTGTGTGTTACAGATGGCCTCTCTGTCTTGCTCTTGTTCCTTTCTCTGCACTGGTATTTTGGCAGTGCCCCTGCATTGTTCTTGGATCACAGCTTCACCATCAGGCACAACACTTGATTCAAGACCCTCCCATCCCTGAGGTGACCAGAGCAGAAGCACTGTCTTTGAAGCTGCACTCCCATTTTCACTGTTCCAAATCAGCTCTGCCTTTTTGCTAGAGCATCCTGCATCCCCAAGTGTGTCTGTCCTTTGCATCTCACTTCTTCTCAGTGTCATAATCCATGCCCTCATGTCACACTGCTGAATTCTCTTGCCCTGTATGTCACACCAAGTCTGTCTTTAGCCAATGCCACCTAAAAGGCTGCAGACCATTTTCCTACTTCACCCAGGCAAGTCTGACCAAATCCTGTCCCTCAGAGTCACCCCAAACCCCTCAGACTTTGTCTGGGACATGTCAGTTAAATATTTCCGTATTTAATAAATCTATTGATTAGAACCAGGCATTGTTTGCACCTCCTGGTGACTTCATCCACACTGCGCATTAACTTGCTTTGCTGGAGGCAGCATCAGAAGACCTCACTCATGTTAGCTGATACACTCACTGATATCCACCACTTTCCACTTTCCCTTCAGGCAGGTCACTGAGGAAAACAAATGCCATCACTGGCACTGCCATTGTTCTGGCATGACTTGATAAATACTATTTGACTGCTTTTAACCCTCCAATTGGTCTTTGTTAAGGGCTTGTGAAAGAAATGAGTGGATGTCAGAGTCATTCTGGGCATCACAGCTAGGCTGGTGGGTTTATGAGTGTCTACCTCCTTCCTTTCAAAATAAAAAAAGACCCATCTCCGGAGCTGTGGGCTTGCAGCCATGCCCCAGGAGATCTCAGAGACAGCAAGTTTAGAAAGGAACATTTGTGTGGGTTTGATTTTAGCTTGCTAGCTGTTGAGAACAACAGCGAGCCTGTGAGACAAATAAGTTTTCTCAAAACATTACTTTAAAAAACTAAAAAAAAGAATGTAAATATCCTCTGCACCTGTAGTTTGTTTTTCTAACTTGTTACAAGATGTTTACAAAAAAGTGTTGTTTCTAATTAACCAGTCATAATGATGAAGTGTTAAACAAAAGACCAATCATGTCCAGCTGTGTCAGAACCCTATAAAAAGGGTGCATTTGTTTAATAAACTAAAATTAGCCTTTTGGGAAACTTAAAGTCTATGTCGTCTGTTATAGATACGAGCCAAACCAGCCGAATTAAAATATAAAAAATAGTTTTATTGATTACAGAACATTTGATGAAACCACAGTCAAAACGGACAAAGTGTCCAGCCCAGGAATTTGACACTGGTGAATGGAGTGTATCCCTCTCACTCGCCAACTCTCTGTCCATGGATTTGGCTTGCCGGCATCCCGGTTATTATACCCGCAAATTGCCCCCAGGCTTGCGTCCGCAATAGAGACAAAGTCTTTCTTTCTGGTGCAGATGAAATCCATAGTTGTTGAACACCGGTCTCCGGAGTTGCTGAAAAGGTTGAATATCGGTCTCCGGAGCCGCTGAAAAGGTTTATCGAGGGTGATGATTTCTTAATTCAATTTCAGATGTGGGTCCGGGTGGAGGCTGATGAGCTTATCCTTATCGATTGATAAGGATCACGCGTTAAGCATCGGTGGTTGGCTACGCTCTCCTCCCGAAACTTGTGATTCCCCATTGTTACTTCAGATGTAAATGCAGTATCCACATGAGGTTTCAAGCCTCCCCGGGAAACAGGCTTCCCGTAAAGGCTTAGATAGAATTTTGATCTCAGAAAATATTAGTTATATACAATAAAAAGGGATTCTGGTATGAATTATCATATATACATATAACATCATCTTTGATGTGTCAACAGTGACACATTTTAACTTTCTTTCTTCCAGCCTCATTAAAAAAAACAAATTTTCTTTCATATTACTGCATTCAGAATTAGCCCATTTTGATGAAATATCATCTTCAAGGAGAAATATGTTCTGTCACACACTTTTTAATCAGCTCTCCCTAACTCCTTTGAGGAATAATGCAATATTTTTCACTTTGTTTTGTTTGGTAAAGCTGAGGTGAAGAAAGTTGCTTATATTTCCCCTAATCATGCTGTCTGGTTTGTTGATGAAGCCCTGTTCTCTTTCTGTGAAGGGGTTTGGTCTCAATAGATCTTAAAATACTAAACCTGGGAACCTTAACTGATCTTGGGTAGAACTAAACGCAAGGGTGATTTCATCATTGTCTTTGCTGAGAGCAGCTAGACTAGAAAATGTTTGAACTTGTCATATTTCAAGTGAATCAAGAGCTTTTCAGTGCTTGGTGATAAAATCTGAATCCATGATCAGCACAGAAAGTCTCGGCTGTGCCATCTCCTTCCAAGGGCTGGGCCTAAGATGTTTAATGCAAAAGTTCTTGTTAAATGCAGCCTTTAGGTCAATGCTCAGGTTGTGTTCATCAACATATCTGGCTGGTGTTTGCCATCTCAGGTCTTGTGCTGGTGATCTCTGGGTGATTAACCAGATCTTCAGGGAAGTGTTTGCCTGCCCACACTCCACAGCTGTGTCAATTTTTACAACTTTTTCTCACCCTGTCAGTTTTTACACTGGCAAAGCACTGGGGCTATCCCTGCCAAGACATAAAGAGCAGACTCAGTGTCAGTGTACACATCCATAGTTAGAAAAGGTGGGGAAAATCCAGCCTTCTGCCTGACTTCCAAGCAGAGGAAGCCTTGACAAAGTTTTTCAATGGATGTGAGTGTGTCTGTCTCTCTTTCCCAACTCCTTGTGCTGTGACCCAGAGATTCCCATCCTTTTGACCCATTGCAAACATCATCTTCATCAATGCCATTTCACAGAGGCACAGAGCTTCCAGGTGGAGGATGGCATTTCAGTGTGCAATGCTGCTGGTGTGGGAGGGATCCTTTACCACACTGAAGCTCCTCTGCACAGCTTTCTAGGACAAGGTCCCTGGCGACATCTCAGACACAGCTTTCAGGACAAACGACAATTAGATCTTTGTTACGTGAACTGCTGTATGAAGTTGTGTGAACTGCTTCCTGTACAGAAGGTACTTCACTCTGTAGCATTTCCCTGTGTGGAGGAGTTTTTGCAAGGACTTTTCACAGGATCACAGAAGGGACCCCCAAGGAACATTGACTCCAGCTCCTGGCCCTGCACAGCACCATCCTCTAGGGTCACACCTTGAGTGTTTATGGGGATACAAGGATGGGCTGGACAAGCCTGTCCTTCACCTTGACCTGCTCAGCAATGTGCAAAATGTTGGAAAGCCTTATAGCAAGCATGAAGGAGAGGACATTCTCCCAATGTCTCTCTCCTGGGGCAGCAAGAACAACTCAAGCAATACCATCAGCACAGGGAGGGACAAAAAATGTGTTATCCAAACACTTCTGGGACTGTCAGGCTTGGGGCTGTGACCACTGCCCTGGGGAGGCTATTCCAGTGCCCAGCCACCCTCTGGGTGAAAAACATTTTCCTGATATCCAACCTAAGCCTCCCCTAACACCCATCACAGGATGTGTTTATTCATCTGGGGGATGGACATTTTGCCCAAAAGTATCCTGTGAGAGACAGTATGGCAAGCATAACTGAAATCCATAAAGATCACATCCATTGGCTTCCTTTGTCTCAGTGTCTGTCTACCCAGTAGATTGGTCTACTAAAAAAAAACCAAAAAAACTGAAAACAATTTTTCAGCAGATTCAGCCTAAAAGGCCCCCAGGACCTAAACACCCTGATAATCATCTGTTCAGGCACTCTGGTTTTATGGGAAAAGCCCAGGTGTTGCAGTATGTTTCATCCCTGCATTTTTCCTGTATTCCCATCTATGGGTTTCTCCCCGCAGTGTAATCCTAAACCCTTCCCTCTCCCCCTTAGACCCAGAATCTTCCTTGTCAATCACCAGACCCTTGTCCACCACACACAGGGTCTTCTCCTCTGCCCCTGGGGGAATTCCAGAAAGGGCGTCGAGTGATTGGTTCAGGTTCCCCCTACCTGTAGTACACTGGGCTCTCCAGGTGTCCCTCTGTCCCTGGTTCACTCCCCTCTCTCCCCCAACTGGTGGACCTTTTGCCCCTACCCCTTTCTCCTCCCCCCAATAAAAGATGTGACCCACCACGTGGTCAGGGGTTCTGGTGGGGCCGTTGCAAGGTTCAGATGTCCCTGCTGGGACACCAATAAACTCTGGATCCCATCAGATTTGGCTTCTTCTTCACCTCGTCCAAATCTCTCCTAAAGCCATCCTGCCTGCTCTGCCACTCCCGCCTGGACAAGATTGGACTTGTCCCAACACATGGACTGGCTCTGCTACTCTGCAGGAAGCATCTCTGTGGAGTCAATCCTCAGCAGCCGTTTCTCTGCAAGCATCCTTGCAAGCCTGGGTTTGTCCTGTCCAATAAATGCAGTAACCTCTGCACCCAGGGTGATAGGATCTGTCATACTGACATGCTACAACTCTCTACATTCCTACTACATGGAGTTCTGAAAACTAGAAAGATTTCTAGATATCAAAATAAAATATTTGCATTCCACTTCCTTATTGGAGACTGCTGGACCAGCCTGTTGTCAGACTCTTTTATCTGCTTCAATTCACTTTACTGCTAACTGTGACTTACATAGGATTTATGATTCAAGTCAAGAGCTTGATTGCATTTAGTTTGCTGGTGACAGAACCAATTCATTCTGGGTAGGAAGAGTGATGCATTGCTTGTCAGCTCCTCACTGGCCCACAGATTATTGAGAAGCCTAGTGAGTGTCTTTTTATGTTTTGGAGTCATGGGGGATTTTTCTTAAATTACTTCATAGTTATTGAAATTCAATATTACTCTCCTCAATGGAGGTTATGGAACAAGGAAAGCCCTAGAAAAAGCTCTTGGTAAGTTTCTTTTGATACCAAATGGTCTCATCCTGGTGAAGTAAAAAAATTCCTATTTCAATTCACTCATTTCCATTCATTTCACTTGAACTTTTAGGATAATATCAAACATTCATTTTAATGTTATATTTCAGTTGTGTTATTAATATTTGCTGGTATAATGCTTTGTTATTATAGAATAACATGTGTGTACCTTATGGAAATGGCTCATTTAGATATTATTGAAACAAAATTATTTGATATTTTCAAGACCATTCAATTTGATTATTCTCAATCATCATTTCTGGAGGAGGGAGACGGAAGAGCATTTTATGTTGAAATTTGATTGGATAACTTCTGAAATGTTGGGATTTTATCACTGGCTAAAAATGCTGGTATCTGGCAGGTACTTCTGCCAAGAAACAAAGAAGCTGACAAAATTAGAGACAAAATGAACAAGGAATGGGTGGCTGCTGATGGTGCTCTCTGCGGGCTGCAGAGGTTTCCTTGCAGGTCCATAGATGAAGCAGAGCTGCTGTAGCATGCCAGAAAATAAGAGCACTCCGTTCTACAAATTAAATGTCTCAGCTTCTCTCTCAACATCTTATTGCCATTTTTTTTGTCCATCCCTGTGCTGATGGCATTGCTTGAGTTCTTCTTGCTGCCCCAAGAGAAACACTGGAGGGACAATGTCCTCTACTTCACGCTTACTATGTTTTCCAACATTTTACACACTGCTGAGCAGGTAGAGGCGAAGGACAGGCTTGTCCACCCCATCCTTGTGTCCCCATAAACAGCCAAATTCTCTGGGCATGCAGGACTGAGACATCAGGCTGGAACTGAGCAGGCCTGAGGTGTTTCATGTAGTCCTGTAAATATCTAACCCAAGGCTGTCTGACCTAAAGCTGTGCTTGACAAACTACCTCTCAGAGAAAGTTAATTCCTCTGTTGTCTGTCTTTCTGGCACAACTCACTTAAATATGCCCAGTGAAGACACAACTCAAAAGAAATGTAACTTAAAAGTGCCTCAAACAGGAGAGCTGGATGCAATTAACATGTGGATGAGGGGAGCGGGATGATCTTCACTCCCTGATGGAGTCACTCTTGAATCTAAGGCTCTGGCTGTATCTATTCATCAAACTAATGGTGTGATTGTAGTTGTGTTTATTGGATTAAATATTCACTGAACCATGGGCTTATGCTAACAAGCAGCAAGCTCCTCAAAGACCTTGAATGTCACAGCGACACACTAGAT
>WAAE01011030.1:0-37156 GCA_013400495.1 Nicator chloris
ATAATAATAATAATAATAAGTCTCTAGAGTAGTCCTTCAGCACTGTCACATAATTTGAAAACAGCTGAACCACACTCTTGTCCCTCTCATCAAGCTGAGATAGTGGTTTTATTCATGTTTGTTCTTGAGGTTTGCTAGCTCTCAAGATTTGCTTAAGTTTTTCAGTTCCTCAGACCCTCAATAACATACAAAATCCAAACTGGGAATGAGAACACTTTGGTCAAGGATTATGGATTTGACATAAGTCCTCAGAAGTGAGGTATCAATGCTCAGCTCATATTTACCTTTGTGTCTATACATATATATTGAAGATAAATGAAGTAAAAAGGTTTTACTTAATTTTCTGTTAACTGAATGTGTTGTATAGTTATATTGATGACAGTGCTTGAAAATGTAAATACCAAAAGACAAAATTGCAAAGCCAGAATTTCAGGAATTAATCTGGCAAGGATTAGCCAGGTACCCACATCCTTTTGGACGTAGTTTCTGCAAGTAAACTGTGCAAGGCAATTTAAAACAGAAAAGTTTCTTTTAGCTGTGAACACATAATTTATCACTAAAAAAACCCCAATGCCAAATTTCACTTTTTAATTGCTTTTTGTGTTCAAGACCAATGCAAATTTTACTTTTGTTCATACGGAAAAGTGTAGAAATATGGTATTTTGTAACTTTTTCTTTCTTCTCACTGCTACATAGGCTTTTAGAACACATCAGTTTTCCTAGTAATGGAGCTCATTGCGAAAAAGGCAAGGGAAGTAGTAGAAAAGGAAAAAAGTATCCTCTGAAGGATAAAGCATAATGCTTGAAATGGAAACTACTGAACGCATGATAGGCAGTTTCAGCACTCAAGAAGAAAAGCCTCATAGAAAGCTGGAGTTTTTCCTGATTTTAATTGCTCTGAATTTTTTTCCTTTGAGTAGTACCATCAATAGGAAAACACTCAGCATGCAAACATGCCAATTACAACTTTGTGAGATTTGACGATGGAAGCGTAATGCAGGTAATCTCTATCCCCAGGCCAGTGCTGGCTGCTCTTTTGAAAACAATCTGTGTGCCTTGTAAAAGAACTATAAAACTAGTGTTTGGCAAAATCAAAATTACAGATATTAAATTTACTGTATTGTTTTTGTCTGTAGCTTGTGAAAACGGTGTTATATTGAAGTAGCAAAAGAAATGGAAGTTAAAAATAATTGCTATGCTCAGTTACAAGCACTACTGTTTTGAATTTTTGTCAGCATCCTGAATAAGCCAGTCCAGATTTCAGCAGTTATTAATGACAACTCCGAATTGTAGCAGTTGGTTATGAATTATCCTATTTTTAATCCACAGATACTATGTGCCTCTGTGTGTTTCTGTGAAATAAAGTTCCAGAAATTCCCTACCTGTTGAGTAGAATATTTTCTTTTACCTGTTCAGCCTCACTCTTGCTAGCTTAATGGACTGCCATCTGCTACTTGGCTTGGGGGTGTGGGAAGTGGTGGGGTGAGGTTTTTTGTATTACAGTTCCTTATTCAGGATATGCATGGTGAAATTATTTCAATATTTTTTTAAAACTCAGCCTTACCCTTTTCCATATTTACTGTGTACTTTTCTAAATGTATGTTAATATTTTTTTAGCCATTTTAGATTAATGTAAAATTCTTAAATCTACCACTTAAGACTACAGAGAACATACAGAAGTCATCCTAAAGTTTTTATTTACAATGTTGTCACAACACTGTTGGCAGCTGTGAAATCCCTGGGGGAGTGCTGAGTCAAGTAATGGTGAGGATGAACTGTAGGGATATGCAGTTCTCTCTTGTCAGTGAGTAACTTACCTCTGTTCTCTGGCAATTCTTAAATGCATTTCAATTCATTGACCATATTCATAATTTTTAAACTACTTAGACAAAATTAAAAGAAATCAAACTTCTTTTTTATCATTTTAGAATGACAAATATTACTCATACTTGCATTCTGCAGCTGAGCCACATTGGGAGAGCTTCACCCCCAGTTGCTTGTAGAGAACTGTGAGAGTTGTATAGTAGTCTAGAAATACAGATAGGTATTTCATTATTCTACTTGCTGTATTTCAGGCTTAGAAAAACTGAAAATATTCCCCAAATGAAAAGAAAAAGAAGCTCTAACAAGATGATGAAGCCAGGAATTTTGGCTGACCCTTCCACTCTGGCCTTGTTACTGAATATAAATATATAAAAAATCATGAAAGCATAAACCAAAGTACAGGAATTCTCTTGTCAAGGAATTTCAATAAATTCTAATTGATAAGGATAAGAATTAACTTTTAACGATGGTCTTTAAACATTATTCCTGAGATTAAATATTCAGAGAGTAGTCCTCAGCTTAGGAGACATTAAATTCTTACCTGCAGGTTGTATCAGCACAGCAGAAAGAGCAGTATGTGCCTTCACTCCTCCATAATGTTCTACTCATCTCCTAGTGTATGGATTGATGATTCACATACATATCTAGAAAATTGGTTCTGAGTTCCATTGACCAAGCTGATCTCAGACTCCCAGGGCAGAAGCTCCAGCAGGGAAGCTGTGGTGTTTCCTCTTTTGTAATTTGCTCTTCTTGCAGTTTGAAGACAGCAACACCAAGAGGTACATTCTATGAGACACCTGATGCTGTAAAGGTGTACTGGGCACGTGTGGTACATAATGCAGAGCCTCTCACAGCACTGCAGTAGACCTGGAGTTCAGAAATCAAGCAGAAGAGCTTGTACCATTTAGGCCTTCATAGGCTGTGAATTATTGCCAAAAGAAGCACTTGTGCTCAAGAAAACTTTGGAAAAAAAAGAAGAAAAGGAAACTTACGAAGTTTTGTTGCTCTCAAGATCAGATAAACCAGAAAAAGGTTAGGACTGTAGTTACAATTTTAGAGCTAACTCTGTCTTCCTCTCAATTTTGGTGTCTGTGCCTTTCAATGTTCTAGAAAACTGAAAGGAAAAGGGCAGATTTGATCTTGTGTGTACAAAAGTCTTGTTTTATCATCTACAATTTATAAAGAGAAGGCAGACGTTGTAATATTCAAGTTTAGGTAACAAATCTACTGTTAAATTTTCCAGTATTGCAAAGAAACTGTTTTGATCAATATTTTAATTTCACTTGGGCAGGATTGGGTAGAGAGCTCAGCAGATGGTTGTCATAAACTCCATACCTCATTTTGGAAGTAGCATTCAAATCTATCCAGCTTGGCACTAACTACGCAGACTAATTTTCCTGCATTTTTGTGCCAAAAGAAATAGGGCATGGAGAATATTTTTTCTAATTATTTTCAGATTTTATTAACCAATATCAAACCTGCTTAGCCTGTGGTTGCTCTATCCAAAAATCTCCTATGTTTTACAGTTTTATCAGAAAAACTACAGTCAGTTATCAAACAGCAGTGTTCTGAATGAGTAATTGTTAGCATTATTGGGTAATTTAATTAGAATAATCTGTACATTTTCTTGGTACTGCTATTGGCCACTGGTGAATCTGAGTGAAATGATTGTGGCTAAATTACAAGCTTTTTGAGAAGAGAGAAATTCAGAAGACATTCTTATAAGCACAATGTTGTCATTCAAAAAATTATTTAAGCGAAACCTATTTTTGTAGCGTTTTTGATTTTTTTAATGGGGGAACAGTTCCTCACTGTGTATTTGTGTGAAGAGAAGGAAAGTGGTATTGTCCACAGAAACTCTTCCCCACTCATTGTCCACCTCATCCATTACCTTAATCTATACAGTATTGTGTTGGCAGGGTTGACCCTCAGCTGGAAGAGAAAATACAACAAAAGGCTCCTGGGTTGGGATAAGGACAGGGAGAGATCACTCAGCAGTTACTGTCGTGAGCAAAACAGGCTTGACTTGGGGAGATTAGTTTGATTTATTACCAGTCAGATCAGAGTAGGATAGTGAAAAATAAAAACCATAGTTTAAAAACACACTCATCCTTCTTCTTGGGCTCAACTTCACACCAGAATTCTCTTCCTCCTCCCCCCTGTGGCAGGAGAGGGATGGGAAATGGGAGTCATAATCAGCTCTTCACCTGTTGTCTCTGCTGTTCCCTCCTCCTTAGAGGGAGGAGTCCTCACACACCCTCCCCCCTCCAGTGTGAGCTCCCTCCAGGGGCTGCAGATGGATTTCTGCCCTGTGGGGCAGTCTGAAAGCATACTGGCCCCAGGAGGTGTTTCTGAAATTCCATGCCTGTGTGTTTAATTAGAAGATTCCGAGGCTAATGATATGTTGTCTTCAGAAGTACTTCTTAAGTAAGGCTAAGAATTACCTCTGACAGATATTAGCGACCTCTGAAAGAAATTAAGTAGGAACAGAAAAGGATTGAGTACCAAACAAAAGTCAGGAGCTTTTTGCTTACTCTGTATTACTGTGAACAAAGGTTGTTCATATGAGAAAAATAGTATGGATAACATTTCAGTCTTAAAGATTGATGATGAAAATAATGAATGGGATCTCAACAGAGAAATTGGAATGTCAATGTTTTAGACCTTAAAAACAAAGGCCATAGCTATAACAGTATCAAAACCAGAGGAGGTGATTTCTCTGAATGCCCTAACACCAAGCTCCTGTCCTCTCTTCCACATTTCATTAAATACAGCTAGTAAGCAGCAAAGGTAAACACCTTCCCTTGCATACTGGGACACAGGCACCCAGTGGTAAGAGCTGTGTGGCAGCAATTGCAGCATCTCCCCCCAGGGGACTGAACCCCCTCTACTAGAAGAGGAGGGGAAAGCCAGGGTTGGTGGGCAGATAGATCCCATCACCAGGTGATACCATTAGAAACTCTACCCTTCTTCCCCTCCTTCTCCTCTTTCACCATCCCCAAAGAAAGCAGATCTGTTTGTGTTATGTAAATGTGCAATTTAAATCTCTCATCACTAGACTGACCACACAGGGAATGAAGACTTTCAGGAACTGAGTTTGAAGATGCTTAGCTTGTGTTTTGGTGTTTAATAACATGTATCCTCAGCTTCTTTGGCCTCTAACTGGTGTGGCTTAATAGAGGAACCAGCACAGGTCATAGAAGTGAGACTAATAATGCTATCAAAATTGATTTTTCTTTTCATCATTTGTTGTATCATACAGTAACATAACTGGAATAATTTGTCTAGGATATGCTGTTAAAAATAAGAACCCTACTTTAAATGTCTCTTTAACTTAACCTTGTAACTCAGTCATTCATCTCTCTTGAACTGTTTGAAATAGCTGATGTAACAAATTTGGATCCGTATATCCCAAAGCCTTTTTCCTGATTGTTCATTTCTTTAACAAATGGCTAACTCATAACTTTGTTTAAAAAGAAAACATTGAATTGTAGAAAATAGGATGGCCATTTCTTCTATGAAAAATGTTTTTTTTTTCATTTCTGCACTTGAAAGAGATGTTAGATATGCTCTTTTTCCTACTCTTGAGAAAGAAAATTGTCTGTATCTTGTGATACATGGGACTGATGTGTGAATCAGACAACAATCTCTCAGAATTCAGCAAAGTGAGATGTGGAAGAGTTTCCCTGTAAAGCTCAAGTCTGGAAACACTGGTTAGCTTTAAGACCTACTAATGGGATAATAGAAACCAGGGAGTAAAAGTCCAAGAGAGCAAGCAATGATTGCTATTTCTATTGGATCCAACTGAAACTTTATGTGCTTTGTAAACTGATGTTTTAACTGATACAATTGAATAAAGAAGAGAAAAACGAGCCCTTTATGATTATTCTCTTCAGGGCCAGGGGAAATTAATTTATAAATAATGTACCTGCCCTTTGTGCTGTTACTCACATTTTTGAAAGCTTCACTGGCTGTTCTGCAATTATGCTAATGATATCTTTGACCCAATGTTCAATGCAGAAAGTGATGCTTAAGCTGTGCTTCTGTGAGTGGATTCCTCTTTCTGTTTCAAGCCTCTTAGTGTTTACTTTCCTAAGTATGCTAAAAAAAGCAAGAAAAAAAAGGCTGCTGTAATAATTAGTAGGAATAAAATGATGCATTTTACATTTGTACTTATGCTACACATGTTTAAACTTCTCCATCTTTTGCAATTTGTTTATGCAGGGGTAAACTTTTTAGTGGATGGTTTGGATGCTAGACGGTCCCATAGGGGTTGTGTATCACTTGACTGGCAAATTTTGGCATGTTAAGGGGGTGCTAATGGTGATGCTGGTTTATCTCCTTTAGTCCTGAAATCCATGTGTGTTCTTTATAAAGAAAAGGCAAATCATCTCCCCATGAACTTCTAGCTAACTTCTGAGATGCCCAGGGACTTGTAGTCAAACATTGTGGTCAGGTCAGAATTTCTGCTTTTGATTCACTGTATAAACTTACGGAATATATTTAACATTGATGCCACTTGCTAATTAGGAAAAGTAACATAATCATACTTAATTACTGTGCCTATTTCATAGAGAGGTTGAGGATAAATTAGGTACAAGAGCTTGAAATATAAAAAGCTTTCTAAGTGGGTAATATGATCCACTTGTTCAGTCTGTTGACCTCAACTGATAATGAAAAAGCTTCAACTAATAAATGTATGAGAAAGATTTGTGTTAACTAATGATTTTTCTGCTATAATGGGGCTTAATATATCTACTTCACAGCCTTCACAAATTCTGAGGAAAGAATCTGTGGTAACAACTCAGAAAGTTTCATCAAAAGAGGGAAAAGGGCAGGAAACAACATTATGCTTAATTCCTTTCTTTGTAATGACATACAGTTCTGTTGTCAGTCTTACATTATTAGTTTTCAAGGAGGATAGGGACTACTATTGACTATAGTATATTATGTGAGATGCTAAAATAGTGCCTCTTGCAATTTTGCCTCATTTATGAATATGCTGCAATATGTGTAAAGATAAGTAGATTATCATAACCTTCTGCTGCTGAAGTGCAGCAAAGATTATTTTGTAAGAAACAATGTTCATGGACAAATGAGATCAAACAGGCACAGCAGATGATGATGATGATGATACAAGTGACCCGCTCAGGCAGGGAAAAAAGAATGATAGCTGGGAAAAAAAAACCAGACTACACTAAAAATAATAGGCTTATTGAAATGCTTGTAGGCTAAGGGTATAGGACTAGCAACAAGTTGACTATTGGCATGTAATTTATCCATCATCTTGAGGAAAAAAGGCTACTCTTTAGTAAAGATGAAAAAGATGTACTGGGCAGAAACAACATATCCTTATGGTGTCCACTGTTTTCCCAGGAGACAAAAATGAAAGAATCTTTATAGAAGAATAAAGCAAGCTTCAGGAAAAGGAGTCTTTAGAAAGATAAAGATTGTTAATATTAAACTATCCTCAGGAACCCCTTATTCTTTTACATTCCTTTCACTTGTCCTTTCCTACAAGAATGATGATTCATCCATGCTGAAATAGCTGGATGCCATGTTTCTAGCTCCAAGTCCTGTAGTGGAATGGGACCATCCTCCACGGTATGTGGTTGTAGTTGGTTGACCTTGACTGGATGCCAGGCACCTACCAACGCCTCTCTATCACTCCCTTCCACAGCTGCACGGGGGAGAGAAATTATAATAGAGGGTTTATGAGTTGAGGTAAGGACGGAGAGATCACTCACGAAACCCTATCACAGGCAAAAGAGACTAGAATTAGAGCTGTTAATTGAATTTATTACTGACAAAATCCGACCAGGATAATGAGAAGCAAAATAAGACCTTAAAAGCACCTTCCTCCAACCCCTTCCTTCCCAGCTCTACTTCTTCTCCCCAGCAGTGCAGGAACACAGGGAATGGGGGGTTATGGTCAGTTCATCACAGGTTATTTCTGCTGCTGATCAGGGGCAGGAGTCCTTCCCTTGCTCTGTTGTGAGGCCCTCCCATAGGAGACAGTTCTCCGTGAACTTCTTGAATGTGAGTCCCTCCCACAAGAGCCAGTTCTCCACAAACTGCTCCAATGTGGGTCACTATTCTACAGGGTGCAGTCTTTCAGGCACAGTGTGCTCCAGCATGGCCTGCTCTCTCCACTCTCTCCTGCTCTCTCCAGGTCCGTGCCAGAATCCTGCTCCAGCACAGGCCTTCCATGGGGTCACAGCCTCCTCCCAGGCATCCACCTGCTCCAGTGTGGGTCTCGTCCCCCAGGCTGCAGGTGGATCTCTGCATCCCCTGGCCCTCCATGGGCTGCAGGGGCACAGCGGCCTCACCATGGGCTGCACCACGGGCTGCAGGGGAATCTCAGCTCTGACACCTGGAGCACCTCCTGCCCCTCCTTCTGCACTGACCTTTGAGTCTGCAGAGCTGTTCCTCTCACATGTTCTCACCCCTCTCTTCTCTGGCCACAATTATATCTTAGCAATAGCTTTCTTTCCCTTTTTCTTAAGTATCTTAAGACAGAGGTATTACCATGATTTCCAGTTACTCCAGCCTTGACCAGCAGCATGTCTGTCTTTGGAGCTGCCACAGATTTTTTAGCTCTGATGGACATGGAGGAAACTTCCAGCAGCTTGTCACAGAAGCCACCCCTGTAGCCCCCCCAGTACCAAAGTTTGGCCATGCCAAACCCAATACAGTGGTGTATGTGGGACTTCGCTGATCTCAGACACTGGTGCTCTGCCATGTCCGCTATAGATGCCATGAGGTAGAAAAGATGTTTAATTCTCTCCTTTAGCAAACAGTGTCAAAGCTGAATGGTATTTAAAATTAGCAGAAGGTGTAAATAGACCAGATGAAAAAGATGAGATTGAGAAAGGAACGATCACAGGGTGAGCAGGTGGCTGGAAAAAGAAGGGGAAATTATTCTCACACAGCTATGGCCTTGCAAAACCCCTGGCCAGACTTGTTGCTGACTGACAGGTCAGACAGTGGCAGAGAGCAGCTGCTGGGGAGGACGCAGATATTGAAACAGGTGCTGCTGGGGTCCCTGTGACACAGCGACAGCCTGACAAAGCCTTTGTCTCAGGAATGTGCCCTGCGGCACTGAGATGCCTGTGGAGCCTGTGTCTGCCTGTGCGCCTTTGCTAAGGTCGGTACTTGTTTGACAGGTCTTGATTTTGTGGTGACTTTGTTTCTTGTGTCTCCTTGTTTACTAGCTTGTGATGTTCGGTACACCATCTGTTTCTTCCTTCTCTGCTTTTTTGTCTGTTTTTAGCATCATAAGTCATGTTGAATGTAAATATATGTATGCTTTTCATCTAGTATTATAAATAGTTTGGGGGTTTGATTAGCATAGAGTTTAAGTGCCTACCCTTTCTTTGACCTTCAGATAAATAGCCAGATTTCAGTCTTGTTTACCCTTATTGTAGAGCCTAAATAACTCTGTTGGGTGTCATGCAATTACACTATATGCTTCTATAAATAGCAAGATAATTTCACCAAGCTACAGGCTTCACACCCTTTCCATCTGGGCATGGGACACACAGATGCATGGCTGTTCAGGAAGAGCCCTGTGTCTCTTTTCTGCTGCACAGGGCTCACAGCCCCAGCACTGGTCATGGCCACAGACACCACCATGTCAGTGCAATTCAGGGGCTGCAGAAGGCGAGCTGTCAGAACTGGATGGTAGCTACCGCCTCCATTTTGCTGCAGAGCTTTTTGTTTGACAATTCATGCTTACTTTCGGCTTGAATTCTACCATATGATGGCTCAGAATTATGGACAGAAGCTCCAGTATTTGGTCTGCCATCCCAATCTTCTGCCATCCTTGTAGTCTGGCTTCTAGGATCATCCTGCCTCCATCTCCTAGTGCAGTTGCATAGTCGATATCAATACTAGTCCCTGTAATGTATTAAGTGGTGGTTTTCTGTTTGAGAACTACAAGATATCACTGGCCTCATTTTCTTGCAGCTTTTAGAGAAACAGGAGGCTGCACTTGTGTTCTCTAAATAGTCGAAGGATCGGGACTCGCACAACTTCACAAGCAACATCAGCAAGTCATTTCTTTGTTGCTCTGTGCCTGGGTCATGCCAGCTCCTGTCGTTGTCCGAACTAATGTGCTCTACAGAACAGGGAAAGAACAGCAAGTCTCCACAAATTTGTGCTGAGATGAGGGTTTAAAGAATAGGCTATTTCCTAAGATGTCAGAAATGCTGAAGGACAGCAGTGTCACTAGGCAGGTGGGGAAGCAGAAAAAAATCCCTGTATGTCAGAGATCAGCAGCCATAATACCACATTGTTTCAGTAGCAAATAAACTTGTAGGTGACCTTGTTCTGTCACAGAAGTGGATGAGGGAAGCATTTGAGAAGTCCTGGGAAATGAACTGGTGTTAGGGAACCTGTGCCACTTGGAGGCCAGTGGTGCTTTCTCATTGACCACAGCAGCTGCAGCACCCCAGCATCAGCGCTTTTGTCTCTCTTTCTCTTTTACTAATGTAAACAAGAAGGGAGAGCCAGATAATAGCAGTTATAATTGACAGCCTCTAGGTTTAGTGACAAGTTTAATAATAATTTTGTTCGTCATCTGATGAGTACAGTGATTCTTTCTAATGTTCGTAATGCTTTTAAAAAGAGTGACATGTCTAACCAAAGGGTTTCTTTCAGTATATTAAATTTCTCAGCAACTTTATTTTAAAATCTCTCATAAACATGTATTAAATAGAATAATTCAAGTAAACAGGTATTAAATATACAAGCAGGAATTTATTGCTGCACACAATCAATGACAAAACTCATTAAAGAATATTATGTACTATTTTCATGGTTCAAGTTAATTAACTAGCAAAAACATTTTAAACCAAAAATGAACAAAAATGAACAAAAATTTCATTTTTGAAATGAAATTTCAAAATTGTTTTCATTTAATGTTTTGTTTCAGGGTTTTTTTGCTTGTATGTGTACATGTTAAACTGCAGTTTGTGTTTAGGAATTCTAGTCCTTTGTGAAGGTTGTACTACAGCATGTATCCTCTAATATTGCATTTGTATAGGAGGAGCAGCCCTGAGCACATACACTGCTTCCACTGGCTTTGTGCTAGTTGTCACAGACCTCTACCACATAATAAATGGGAAGCAGAGATTGGAGGATAGTGTCACCAGAGAGATTGCAAGGTTACTCACTAACCATTGTAAATGCATACCCACAGCTTCATACACACAGCCCCTGGATAATGTGAAAAATCTGAGCAAACAAACTGCCAGTACAAGTGATTGCACATGTTGTTAATACAAGGAGCAGATTACGCTGGAATCCTCTCTTTCTGATTTCGATAAGTCTTCTCTATCCCTCCAGATAATCTCCACCATCTTTTTTGTCTTTCCTTTCCCCATTGAATAATCTCCAGTAGCTCCAAGCTAAATTCCTTTTCTCTGTTCATATAAGTGCAAATTTTTCCTGACCTGACCTGAGTACGGTGAACAGATTTTCTTTTTTTTTTTCTTTTTCTTTCCTTTTTTTTTTTTTTTTTTTGTCCATGAGATAGAAGTGGTAAGAAATTCAAGACTTAGGTCTCAGAGTTTGCCACAACCAGAACAGAATCTGACTGAGTTAAAAGAAGACATAATGCTTTTTTCCTCTGGATTTTCTTAACTGGATTTCTCACACGTTTTGATGGGGGTGGGAAGGAAATTCTCAAACAACACACCCTTCTTCAATGACATGCCTTTGCAGCAATCAGATTGCACTATGAGCTCTGGCTTTGCAGGGGAAAGAATAGAAATGTTACATTTGCTTTTCTAGTAAGAAGTTATGACTCCAGGATTTCTTTGATGTTCCAGACAGTGATTACTGGAACTGGCACATCCTCACATGGTTACTAGAAGCATGTTTAATAACTTCTGACATGCTGTTCTTCAAACTTGTGTTAAAGGCACTCAGATTGATTTTGTTAGGAGAAGTCACTTAAGTCAGGTGTCGCTTTCCCTGGTTTACTTTCCTCAGGTTTTCCTGTTAGGTAGAAAAATAAACGTAATTTGTAATGAAAACCAATCTTCAACTTTTTCTGTATCACTGAACAGAAATTTCCTAACAAATATTTGCATACGGTGTTGCTTCCTGTGGAATACCTAAGAAGCAGCTACTTGTGCTGCCACGTTTAGTAGAACAATGAATATTCCATCAGCCTCACAGTAAAAATCAAGAAACCTGTGGTTTTGGCTAGCTTTAAATATGTGTGTGCTTGTTCAGGTGTTTAAGTAAGCAAAGGAAGAGCATTACAATACTGTAGAACATAAATGGGTTGCAACTCCATCATACTAATACCTGTTCTTGTTCTGTAGTATGTCACGTAGTCTTCCTAAAACAATTATGAAAGCTTTGTAGCAGACATATTTTGTCAGCTGCTTCATTTCCATGAATACAGACATGGCGTTTTATTTCATTATAACAAACCTGTTCTGTTTGAGTAACAGAAATTGTAATTATTAAACCTTCCTGATAGTTTTCTGAACTTTGCTGAGTGGTAGCCAAAGTCCAGAATGAGAGGGATTACCTACAGCGACTCTGATGTGATAAATGCCTTTTTATTTGCTCCAGCATAGATCGTGCATCTAAAACATTGGTGTGACTAGCTCTGCCAAGGTCATGTGATGGCTAGTGCCCGACAGACATCACATGGAAGTGTTCAGTAGTCTGGACTATATTTGAATTTTTTTTTTTTAATTTGGCCTTTGCAAACTTTCACATACCTTTCCTGTCAGGCTGATAGATTTAAGAGATCGGGATGAATGAGCAATCTTGTTGAGTTAGATAGATAGTGTGCAGTATAGCTGACACTTTTCCTATATAGTTATTGGATAAACCACCAATTTTTTATGTACTAAAGGAATGAAAAAAAAAAAAAGGAAAAAAAAACCACAACAAAACATAAAAAACCCACCAAACCAACCACAGACATATGACTAAATACAAGACAAATTGATCTATTTTAAATACACCTATCCTACTGGAAAGAATCAGGCAAACATCAAAACCAGAAGCAAAATAAAAACATAAGTTGATAGATCAGATCCTACATACCTGTCCTTATGTGAGGACATTTTCTGCCCCAAGGTTTCCAACCTACTCAAGACTCTCTTGTCCAGTTTAGTTAAAGACTGTCTTAGATGGTCTCTAAAAGACTTTTTTTCTGTCTACTATAACCCTGTCTTTCTTAAAGAAAATTCCTGCACATTCAGGTAAATATTGCTACCAAAGGACATGTTTCAAAACCATTCCCATATTCTCATGTTTTAGGCATATTTTATTCTGAAGACAAATACAATTTACACTTTCAGGCAGAGACAGACATTGCACATCCACATGTTACTCAGTTAAATATTTACTTTGTTTACATGTTTAGTCAGATTTTAAACACCTGCAAAATTGGAAGCAATTTTAAAAATAAACTGGTAACAGAAGGGTCAGTCAACAAGTCCAAACTATGTTTCTTTCTTAGTTTTGATTTGCATAAATGCAAATAAACTCCAGCTGTACCACCAATTTTACATTGTACAAATAAGAATATACATAGAGCCATTCAGTTGTTGCAGGGCAGAGCAGTGCCAGTTAGTGTAGCTGGAAAATAGTCAAAAAAAATCGAATTGAGAAAATAAAGACTAAAATAAAACTCACAAAGAATGGGAGCATTATGTGTAAGTGCACAACAGATTCTCAAAATAAGTTACAGTGATATCACAAAAACTCATTATTTTCAGATTCCTCCTCTATTATGGCAATTATAATATAATAATTGCATTTGATCCAGAATAGTGATCTTTCAATGCTGTTCTTCAAATAACTAATGTCTGAATATGGGTACTATGATAGCAAAAATTCGTTTAAGTGGCTAAAGTAAGTATAATCTTATCAGCAGAGAGCTAAACCAAAATATTTTGTGTGGCTTTTAAAAAAGAGGCTAATCACTAAGTCATTAGAATTCTCTCTTAGAAGCAGATAATAGAAAATTGATTAATATTTTTCAATTTTCCTATTTGTGTTATGCAGACAAGACAAATTCTCTAGAAAAGTGCATATCTGTAACAACACACAAATCAATCATCTAGAAGTTTTTTCAGCTATGGGTATTTTTCTCTATATATGCAGAATCATATATGCATGTGTGTATGTATATGTGCACATACACATATATATATGTTTTTATTGTTTGATGTTTTCAAGCTTTTAAATAGCACTGCTTTCTCAGCCTAGAGGAATGACATACAATATTGAATACTTTAACCAAACATAATTGCTACCAAATGTCCTCTTGCTGAATTGGCATCAATCAGTGCAACAGTGTAATCATGTGTACTTAATCACAGGCAGAAAATGCTAAACAGTGAATGCAAATCTCTTCCTTATGCATTTTATTAAATGAAAGCTTAAGTGGACATTAAGTGATGCAGGGTAATAGCACAAAACATCATTATCATGTTATTATATTCAGGCTTGAGTGACACTGAAAAAGCTGAATTTGTCTGATGAGAAATGCATATTGTTAGATTTGATATATTCTAAAATAATGTATTCTAAAATAATTACCATATTATTCATCATATAGAACTTAATCTTTTATTCCAGGAAATTAAAAAAAATAATAAAGAACAGTCTGTTACAGGATGGTTCACATAACTAAAAAATCTGTGTGTGATCCAGATGGAAACGGTTGCAATGAAATTTTCCTTTTGAAAGGCAGTGTGTTTGAGATCCATTTTCCTTTCACCCTTTAACCTTGGTAAATCCTCAGCAAAGCTGTATACTGTGTATAGAATGAAAGAGCATACCTGGGCAAAAAAAGTGTAATATCATGAAAACTTTATTAGACATTTCTGTGGAGCTGGACTGTGCTAGTGTCATAATTAACCTATAATTAATTTCAAATTAGGACCTGGTGAGCTGGTTTGTTACCACATCTTCTTGGTCTGTGCCAGATGAATGTGAAAGATATAAATTGTAATTTTGTATCAGACTTGGTACCTGTGTTAAAATTAGAAGTACTGATGTTAGATGATTTATATCATACTTCAAAAATCTGTGTAATCACATCAGTGTCTTAAATGGATGAGCATTTTTCTGTAACTTATACATCTGGGGTATTGAGTGTTGCAGTACTCTGCTGTCTTAATGCAGGAAATTCATTATCCAACATCTGCTTTAGAAGACAGCTTGTAATATCACTGGTGACAACTAGATTCCATAGTTTTCACTGGAGCAAATCTTGTATTTTCCCCATCAGGACTCAGGGCTGAATAGCTAGCAATTCAAATCACAGAGCAAAATAACCGAAGATGATGAACTCCGAAGATACAGGTTTTGCAGATAATTAGGCTATTGTATCAGATTTCCTCAATGAGAAACAAAACCATTGGCATTAGGAGGCAAAAAAGACTATAATCTTTCTGATAGGTTAGTATGAAAATCTAGCACTCCTCCTGTCCCAGTTATAGTAGCCTGTAGGCTCAGATCATTGCCATTATGCTAAGATAAAAGCTATTTGTTGAACTTGCACATACTTCTTTTCTACTTTTAAACTCTGAAGTTCTCCCATAAAGCAGGATTTTAGCCCTTAGTTGCTATAAAGCAACTCTATTTTGCATTAATAAAACCAGAAACTATTTGGCAGTACAGAGGATCAATAGACATATTTACGTATCAACTGATATAGTAGAAATATTTACAATTAGAATACATTTCATTTAGGGAATGACAAAACAAAATCCAAGGATTTTGTTCCCAGGAAACAAATTGCATAATCCAGTGCTGAATTTTTTTATTGTTTGTTTTTAAATTTAAATGCATTCATTAAGCATATGAATTCACTTAGGCTTTCTTAGATTTTGTATGCTATGGAACCAAATTGTTTATGAAGCTGCCTCAATATCACTCAAAGATGTAAAAAGGAAACAGTAAAAATAAGTTCCCATTTAAAATCCTTCCTTCAGCTGCAGACAGACCTGCTTGTCTGTGAAAATGTTTCTTTGGCTGCCAGTGGTGTATGCCAAATACCACTTTCAAAAAATCTGTATGCTCCCAACATGACTCATCAACATTTCTGCATTTGAAATGGCCATTTGAACAGAAAATAAAAAAAAAAAAGTGTTTTCCTTTCATTGGTGTAGTTGAGAAGCACATTCTGAGCTGAATCAAAAAGTTTGATACTTTGTTGACTCATGACTGTGTTTAGAAAACGGAAAAGGAAACATGTACCATGTTGAAAAATCCAAATGCATTTTCACAGCAATGAGCCCCAGTTCCTTGCAAAATCTGTTTGTGAATACAAGATGCATACAAGTACAGGCACACAATTGCATGTGTAACAAGCAGGTTTACAACCCTGTGCAAAAAGTCTTTTGTGTTTCCAGACTTTTGTGGCTGCATGACCGTGTGCTTTCAAAACATGGCTGTAAGTGCAGGCTGCCTTAACAAAATAAAACGTGGCAATAAACCCTAGCAAGTCCTAGCTGGGCATTTTCTAATGTGATGAACTGAAACTTGCATGGCAAGAAAATCTCAGACCTAAAAGAAAGAGAATGACTATGAAGATTAAATTGCATCTTAAAGGAGGTGTGAGTCTGTGAATGTGAATTAATTTACATCTGTTGGAGAGTGTGATGACAGCTGAACAGGCTCTTCTTCAAAATTACTTCAGCCCACATTTTGGAAGTGTGTAATTCAGCATAAGAAATGAGTCATTCAGCAGCAGAATTTTGCATGGATTCCTAGTATTAACCTGAAACTTGCTTTTAAGCCATCAAATAATTTATAACATACAACTTCCTTTCACAGAATAAGAATGTGGTTGAAGCTGGAAGGGATCTCCAGAGGTCATCTGGCTCAACCCCCTCCAGGTACTCAAGACTGTCCAGACAGCTCTTGAATAAAAGATGGAGATGGAGTCTTCATCTCCAAAGATGGAGACTTCACAATGTCCCTGGGCAACCTGTGCCACTGTTCAGAATCCTCACAGCAGGAAAAAAAAAAAAAAAAAAAAAAAAAAAATTTTTGCATGATCAGATTGAATTTCATATGTTTAAATTTGCAGCTGTTTCCTCTTGTCCTATCATTGGCCACTGCTGAGTAGAGTTTGGCTCCCTCTTCTTCATTCCCTCCCTTCAGATATTTTTACACATTGATGAGATCCCCCCTAGGCCTTCTGCTCTCCAAGCTGAACAGCCCCAACTCTTATAGCCTCATCTCATGTGAAAGATGCCTCAGTCCCATAATCATCTCTGGTTTTATGATGGACTCAGTCCAGTAGCTCCCTGTCTTTCTACATTATTCCTCCCCAGGTGTAGGACTTTGCACTTCTTGTCTACATTCATGAGATTCCTCTTTGCCCATTTCTCAGCATAGCAGGATCTCTCTGAATGGTGGCACAACCCTCTGGTGGATCAGCCACTCTTCCCTGTTCTGTGTCACCTGTGAACTTGCTGAGGGAGTGCTCTGTTCTATCATCCACTCATGAATAGAGCTGACACTGCTGGACCCAGCACAGACCCCTGGGGCACAGCACTGGTGACTTGCCTCCTGCTGAACTTTGGGCCACTGATCACAATGCCTGGGCCTGCTCCCGGAGCCTTGAAAATACAAGTTCACCTGCTCACATCTTTCTAAAACTTATTTGCTACTTAAAAATACTCATCACTGCTTGATAATCTGATGTCTTGATGGGGTTATGGGGGTTTTCTTGGTGACGTGTGGAAATTCTCTTTTCCAAAGCTTCAAACTTGTGGCCCTAATGCGAAGAAAAAAAAGTGTTAGTAGCAGTTAATTAGGAAGAAACAAGTTATTTTTTCCAAAAACAGAAAACACAATTAGAATTCTACTAACTGTAAATGATGTTTGGGGAAATAGAAACTTCTGAAATTACATGATGCCAAGAGACACAATGGGATACAGAAGACATACTCTAATTAGTCATGCTTGAGTCTTCCACCTGTCCCTGAGCTCTGATCAGATGTTTTGGTTTAAAAACAGATAGGGGAAAAGGCAACATTTTCACATTACTATATTGACTGTATAAAACTGAATTGCTGGTGGATTGCATTGCATTCTGTAGCACATACAGCCTTTTGCCTTGTTCTGGATATTTTAATTGGTGCTGGGAAATGGCTCTAGAGAGACGAAGGTAAAATTGCTTTGCCACTAAAACAAAACCTAGAGAAATGTGGAGTGCTCCTGGTTTGTGCAGAGCACCTGGCAGTGTTTGAAAAGATACTGGATAGATTTCCATGGTGTATCTTTAATTTCTTTATACTAGGTTTATGCTTAAATGTTCAACAAGAACTGATGTATTTACAAACATTCTCCCAGACACTTGATCTCTGCCAATCTGAAATCAACCCACCTGAAGGCTGTCGGTCAGGTGAAGTTTCCACTTAAAATGAAAAGGCCTGGTACACTTCCCAGACCATTGCAGAAATGTGGCATTTGTAAGGCTGGGCTTATATTAAGAAAGGCTTGTTTGGAGGTTTCCAAATATTGAAAAATCTCTGGGCTATGCATGGGACGAGAGGAAAACTAACTTGTTGGTCAGTAATATGTATTGTGGTATTTAGAAAAGGTTCTTCTAACAGCTCTCTCAGCTTACTCTTGCTTCAAAATCCTTTTCATAAGGATATGGATCATAGTTCTTACTATACTTCAGGAGCATAGAAGACATTCAAGGAAAGCAGTTTATTAGAGCAGAGTCCAGAATCTCCAGAGAAAAGGTAGAACCACTTGAAAATAAATGAATTAAAGTTTTGCTTTTGTTTTGCTCCTTTCTACAGGAGGAAGTCTAGGATTGGGATTGGCTTGCTTTTGGGGTTCTTTGGGTTCAAGAATCCTGGGGCAAAGGACAGAGCTCTCCAAATATTTCAAAATAAAAATAAATTCACAGTCATGCAGTTAGCGTGAACGTGGTGATGGTGATTGTCCAGAGAGCTTTTTTTCGAACTTTGTATCAAATTCTTTCTTTAGCAGAGATAAAGAAAAGGATGCTCAAAAGAAAGAGTACAGGCAAGAGGAGGTGTCTGATATGTCTTCTCATTGTTGTTGTGTGAAGAAAACTAAAGCTGATGGTTTATATGCTGGTGAACAGAACTACAGAGGCACGCTTGACAGCAGTTAAAATTTCCAAGTGATTTCCCTGAAATCACCAAGTTGAGTGATGAAAGAAACTCCGGGTTTTTAACAGCAATATCAGGTATGTTAATTCTCAGCATGTCTTAGTGAGCCTCTGGCATGATAACAGGAAAGCTTGGACATCAGAATTTCAGGTTAAGACATAAATTTTCAACCCAGGTTATTTATAGAAGGTTTAAGGAATCCAGGAGAATCGTGAGGTTTTTGCCCAAACCACTTAGCCCAAGCAGTAATGAGTGTAAATAACTGTGGATTATTGAGACCTGCCCAGCAGAGAGCTGGATTGGAGACTTTAATCTCATAAACCCCAGGTCTGGAAAGCTTAAATTCAATAAAATAATCTACCTTTGCTGCTAAGTAGGATTAGTTGCAGCCACTGGAAACTGAGAATACTCAGCACCTTGAAGTCATATGTGTTTGCCTTGGCTTGCTATGCTGAATATAAATGCATAATGAGACATTGATATCCAGTGCCTATCCATATTAATCATTGAAACACATGGCAAACACTTTAAATTAAATTAAATTAAATATATTTTGGGTTTAATTAAATACGTTTCAGTTAAAATAACTGATCATTTGAATTAAAAACCCCATAAATTAGTCTTGGATCATTCCATTTATAGCATTCTTTCCTTCAAAAAAAAACCAAGTGATGCAGTTATTTTTATTTCTTTAGTGTCCACTCATATTTTCTATGATGAAGTGAATTATTATATTGAAAAATGAGGTATTTAGTTGTCCTAAACTTGAAATATTTATTTAAATTTATAACATTTTTCTTGAATTGAATGGAAAGCCAGAAGGAATGTCTAGCACAGATTTCCACCATGCTTCTAAAATCAATAACGTGGAACTGGGTTAATTATGGTTAAATAATAATTTGGAACTAATGGATTCACAAATGTATTCAGTTCCACATAATTCCACTGTAAGTCTATATAATTTTTTGGATGGAAAACATGCAAAGTGAGAGATATTTATGTATATTTTGATGTTAAGATAGCTCACCACAGACTTTCTAGCAGTATAGAAGACTGGTAAGGAATCATCCTTCAGGTAAAATTTTTTGTATTCACATCACAGCTGAGGCTTATTTGCACTACCTATTATTTTTAGATAAAAAAATAAATGAAGTCACATTTTTAGCTATATGACTAAAACCCCTGTATCTCCACAATTTGTCACCTGCCCCAGCTTTTAGTCACAGAAAAGCACTGAAATCAGTGGGGTCTTTTTTCGTGTTCAAGGATATAGGGTTGATTTCAAACCCCAGCTGTGATTCTGCAGTGAAATCGGGTGAGACTTGAGATCATCAGACAGCGAGGTTCTGGGTGCCTGGTTTGGGGGTGTTTGTGGCGTTTGCATGAGTGAGGTGACTGTCCTGAAGTCCTAGACACAGGTGGAGTCAGTGGCACCCACACATGGGCTCTGAACAAACATCCCACATTTGTGCTGAATGGGAAATCTGCTTGGAAAATTCGGCTTACGTGGCACTTGGTTAACAGCTGCTGGCATCCACTCTCCAGATGGAATTAGTGAGTCCCTTTAAGGTGGCACTGAGCTCAGCAAAGTTCTTCAGGGCATCAGAGCTGTGCTTACTCATGTAACACCTCCTCAATCTGCCCTTGTATTTGAAGGTTAAAAATGAAAAGGTGAGACCTTAAGTCTCATTTCCTAATTACTCAACTGTATTTCACTATCCCAATTCGGACTGTGACTTTAGGAAAGGAAATCTGTGGCCAGGATAATGTTAGCTGTATTACTAATTAATAGTATTAACTTAATAACCAGTCATCAATATATGCTGTATTTTAAATATCTATATTTGCTTTCACACAGTTTTAATAAACAATTACAGAAACTTCTTGCTTTAGCTATTTAGGAAAGACTGAAGAATATAGTTCTAATATAAAAGAGTGATTAACATCTGCCTTGGAAAAAGTTCTGTTAGGATTTCTTTCCTTTTATCCAGTCGTCATGCGTGCGTTTTCTGCTATAAGAAAAAGAAAAAAAAATCATCTCTGTGAATAAAAAAGAAAGTAACCTAATAATTAATCCCCTTTTTGTAGATTTCTGACTCATAGCACAGAATTAAATTTATTAGGGCTTTTCTTTGATAAGGGTGCAGATTAGGAGCTTCAAAGAGACCTAGACATTTTGATACATTTTAAAAATGCATATTCATAATAAGCAGGAAGGCAACCATATATTTTCCTATATGCCATTATTTAAATATTGTAAATATATGTATGTATGGTATGAATATTAGAAGTATTAAAAGATATAAGTATTTATTAAAAACTGTTGAAATGTTTGCAAGTGCAAAACTGTATGGAGTGCAGTAAGAAGGAGCTAGGTAGGGTCACTTCTAAAATACTTTGATATCTCTATAACAGTATAATAATGTGTAATAGAAAGAAACTGAACATGTATTTTCCAAGCCCATTTTACCTTCTTCCCCTCTTTTCCATTTCAGTACCATGTATAATTACTGATCACATTTCTTGGAAATGATAGAAAAGCATTGAATACTATTTTTTCTTCTATTACAGGAAATGTGTTCAGCTATCAGAAAGTTGGAGTTTAATCTTCAGTGCTAAAATTATCATCATGAAATGCTTTAAACATTTAGAATAAATTCCATCATGTTACATTTCAAGAAAAATAAGCCCTTTTTAAGAAAATACAGTGATGGACTGGAGAGTCAGAAATGGACTGGAGAGTCAGAATAAGTTATATGCTAATGAATCTAGTGTTGTGTAGAAAATACGATAGTTAAGTCTGACTTCTTTTTATGGCATTTACATCTCTCAATATGACTGTGGTTTTCCTCCTGAGAATACAATTTGCTTCTGTGCCCAGTGAATATCATTAGGGTTACCTGATGCAGGAATATATCATATTTGGAGCAATGCTAGAGTGAATGCAGAAGCTGGGATGAAATACAGACCCTCATATACAAAATGGAATATCTTGCTATAAATGCAGCTGTTTTTCTGCTTCTGGATCCTGTGTATAAATAGATTTTTTTACCTGCAAGTTTTCTGGCAGCATTCCACATGGCAGCCTACATCTCTTCCTCTGCTTTACTGCCACTTCTTGGATTAATAGTTAGGTTTGATCTTCAGTTTTTCTGTTCAGATGTTTTCAGTGAGTGGGTCCTTCAGCCAGGGAAGGTATTTCACTTCTCCCCTTGAACCTGTAGAGTTTGTATTTGATCTGAAGCTGATATTCTTGTGCAGCCACCTGGGGAGGGATAGGGTGGACACAGAAGCCGTGAAGAAATGTAAGAAGCAAAAAGACTTTTTGCTACCTGGTAATAAGCAGGACTTAGATGATATTCTTAACATCATCTAAGAAAAAGCAGAAAAAAAAAGTGGTAATTCTGTTAAATTCTAATTTAGAATCTAAACCTCTAAAACACATGCTACAGAGAAAAAAAGAGGACATTATAAATATCTTGGTGGATAAACTTGTTTAAAGGATTTATTCAACAGCAAAATAAAATATATTCAACTTAAATAACTAATATAAAACAGATTACATTTTTATCATGCTATATATTAAATTGTTTAGCTTGAAACTCTGACAGTACTTTCACCTAGATCTGTCTGCATTAATTACTTAGTTTTATACATTTAATTCTTAAACTTTCATATACCATGTATTTTAAGGAGAGCAGAGAGACACTTGGGAGTGAGTATATCTGTACTTGGTACATGGTCTAATCTTTCTTTTTCAAATCGTTTTCTACCTCTCGTTACTCGTTGTTATTTCCTTAATAATCTTTCCTTTTGTCTCAAATCTCATTCTGAAAAAAAACAAACTTAAAACATTTTACATCTGATGCATACCTTTCTAATGGGATTATTAAATCAGCTGTTTTAAACCTACCTGTGTGTTGCTAATTTTTTGAGCTTGCCATTTGCTTTGGTTTTCTACTGTCATGACTTCAGCTTTTCTTGTTTGATATGTTACTTCTCCTTTCACTAATTTTTTTTTATTTATGTATTTCTACTCTTTCTCACATGAAGTTAGGCATAAACTTCAGAAAGCTAAATGTATATTATTTTCATATTTGTAGTTTCTGTGACAGTTCAGACAGTGACCCTGGCATTCAATAGCAGCATTCTTTCACTGTCTTTTCCTGATGCTTATTGAATTTAGGATGGAGAGGGGGACTCCTCTTTGGGGTGGAAGGGCTCCTGTGATTGTCCTGTGTGCTGTTACACTGGCTATCCATAAATCTATAAGCAATGAAACTAATTTAGATCATAGCAGTTCAAACCAAGCAGATTGAAAAGATCTTTGATTCCAGCAGTGAAAATTGCTTTTGTATTTTTGCAATGCTATTACAGACCATCTTCCCAGCATGTATGTTTTTTGGTGTTTTTTTTCCCCTTTACTATGCAAAAAAGTCTTGGCACTGGATGGGATGTGTTATGCTGTTTAGTTTGGGTCAGCCAAATTGCTGTGTAGGAGGAGTGCATGAGAAATAGAGATACTGTGTTTTCTGTCTCAGCCTCTGGCTGGGGAAAATGCCGAGGCACTGCTGCTGCCTTCCAAAGCCAAGCCCTCATGGCAGCCTGAGGTTCCCGGAAAGAGTGTCTGTCTCCATCCTTTCTTTTGCTGTCAGTCCAGCTGTGTCACCAGTTTGTTCTCTGCCAAGCAGCTGTGCCGGGCAGTGATGGTTCTGGTGCAGTGCCATCGGGAGTGGAGACAGTGCTGCTCCAGTCATCAGTGACCTGCGTGGTCTTGTTTGTTCTAAGCCTACAAAAAAACTTCATCAGCACAGGCTATGGCTAAATTGGATGGTCAAAGAGATATTCAGGGTTCCTAAGGGTCCTGCATGCAGCAGAATCTAGACCAGAACCTGGGTCAGTCTGGAGCAGTCAGTTTTCTAGAAAAATGGAGGACCAAACACACAGGCCATGCTACCATTCCCACGGCTCCTCTGCCAAGAGAGTACTGACTATAGTGAATCACCCTTCTGCCAGCTTCTCCTCCCAGGATAGACATAGCTGGGCCTTTGGTGACTAAAATTTAAGATATTCTTTATTTCCTGACTTATGGTTATTAATAGATTTCAGTGTATGCTAGCAGAATTATTAAGAAATTTCTGCTCTGCATCTGTAAAATAGACATAGTGCTTGCCAAGTCAGTCCTTGCTCCAAGGACAGCTCATGTTATTGTAATCCTGCATTGCAATAAGTAAAAAACCCACTAAAATTGATTTAAAAACTAGTTCCTGTGTCATGTACCCAGTTCCAATGTATTATATGCTATCAACCTGTACAGATTATCACCTAATGGGATTTTTTAAAGTACTGAAATAAGCTGTAAAAGAAAGGGCACTCCACAGACCTGTAGTAAGATACTTTCTTGCCCAGACTTCTTGTTCTTGGTTGCCCTTTCTAGTCTCCTCAGGTCGAGCAGCATGTTTTGTTTACTGTGCCACATGGGACTGCGGGAGCGTGGCTGCAGCCAGGCTGGATGAGACACGCACACTAAACAAGAGGAAACAACATCTGAATTTTGCTGGCTGCTGTTGCCAACCCTGTTATCCTTGGCTGGGGAGCTGCAAACCTACAGCAGTGGGTTAGAAGGAGGAAATCTCGTCTCACCTGGCATAGCTGGGCTAAAAAAAGCTGCATATGTGCTATGTATAGCTTGTAACTTGTGTTGGCTTCAAAGTAAATTATAGCAGACAGTTACTCTGGCCTTAAGAGCATGTAATGATCTCAGTGACAGCAAAACTTCAGCAAACAGCTGGAGAACAGGGACAGTCCTACTCCTCTCCCTGCCTCCTTTGAAGCAACTGGGTTTTCCTGGAGGAAGACCAGCCATATCACATCCCTTCCTTCCTAGAAGCCAGTGTAAACATCCAGGGGCAATCCATAACAATTTCTGTAGGATTAGGTGGCTACACCACCCTTCCTGAAGCCTGCTATATGCCCTCTGTTCATATTACCAATTCCCTTACAAGTCTCTTTCAAGCGACAGCTGTAAATGAGCACAAGTCTCTGGCAGCCAGAACTCACTTGGAATTAAATTCAGGGGTAGGGAGCTGTCAGCTAACCAACTTCTGTGGCACCAGAGCTGTCATTTGAATGAATTACAGACCACAGTATCCATTTGTGTGGGGCCTGGGAGCAAGAGGGGTGGAACAAATTGGGATAAATGGCTGAAATTTAATGCAGGCTTCTGCAAGTTTTTCAAAAACCATGCACCCATCTTCAGTGCAATTGTTTTGTGTGGTTAACACCATTTCCATGTAAACTGCAATAATCTTCTGTTTAAAGGTCTCTTTAGTATGAAAAACAAAATTGAAATTGATTATACAATTAGCTGAGACTTATTTTGCTCTGTTCTGTCAAAGACGAAAATATCTGGGTCAAAGTTTCTTAGCACTTTGCCTATGTACAGTTTCCACCCTGGGATTGGCAGCTTCTCTTCAGATGCCAAGGAGCAAACACCCCCTCCCTTCCACACTGCTTGTAGAGAGCGGTGCCCCATGCTGATGATGCCAGGCAGATTTAATTGTGCATGCTCAAAGAGAAAAATGACATCCACGCTTGGGTGAGTGCTCTCTGTGGCAAGCTGACAAATCCCCCAGCTGTCAACTAACCTCAAAGGCAAGTGTACGTGGCTCTAGCTTATGTCTGCTTGCTTTCTGCCCACAGGCATTTAGAAGCTGAAACTCATATTAGCTGCAACACATTCAAATTGCTACTGAAAGAAATGTATGGTCTGTTTTATGTGTTTCAATCTCTAAGGGTGATCCACACAATTAAGGTTTATTTTTCAGGCAGACTGTAAGCAGGTAAAGACAGCACCTTTCTGCATATGGGGCAAGTGAAAGTGCATCACATTTATGGCTATGGATCTGGCTAAGTCGCTGATTGCTTAGAGAAAGTAATTTCTTCCTTGGGCTCAGATGGATTATATTTATATTTTTATGTATTTATTGAGGTCTGCCAGAGAACTACATGAATACCAAATGGCCTTACTTGAGTGCCAATATATATGGCAAATGCAAAGAGGCATGTGTTGCTAAGGCAGTACTGGAGTCATTTTGGCAGAAGCTTTGCTACTTGTGGTGCACTGCAGGCTGTCTATCTAAACCCATCATTACCTGGCACCCATGCTCTGGTGTGATAACCAGAACAATCTGTGAATGGGCAGAGTCATCCTAACAGATGGCTTTGACTGTAGGTAACCAGGAAACCATGCATATACATTAAACTTGGGTTCAGGGAGTGTGGGTGTTATCTAGGAACGTCAAAACAGCTGTGGGGTTTGAGCTCCTCCATAAACTGTTGAGAACATTTGCCATACCCATCAGACACCCAGGGAGGGTGGGCTAGAGCCAGTTCCCACATGATGAACTTTGTAGGGATTGCTTGGTTGGGCATGGGCTCATGAACAGAGGAATCTCCTGTTTTGCAATGGACTTTGCATTAGTATTAGAAAGACAAAGCATGAGGCTTAATCATGCAGTTCATAGAATCATAGAATGGTTTGGGGTGGAAGGGACCTTAAAGATCACTTAGTTCCAACCACCTCCCACTAGACCAGGTTGTTCAGAGCCCCATCTGACCTGGCCTTGAACACTGCCAGGGATGGGGCCCACAACACCTCTGGGCAACCTGTCCCAGTGCTTCACCACCGTCACAGTAAAGAATTCTTTCCTAATATCTAATCTAAACCTACTCTTTCAGTTTGAAAGTGGTCCTGTGCCCTTTTAAGAAATCTCTCTATCTTTCTCATATGCTCCCCTCAGGTACTGGAATGACACAATTTGATCGCTCCAAAGCCTTCTTTTTACCAGGCTGAACAATTACCACTCTCAGCCTTTCCTCATAGCAGAGGTGCTCCAGCCTTTTTATCCGCTTGGTGACCCTCCTCTGGACTCATTCCAAGAGGTCCATGTCCTCCCTGTGCTGGGACCCCAGAGCTGGATGCAGCACTGCAGGTGGGGCCTCACCAGAGCAGAGCAGTGGGGCAGGATCACCTGCCTCACCCTGCTGGCCATGCTGCTTTTGGGGCAGCCCAGCATAGGGTTGGCTTTATGGGTTGCAAGTTGACGTTGCCAGGCCAGCCTCTCATCCACCAGCACCCCCAGGTCCTTCCCATCAGGACTGCACTCGATCTGTTCATTCCCCCAGCCTGTATTGATACCAGGGTATCAATAACAGCAATTAATTTACATGCCCACTTCAGGCACTGTCTCACCCAAATTTTAGGTGATGGAGAGGGCGATCCAATCTACCTGGCACAATTGTTCTAAGTTTCCTAACCTGACACACATAAATGCTATCAATATGTGCAGGAAGAAGTTCAATATGTTTATATTTGAGTGTACTGGAGTCTTAGAACAGGATTTTAAAATACAAAAAAGTAACAGGAAATGCCAAATATCTCCTGTCAACTCAGGATTTAGTTTGTCAAGTACTTTGAGTACTGAACAGCCAGTACTATTCTTTTTTGTAACAGCACTCAACTAAAAAGTGGGAATTCCAGGGTTCTTGGCCTCTTCAGTGTCCTGAACTGCAGATCTTGACCCCATGAGTCCAGATAAGTGCTTCTCACTATGCTCTGAAGCTGAAGCATAGCACAGTTTACCATTGTTAAGGCCACAGAGAACACAAAGAAGCAGGGGCTCCAGGAACTCCTCACCACCAGTTATTTTCACAGTGTTTTTAGTGCTTCCCCATATACAGAAGGGGGCATGTGGACAATGTCTCTTTTAGTGTCCAAAATTAGAATGTATCTAAAACAAAACAAAACAAAAGGGCTATATTCCCATCACCTAGCTCCACCTAAAATTCACTGTGTCTTCTGTGTCCCATTTTCTGGCTGTGAGTCTTCTGAAGCATGTACTCAATGGAAATTTTAGCCTAATTGGTATTTAAGCTGCCTGAAAATAGCCCCAAGGCAGTACCAACAGAATTTAGGGGAGATTGTCTAGCTTCAGTGAGTCTGTGCAAACACACAGAGCCCTGGAATTCTTTTGCTGATGGGAGGAGCTGGGCAGGATGCAGAAATGCAGCAGGAGTCCAAATCCATCTCCTGTTCCTTTTCTGCTGCCTGAGCACAGGAAGAGTGTGTGGCAGGATGGGCAAACATATGCCTGAGAATGTGATGTTCTGTGCTGGCAACAGAGAGCTTCAGAGGATATTACATGTGAGGGAATGAAAGAGTGTGCCCTATTCATGGTTCAAAATTGTCACTGTGAAATACTGTGATTATCATTTTAGATTTGACATGTATAACTCTGCATTCTTAAGGTAGTTTGAATGTAACCCAAATTACTCTTCCCCTATCTGATAAGAATGAAATTCAGCTGTCACAGACAAGAATAATGATATTTATTAATAGAATTATAATAGAACTTAAATGGGCACAGTTCATCAGGACAGGAGATCACAGTCCTTAAGGGATTGATTTATCCTAGACTTCTAGGAGCCTTTGTTAGGATAATGATAGATATATATTCCCCAAATCCTTTTGGTCTTTCTGTGCCTTACCCTTTGATTTCTTTATTAACTCTCTTCCCTTGTCACTACATGTTCTTGTTAATTCAGATCAGGTTTTGCAACTTGCATCATACTTTGCTTTTTTTTACCAAAATAGTTTACTGAGTTCTCTAGCAGCTTATGTGCCTTCCCCTCTTGGCTGCACCCCCTGTCAGTGCTTCCAGAAGGGCCTGTGGGTGAGCTGCCACCAGCCACTGTGATTTCCTTTGGAAAACCTGCACATGAGTTTCCTTTGTTCCTACAACAGTCAAGGCAACCAAACTAATTAATCACTCCAAACCTTCATTAATAAACATAACTGTGGTAATTTAGGGTAAACATGTTGATGTTTTCTGGGCTACTGAATGTTTTATCTAAACATGTGATTTGGTTTTTTAGGCATTTACATAAACATGGCAATTTATGGTGACCCTGGGTGCTACAACTTTGCTGATGTTGAAAATCCTTCACATTTCTAAAGACAAGATGTATGTTTAGGTGAATAGTCATGGGCATGGGGGGTATGATACAAGTCGATTGCAGCCTCGTTCTCAGCAGTAAATGGAAAAGCTGTTTATAGGTAGTAGTGTCTTTAGGGATATAAACGAGCAAAATATATAGGTTAATGTAGATTATCATCTGTAAGAATAGCTGTAAGACTATTAGAAAGCTATAAGAAAAGCTATGAAGTACAGGACATTTTTATGAGCTTGTTTTAACATAAAAAGGCAGTTGTTGTCTGGGTTTTTTTCCTGAAACAAAATATATTACTGTAGCATGTAGCTGCTTCCTTGTACTTCATTCTGTATAGGTATGTCTTGAAACATCATGTACTCTTTCTTGGGACTAGATACATACGAAACATCAGCAGCATATTTTTGCTCATGTGCTGGGCTCTGAACTCAGATGCAATTAAATATTCATCAGCATAGATACCCTGACTCTATCTATACTTGTAGCAGCTATGAAAGATTAATTCAGTGTTATGTTTCTGTTTAATGAAAGAGGCAAAATGAGCATTTCTGCTGAAAATTTCAAGTTCCAGGTTTAGAAATTATGATCCTTACAATGCTTCGTAAGGAGCCCATAAAATAAATTATATAGGGTTATATTTTTTAATGAAATCATTCTCTTTCAAGAGACCTGTCCCAGCATCTTTCTTCGGGAGCACTTTGCTGTCTTTACCTTGCATTTGAAAATACACTGTTTCTTAACTGAATGTGCAGCAAATAACCTGCATGCTAATACTAAGGGCATTGCATAACAGAATGGTGAAGTTTTGAAGATCATGTTGTATATTATGAATTTGATATGGCTTCTCTATTTTGTCAATACTAAGATTTTAAATCATATTTTTACCTGAGGGAGAATAGTTTCTTTGAGGCAATTTCTAGTAGAATTCATTTATACAGCAATATTTAAAAAGAGGGGTTAAAGGAGCAGCACAGAAATTCCAATTTCTGCAATTTCTGTCCCTTGCAGGTCCTTTCTTTCTTGGTTTTTTTTTTTTTTAGCCCATATTTTCCTCTTACAAAATGCACCTACATTATTAATGAAGTTTGGTCTCCGCACTAGTGTGGAATCTGAAGGGTAAACTCAATCAGCAAGTTTGAAGTCCTAATCCTTGTAAAGCCAGTATGAATAACAGATGATATGAAGAGAGCACAGTAGATGGTAACTGTTCCAACAATTTCTGTAAATGTGATCTCATTGATTCTGTGGTTTTCTCTCTGTATTTTACAGAGCACATTGATTTAGAAGATGTCTTTGGCTTATAACCATTAGTATTAGAAGGATAGAAAAATGTGCAAAAAGATTTGGGGATGGTATGAAATGAAAGCCATTATCTATTTTATAAGCAAAGTAGGGATTTGCCAATAAAATAGATAATTTTTATTTTTAGTTATGGTTATGCTGCAATTATCACACACTATACTGGTTAAATAGGGTTCTTTCCTGAATTTCATTAATAGACTTTTCTCCAGCTACCCTCTCTAGAAATTAAGAAAGGAAATCGTGACCAGGGCTACACTCTCAGAACACAGCAGGATCAGGATCATATCTTTGAACAGATTTCCTGGACCTCCTTAGGAAGGAGAAGAAACAAGCGAGGCCTCAGTTCCATTCACTTGGTCTTTAACCTGGCTAAAAGAGGTGTCACTTAATGCATTTTCAGGTCCTTGCATGACAGTCAATGGCAGTTGCCTGTGGAAGGATGGAAGGACAGAAGAGCTGAAAAGCAATAGTCCTTTCTGTTTTGAAACAATAATTAGCTGTCACACAGTTGTGCTGCCAGTGAGCTGGCTGCTGCAGGGGACTTCAAGTACAGTGATCAGCCTGTAAAAAGCTGGATAAAATGGAAGGAAGCTAAAAAGAAAGGAATTCTGACAAAGGAATTTGGACAAACATAAAGTAAACGTCCATCATTATGTATTATAGTAGATGAGACACTCTACAGACAGAAAAGAGCAGCTTCACATTCACAAGCCTTGGTCCTCATGGGGGACTTCAGCGTCCACAAGATCTGTTAGAGGGACAACACAGCAGGGCAAATGTGTTCCTGGAATACCTGGAGGATAACTGCCTTCCCCAAGTGCTAGAGAAGCCATTGGGGAGACGGTCTATGCTGGACTTTTTTTTACCAACAGGGAGGGGCTGGTGGGGAAGGTGAAGCTCAAGGCCAGCAGGGGCTGCAGTGACCATGAAATGGAGTTCTAGAGCCTTAGGGCAGGGAGGAGAGTCCACAGCAAGGTCTGGCCTGGGCTTGAGGAGAGCAGAGTTTGGTCTCTTCAGGGAACTGCTCGGTGGAGTGCAGTGGGATAGAGCCCTGGAAGGAAGAGGGCCCTGATGGACATAGTTAATATTCAAGGATCACCTCTCCCGATCATGCATTCCAATGAAGAGGAAGTCAACACAGTGTCCACGTCAGGGGGCTTGGGATTAGATCTTTAAGGTCCCTTCCAATCCAAACCATTTTATGAATCTGTGATCCTATTTTGTATCAGTAAGAAAAGGAAGTTCATCTGGTGTTCTGTTTACGGAGCCAAGAGAAATTGCAGTTCTGAAGTCGATACCCTGTTGACTTGAAATGGGCCTATTTTATTTCATTTAATAATTTTTTTATAGTAAACATAGCTTTGTTACTTGACTCCTAAAGAGAGAGCTCCTTTCAGGATATAAAGAATAATTGAAGGCTACATTCAGTGATGCTAACTGGTATTGAATTAAATCATCCAGTCATGCTAATGTGCAATATAAGGTAGAATTTGTGTTTTAAGTGCATAAAGGCAGCTAGAGAAGTTTGCCAAAAATAAAAAATATTTATAAAATGCCTTTTTTTTTGTCTAATTACAAGTCATTTGAAATTAGTACCTTTTGTGTGTGAAAGTCCATTTGCATTTTGCATACAGATACATTTCTCTGTGTTTATGCCTTCTGTGCCTTTTGTGGGGTTTTTTGCATGTTCATGCTCTTTATGACCACTTTCACTACCCATACAGACACATTTTTCTGTCCATATATTACAGGCAGTTGTCTGCTCCCACTTGTACAATTTCTCAGCATACCAGTGATAATGCAGAACAATTCACCAAAATACCATCCATGGAATTTCTGGTTTGGGTGGTTTGCCAGCTCATCCAAAATCCAGTTTCAGAAAGTCTCACTTTTTACATTTCAGGATTATAATGATGAAATTCGCCAGGAGCAGCTGAGAGAACTTTCATATTTGAACGGTTCTGAGGATTCATCACGTGGACGGGGCATTAGAGGAAGAGGGATCCGTGTGCCACCTGCAGCTCCTTCAAGGTGTGGTAACCTGAGCTATTATGTTAATAGCTTTGCAAAGTCTAAGCAATAGTAAAAAAACCCCAAAGTTAAAAAAATAAACAAACAACAACAACGCAGTTACATACATATCCTGGTCAGTAAACCAAAATATTTGTCTTCTGATAACCTGTGTGGTCTATATTGTTCCAGATTTTCTGACCTACAGTTCACAGGGTACAAATGAGAGACAGGAAAAGGATATTTCTAAGAAAGATACTTTTATGCTAGTACTAAGGCAGTGTGCTCAAGAGCATAAAATGTTTGATCAAAATAATAATGTAGTAGAAGAAGGCCACATAGTCTAGGTGGCACTTTATTTGCCAAATAATTACTTTTTATCCATATTACAGCCATATTATGTGTATATACAAATATACCTACATACCTGGCATTCGTAGTCTTCCAAAAACACAGCACACCCAGGAGCATACTGCTTTGAAACAAAACAAAACAGACTGCTACCCTGATTTATCCCCCTTCTATTTCATCCTTTGGTATAGATACAAGGCTTTTTAAACAGCAACGGCTTCTTCTGACTTACTAATGTGTGCAGCAAGGGGAGATAATAGCATGAATAGCCAGGAGGATGCTAAACCTTTTTCCATGTTTGTCTATATGCTCTCTTCTCTCTTGACAGTGGGGGAAAGTAGAATCCCACAGTACCAATCCTTTGTGCTGAACTAAATTAGGGAGAAAAGTTATTCCTCTCCTTTTGTATTCTTCCTCTATTTTGCCTTGGAAGTTTCTGCTGTCCTGCAGTATCTTCTGCCAATCCATTTCTCCCACCCACCAATAAACATGAAAATGAGTGATGACTGCTCTTGTTGAATAGTTTGAGAGCAACAGAAGAGGTTCCTCATTTTCTTCATCTTCTAGAACTGCTTTGGTGTAATTCTGCAACCCTGTGAGTTACAATTTAGAATTTTATTAGTACAAGCAACAGGAGGATCAGGTGCAAAAGACACTGGATAGTTTAAAAATAATGCCTTTCCATAATATGAGTTCTGCCTGAGATATTGCCTAAAAGTGCTTGACATTGTATCTGCCAAACCCCCAGAGTTATATGGTGCTTTAAATAGCGGTAAAACGTGAGAGCCTTTCAAATGGGGCAGCACGAGCACATCTTCCGTCCCCGTACCCCCGGAGTGACCGTTCCTTTTTGCTGCCCGCAGGGGGCGCGGGGGTGCCGTTCCTCCCCCGCTGCCCGGCCGAGGTGCCCAAGCGCCCCGAGGAGCGCCGGTGCCGCGCGGCGCGCTCCCGGTGCCGCCGGTGGCCAGGGGCGTGCCCGCCCCCCGAGCCAGGGGCGCGCCGGCCGTGCCGGGCTACAGGCCGCCCCCGCCGCCCGCACACGAGGCCTATGAAGACTATGTAAGTACATGCCTTTGTTCGCAAGGTGTGAGCCAAGCTCTGTGATGAACATCAAGTCCTTCCCGAGATGGAGCAGTCCGGGCAGCTTTCGGCTCTAACGCTTTTCCCCTGCAGGTGAACGACGGGCTGGGTGATGCAGTGTGTCTGCAGGACTGTGCTGGGTGATGGGGGTTTGTAGATTTGTTCACAGCTGAGTTTGGGATATGAGAGATCATGCTGGATAGTTCTTGGGGTGTCACAAAAGAGCTATACATATATTCTAAAATTAATACTGTATACTTGAAGTCAGTTTTTACTGTAACCAAATTCCTAACAATAACAGTTTATATCCTTCCTGAGAAAATGAGAAGGGGATGCGGGAGGCGTGTTGTTGTTCCAAACCCTTTTTTTTACATCTTTGTATTCAACACTGTGTTACAGATCCATAACAAATAGAAATTCAGGTAGTTTTCATGAAAGGTGATACAATGATGCACTTTAGCCAGGAGCATAGGTTTTTGGAGGATGCACGTCCCTGAGTACAGCCAGATTGTGAGCCCTCTACCTGGTCACCCGCAAGAAGAATACTTTCCACTAAAGTACAGTACTAACGGACTGTCACCTTTTCTTATGAGGTGTTAAAAATAATTCTGCTCTACACATCAAAGGTTTCAAGTCATGCTCATTAATGTTTCCTCCTGGAACTATCACCATAACAACAGATATCCAAATAGAGAAGAAAGTGCTATCAAATATGAAGTCTGATTTTTTCCAGCCATGGCAAGTCCAAGAGTAAGATGAACATCTGATCTATTCCCTGATCCTATCACCAGGGAAAGAATGCATTTTTATCCAATTAATAATCTTCCTAGAACAGAAGAAAGGAAAATGAAACAGAAATTATTCTTTGTTGTTAAAGCTTTACTCAACCATGTGTATTTGTAGCATAGTGACTAGATCACAGCCACTTCAAATCAGATGCACATTCTGTTAATTCTAAGAATCACGAGCAACAACAGCAAAAAGGGAGGGGAAAAATCACTCCTATATTATTTACCTCAACACGATTTCCATTAATGAATGAGCTAAAAATCCTGCTAAGAAATTGAATTTCAAAAGTAATTGAACTTGTAACTTCCTTGACAGACAGTGTATTATTGTCTGTTAGTGTCAAAATGTACGAGACCTTCCTCTCTGTGCAGATACAGAACCCTTGTAATGTGAGATTAGGATTATAATTGAAGTAATGTCTTTTTCATTTACAGCACTAGTAAATGTCCTAGAGTATTAAACATCATTTAGGGAGGATTTCTTGCACTTTTTCTGGATGGTAAATATGGAAAGCAGGAGGAGAAATTGATGCAGCTGGATTATCAAGGTGAGGAAGGCATTCAGCCAGTTCCCCACATTTTTGAAATGCCTGCACTCTCAGGAGCACAAAACATACACACAATTAAAAGAGTCAGTTTAATTTGTGATACATTAGTCCAATAAAAACAAACATATGTGTTTGTGGGTTTTTTCCCCTTCACAGATAGCAGCAAAAACATGCTGCCTTATAGGTCAAAATTGACATGTTTTGGACATCTTCCATCTCCTGTGTCCTTTCAACATCTATATTCCACAGCTAGGAATATATGGGATTGATATCATCCACCAGTTTGCAATGAAAATTTCTTGTCATTTTATAAAAGTTTGTAAGTTCAATCTAAATCATTTTGGTATCCTATGGGCTGAGATAATAACTATGATGCTGTGCTGGTAGAAGGAAAAATTCACTGTCATATCTGCATATAATATTGTAAATTATGTTTTAGGGAAAATGTTTTTATTTTTGTGGAAAGTAATCAAAACAGTTTTTCTTCCCAAATAAACCATAAAATAAATCAGATACCTGGCTGGATACTAAAAGCAAATGGATCTATTTGTTGACCTGCACAAAATGTCATGTGTAATTGTTGTTCTTTCCCCCTTACTCCAACAGATGAAAAACTAATTTATATTGAATAATTTATCCAGTTTAATTTTTTTCCTGCTTCTAAGCAATCCACAAGTGTACTAGAATTTCCTTATGAGTTTATATTTTTCATTTTTGATTACAGTATTTCATACCATTTTCTTCCTACTATTTGCAAGCACCAGTGGTTTGATTAGTAGTACATATGAATGCACTGTCATTGATTGTGAGTATCCATATTCTGTATTTTTCTTTGCTCTAATGAAATATAGTCACTTGAATGTTGACCTGCAGATGAGTTCAAGAAATAGAATTGAATGGCTACAGGAGATTTTTTAAAAATGTTTAGACAGCATTTCCTGAAAAAAAAAAAATCTTTAGCCATTTGTTGAGAAATGCTAATCAGATTGTATTGACTGTTTGACCTTGAAACCTCTAACTGTTCAAATCAGTTTGGATAAACATTTAAAAGTTTGGATTATCCAATATATAAACATTTTGAGGTTTCCTGATGGCCTTTCTGAGAATCCATAAAAGCAGATGTCTGAAGGTTTCTCAGGAAAACTAAAGTCCTGTCTTTGTGGTGAATGTATTCATGTGCAACATTTTGAATGTCAGGCCTAGCCAGAGGGAAAAACATTTGGAACAACTTCCAGAAAAGAAGGTTGGAGCAGGAAGGAGGAGTGACTCAGCTCACGCCTTTTTGTTTACTTGCCTTTGAAACTTGCTTTACTTTCTTCGCTTTATTAGCAGTTGATTGGGTGTGAATTTGGATGGAGAGTGTGTGGCAGCTGCTGTGCAGCTTCTGTGATCAAGAGGGGTGGCCCAGGGTTTGTGACCTGGTGTGTTTTAACTGCAGCTAACGACTAAGCCACACACAGGTGCTCACTTCCCTGGTGAGCTCAGGGAGGGACTCAGAAGTGTAAAAGTGAGAAAACTCTTGGGTTAAGACAAGATAGTTGTAGTGGGTTGGCACTGGCTGGATGCCAGGCTCCCACAGAAACATCTCCATCACTCACCTCCACAACTGGACAGGGGAGAGAAAATATAAAGAAAGGTTTATGCATTGAGATAAAAACCAGAAGAGAAATCACTCACCAAATACTATCAAAGGCAGAACAGACTCCATTTCGGGATGTTAGTTGAATTTATTACTAACAAAATCAGAGCAGGATGAGAAGCAAAATAAGACCTTAAAAACATTTCCCCTCCCACCTCCCCCCTCCATCTCCTTCCCAGCTCTGCCTCTTCCCCAGGTGCAGGGAGACAGGGAATGGGGTTACAGTCAGTTCATCACAGGTTGTTTCTGCTGCTGCTCAGGGAAAGGAGTTCTACACCTGCTCCAGCATGGGCTCCTCTCTCCACAGGTCTGCAGATTCCTGCCAGGAGCCTGCTCCAGCACAGGCTTCCCAAGGGGTCACAGCCTCCTGTCAGGCATCCTCCTGCTCCAGTGTGGGGCTCCTCCCCAGGCTGCAGGTGGATCTCTGCATCCCCTGGCCCTCCATGGGCTGCAGGGGCA
>WAAE01011031.1:0-62766 GCA_013400495.1 Nicator chloris
TAGAAGCCACCCCTGTAGCACCCCTTGCTACCAAAAGTTGGCCACACAAACCCAGTAGAACAGTTACATGGGTAGACAGGAGTGGACTGAGAACTGGCTGAATGGCAGAACCCAGAGGGTTGTGATCAGTGCCACAGGGTCTAGTTGGAGGCCTGTCACTGATGGTGTCTGCCAGAATTCAGTCCTGAGCCCAGTATTGTTTAAGGTATTCATCAGAGACTTGGATGAAGGGGAAGATACCTCGTCAGCAAGTTTTCTGATGACAAAAAGCTGGGAGGAGTGCGTGATAGCCCAGAGGTCTGTGCAGCCCTTCAGAGGGACCTTGACTAGCTGGAGAGATGGGCAGGGAAGAACTGTCTCAAACTCAACAGAGGCAAATGCAGGGTCCTGCACCTGGGGAAGAATAATGCCAGGCAGCAGCACAGGCTGGGGGCTGACCTGCTGCAAAGCAGCTCTGTGGAGAAGGACCTGGGGGTCCTTTAAAGGGGAAGGTCTTGTTGGCAACTTGTGAACCAGGCAGTAGGCATGACAGACTGAGATTCATGATCTACACAGAAGTGAAGAGTACTTCAGTAGGTCTGCTGCTATTGAGGCAATAAATAATAGAATCATAGAATCATAGAACAGTTTGAGTTGGAAGACACCTTACAGATCATCAGATCTTACAGACCCTGCCATGGGCAGGGTCACCTTCTCTAGACCAGGTTGCTATAATCCCCATCCAGCCTGGCCTTCAGCTCTTGTAGGGATGGGGCAGCTTGACTGGGCAAAGGCAGTACTCAGTGCAGTGTATTTTGATCTGAGCATCCAGACTTTTCCACTCAAGATTAAAGCTAAATTTTGGAAGGGTGCTTAGTCCAAATCTAAGCCAAAATTACTGTTGGTTTCTGATCCTGTTTTGGAGGGCATTTGACTCTGGATCTGTATTTTTTCCTTCTGACTCAGAAGCTAGTAATGAACTGTCCAGTGATATTTTTCTTCACATTTTTTAGAAGCTTTGGTGAGCCTTGCTAAGAGGTCTGATATGAGTTTTGAAGTGACATATCACTTGTTCCCTTACACCAGATGGAAAGAATTACTGAAACAGAATACATCTGGGACTAAAATACACATTGCTTTTGTATTTTACCTCCACTTGCATTTTTACTCCTGGATAAGCAGAGGACTTTTGCACAGAAAGCCACTCATCATAATATGAATACTTAGATGAGCTTCTTGCTTTTACAAACAAATATATTATTTGTTTGCAAGAAATAGGCTGGTCTGTCGAGACACTGTGAAACTGGTACAGCTCCTATGTCTAGGACAGCCAGATTAAAGAGCAATTTTAAATGCAAATATTCTCTCTCGCCTCTCATTTCACTGATCAAACCAGCCAAACACAGATTCTTGTTATCTTCTGGAATAAGTGGAGAGCAGTGCTTTTACAAAATCACTGGAAAAGATCCACACAATAAGATAGATTGTGCTTTTAATGTTAGCTGCTCTTCCTCTCATTTCAAATTATTTAGTATGAAAGCAAATGCCACGTTCAACTGATTATTTTAAGATCAATGGTTATTTACATTTTTCAATAGTTTTCAAACAAACTGAAACAGCTATTCTCATGCTTATTCAGTACCAACCTAGGCAATAAAAAGACTGATAATAAGAGGCATTTTTGTCACACTTCAAGATTTTGAAAAGAATAATCAACACTTACATGTGACTGCAATCCACAAAATTGCAGTTGCGGAGGCTTTGCTTAATAATTTAAATGGGACTTCTTAGTGCTTTTAAATCCATTCTGTGCCATTTGTGGATGCAGATGGAAACTGTATATAAAGACCTAAACTTCCTATTCATGGCATGTTTGCTCCTATGTTACTGCTGTAATAAGTGTGTTAAAGTGACCAATTGATACTTTTCAAGTCCATTCCTAAATCACTGTAGGACATTGTCAATGAGAGTAAGGCCTCGACAGCTAAGACGACTTTTAAAGTTGTTCCAAACCTTAAAATAGAGAAATATATTGGATATAATAATAGATAACAGGGATTACTTTCTTTTTCTTTTTTTTTCTAAACTGGCATTTCCAAGTTTTAAGATGTGGTGCTTGTCTATTTCTATGCCTTTTCTGGGTGAGAAAAAAAATCAGTGAAGAATGTAGTGAGACTAAAGATCATTTGAATAAAGCTGGAATTATAGACATGGGAATCTGCATGGCTGAACAACATATCGATTAAATATGATTGATTAGCTATTTATGCCCAAGGCACTTAGAAAAAGAGCTAAGCTCTATTCAGCTTGTATCTGCCGTGACTTGAAAAATCGAATTTTCTTTTTAGTACAATAACGATACACAGGATAATGTTTATATTAACTGAAAGACCCTACTGAGGTTTAGAAGGATGCTGTGAATGGCAGTCTGATGAAGATATAGCCGATTTATTCGGATTTTGGACAATATTGTCCATGAAATGTATAAATATATTTATTGTGAAAAAATCCAGCAACATAAATACAGAGTTAAAGTAATGGCAAGTTTTTTATGTTTTTCCAAGAACAGAATCCGCAGTCAGCACTAAATCATCAGTGTCTGGAACCTGCAGGTCTATAGTTTTTTGCTTACCTATGCAAACTGAAGTTTGTATCTTATTCATAAAGATCTTAGACGGAACAAATAAGGCTTGCCCCATGAAACCAGAAGAATTGTCCTGAGAGCAGTGCAGTATTAAAGTGAATACTGCTTTCAGACTCATCACTGCTGTGAATTTCTCACATATTGATAATGTGGTCTACATCAGACTTTATTATATTATTTTCTTGATTTGAATTGAATTGTTTTGATTTGATTGTCATAATCATAGTTATTCAAAAGACTTCACTGATAAAATACATAATACTCTTACATCCGTTTATTAATGTTGCAGAAATACTTTTTATGGAGGATAAGTTCTTATGTCATCCCCTTCACGCTGTCTTTACTTGGCAGAAATAATTCTCTCCTTGACAGTAGTTACCAGGTTTTCAGATTAAAATTATTTTCTATGCTAGACAGAGTATAAAAGAAAATGCTGATGCAGCTGTACATGTTTTAGTATTATAAATGATGTTATTACAAGTACAATGTAATAAATATTTATATTTGTTGTATAGAGATCTAAGTGAAGGGCATCTTTCCATTGATGATCCAGCCTGCATATGGGCCCTAAATATTCATAGTGTATGCGGTTGTATTCATAAGATCCTACATAAAAAATTTATGCAGTGTTATCCACAGAGCCAAATTTGTCTTCATCATGCAATGCACCATTTGATCATTGAACAATGTGATTGTTCAGGAGACTATTACCAAGAATGCAAGTCTGCTGTCACTCAGCAGAGTCACAACTTGTCACTCGGTTATTTATGTGGTGGAGAACAGTCTGGATTGGTACAGAATCACTCTACAGGTATTTGCAGGCTAAACACTATCAGTTGACTGTCTCTCCACCCATGTTATCCTTTTCCAGGAGACTGCAAAGCAAAAAATAGTTTTTTGTTGTTTTTTTTTTTTTTTTTTTTTTTTTTTTTTTTTTTTTTAACAAACTCATACAAACTTAAAGAATTGCTCTTCAAGACATGGGACAAGTCTAATTTAATTAGAATTACTGAGACTTCCGTTACGGTGTGGATTCAGCTCAGTTAGAAGGAAGCCTCGTGGTTTTTTCTTTCAAGTCTAAAAGTTACTTAACCAGGTTTAGTCCACTGAGGTACTAAAAAGCTAAACAATTTTGGGTCTCAAGGTTCATCAGTTTCCTGGGAGACAGACACATCTGCACTCGGTAAGTGCAGAGACTTCAGCTGTGCCAGACAACTACAGAAGCTTTGAGCTCTGGTTCCGGGAAGGGCTCTGGAGAGTAACATGCCATGGCACTTCGCATTATCACACCAACATTGCCTCCAGCATACCTGTTGTGCTTGTGCATTTCAGTCTAGCCTTTGGTGAACTCAGATCAGTGACTTTTTATTAAAGTAGATGTACAGAGCGCTCTTTGTATTAGTAGATTCCATGTGCAGATGACAGAGAACTTCTAGTTTATTATTTATTAAGAATTTGCATTATAGCTAAAATTTGAACTTGATTAATGTAGTAAAATGCACAGTTTAGGAACTGTTTCATATTAATTGAAAACTACATGACTTGTTCCAAAATAGTATTCAAGTTCTGCTGGAATTTTAGGGCCATATATTTAAAAACCACATCCTGTTGGTGGAGCTTTCATCAGAGTTCATCTGTTTTTCTCTTTTTGTAATATTGTCATCTTGCAAAAAATACTTCTGCATGAAACTGTAGAGATACATATTTAGCAATTGCACTTAAATAAAAATACAAATATTACAGATTACAGTTCAGTTTTATTCACTGGTTGATGGACCTATTAGCCAGTTGCCTATATCCACACTTACTGCTTACTCAGGAAAAGGGAAGAATAGGAAATATTTCTGGTAAATTAAAGGCCTGAGCAGAAACCTTATATGCCTGTATTTTTTTCCCCTCATTGTGTTTGTTGCATTTGCAGCTCTGAATTTCATTTATACATAGGAAGAAGGTTTGTGCTGGATGAATTATCTCATGGATTGGCACCGAAGCACCTCCCCAGCAATATGCCTGTTCTTTCTGGGTATTTAAGGAAGGCTCGAGTATATATGTGAGCTTTTCTTTTCCTAGATCTAGGAATGTATGTATATATACCCTGACTGGATATTGTTATAGACAAAGCTGACTAAAGCTGTGCCTAGAACTCAGGATGTCTGCTGATAACCCTGCAGCTTCTTCTCCAGCAGCATCAGCTGAGTGTCCTGTTATCTGCTGCTTTTGGAAGGAGGAGGTTTGACTCTCCAACTGTCTTAGTATTTCCAGTAAATCTTTGTGTCAGCATAAAGATATGTGCTTACACTCTGATGCAGATATGTGTATATATATGTATATGTATATATATGTATGCTATCTGTAGCTACATCACAGAAAAATATGGTCCATTTCTTCCACTCCATCTGTTTATAACAACTTAATGCTGCACAGAGGTCCTCTACAGGAAGCAGTGTGCATGAGGAATTGTGTAAGGAAGCAGTCTGAAGGATCAGTGACATAAAAATTAAAGCATTTATTTTCTTTCCTAACAATATAATTTGGGGGGAAAATGTAAATTTAGGAAGGAAAAAAAAATCTAGCAAGTGACCTAAAGGAGTAAATTAAAAGAATAGTTTTACGTGTGCAGTCAGATGGACTGGATGAAGGACACTCTTCCTTTTGTTTAGCAATTATTTTAGGTATTATTTGCCAAACAGAAGTGACTGGAATATTCATTCATAGGCATACCTCTGTCCATAGGTAGACCTATGTAGTTCTCAAATGTGCTCATTTTTAAAACAATTTGATCAGTTATATTTTATCAAAAGTGCAGACTTAGTGTGCTTCTTTAAACTGCAGCAAAAACATTGTGGAAATTGATTTTGTTATGAAACACAGTACCTTGAGTTTGACCTTCAGGACTCCTAGAGAGTGCAGCAATCAGTAGAAGAGGGAGATGCAGTATAAAAGCTCCAGGACAATAAAGTAAAAGACTAGAGATGAAAAATGTTCTTTCTCCATACAGACCTGATTTTTTCATTATGAAATTATGGTTGCCTGCATTTTAATAGCTTTTACAATCACTGTAAGTGCTGTTACTCAGAGCTACCTACTGTTGTTTTGTAGCTCTTGTTACGGTGTAAAAATCTGTGGAGTGCTACATCTGAAATCATAGAGTGCAGTGGGGCTTTTTCCAGTGAAATTATATAAGTAAATGCTTCTTATATAGCAGGATCATAAGAACGCAAGGACCTAAGTATAACCCTGTACTACTTAGCAATAACATCAAGCCACATTTAAATATTTCTTAAAATCAGTATATCTGTGCAAGTGGAATACGTAACATTACATATAAGTTCCTGAAAAGGTGCTTGAGTTGTAGCTTTGGTGTTCATACTATCCTCCAGCTCTTTCTGGGCCAGCTGGTGAGGTTCTGTAATGAAGATATTAGTAAACCATTAAATAATATACTAACATGAATTCTTTTGATCATCCAGTGTCTATCAGATGCAAATTATTTAAGTCCAGATGGGGACACAGAAGCTTAAAGGTTAGAAACTCCATATTGTGTTATCTTTTATTTGGATTTTCCAGGCCCTTGTCTCTAACTGTTCAGCCTTGCCCCTTCTGACATCCAAAGTTTTAGAAAGCTGAAGTGAACAGGAAAAAAAAAAAAAATCAAACAACCAGGTATACCAAAAGTGAGTCTTAATTGGGGCAAATATATAAAATAATGTACTATACCGAAATATTTTAATATTTATTTTCCTATTTTAGTTTCTTTTACTATGTATCAGAATCACACTGCTTTCACCAGTTCCTTTTCTCAGTTCTTCTTTTTTCTCCCCAGAAAACCTCAAAAAAATCATATTATGAACACTACTTATTAATCTTTCTGAGGCCTAAACTGTAAAACAAGCAAGTATAAATCTGAACAGTGCATATTTGCATATTGTAAAAATAAATTGTCCAAGTCTGATGCTGCACCATTTTACTCAAGATTGATCTCTAGGATGTCATGTAGCCCATGAATTTGTCTTCATTAGGACTTTGCATGTGTATACCAATCTTCACACATGCTGCAGCAAGAAGTTTTCTGAAAAAACGATGTATTTAAGAGAAAATACATTGAAATTCAAACTATATTCTCTTCTATTTTAGTAACCAGTTGCCATCAATCATTTTACTTTTTGGACAAACACTGCTTGCACAATTTAACTGACAGGCAGAATTAAGATGCATGCTTCTTTCTTTTGAAACAAATCTTATTTTAAAAACAGGTAATTCCCTGTGTATTACCTGTTTGCAAAAAAAAAAAAAAAAAAGAAATCAGAATTAGTCTTGGTTTGCTTTGCTTTGCTGTTCTTGCCAAAATTGTTCATATATGTGAAAGCTTAAGAGGTTATTTTAGTTTTATTTAACTATAAATAGCAGTGGAAGAGTAAGTGCTTAGAAAGAAAAATTAGTTTTAGAAATTGGGATTTGCAAGTATTTTGACACAACTGCACCACTTACATAGATGATATGCAAATAAAGAAAAAATATTATAAACAAATATAGGTAAATCAAGTTTATGTAAATCAGGCTGTAAGGGAGATGCAGAAGGGATCTATGTTTCATTGCTAGTTAAATTTTGCCAAATGTAAGTGTGGACACTGCAGCTCAGAGAATGAGAAAAACAAAAATAAGAAAAAACAGAGAATCACTGAAATGCAGTTGTGGAGCCTGAGTGCATCTATCAAATAAATTAGAAGCAGCAAAACTTTGGTCATTTTTCACTTTCCTTGAACAGCCATTTTACTTTCTTGCAAGGCCACCTTTCATGCCAACACCCTAAACAAATAAATCCAAAAAGCCATTTGTAGCTTTTCTAACTTACTACTCTTGAGGTGCCTATTGCACGCTGCCATTTTGCAAAAGCAACAAAAGTGGCTTGTTTGTGCTAAACATAGTGCAAGTGGGGGGGGAAAAAGGTAATTTTCATTGAGTTTTATTCATTTCCCTCGGGTTCCAATTGTTATTTGCTAAGGGGTAAAAAATCTCCCATGCAAGTGATTTGTCTTGTATTTGCATGGTCTTACTGTGTGTAGTTGTGATGTCTATTTCCAAGTAAGGGTACTACATTTGTAACTGTAGCCAAGAACTGCTCGGCTGAATCGGTGCTTAGAATCATACAATCATTGAGGTTGGAAAAGACCTCCAAGATCATCAAATCCAGTCTTTGACGGAACGCCACCTGGTCAGTGAAATCTCTGAAAGCACTGAGTGCCATGATCAGCCATTTCTTGAACTCTTTCAGGCACGCTGACTCCTCCACTTCCCTGAGCAGCCCGTTGCAATGCTTGACAACCCTTTCATTATGTGAACTGTTTCTGTTTCCATGCACAGTGCAGTATGGAGGGGACTGAGAGTGTTTTCCTTGGGCAGAATAAATTGCAGTCCGGAGGTATCCACTTGAGTTGGGAGCATCAGGAATGAAGTAGAGGAAAAACTGCAAGTCAGTGTCTCATATCTTGGATGAATAAAATCCCAGATTAAAAAAACAGTGAAGGGACTACTTTTATTCTAGTCTCCTAGATTCTTTTTAAAAGATGCAACCTCTTGCAGAATGCCTGCAGAAGTAACGTGCTACAGCAGGCTCAGTTCTGGGAGCACGACTTGCCTTCCTGCAAGCCAAACAATGGCACCTAAGTACCTAAATTGAGGGGATCAAGGGTTGCTCAATGCTCTTTTGTCATCCTTTCCAAGAGGACAACTAATGGGTACTAAACAGTACAGCACTGTGGGTAGCATTCTTAACTGTCTAAGTTTTCCTGTTTTCAAGTTCTCAAAAAAGTATATCCATATTGGATGTCATCAATACCTGTATGTTTCCTTTGTTTATCCAGGATCCAAAAATATAAGATCCTAAATTACACAAAATTTGCAAACAAAGTAGGCTTCTAAGTCCTTAAATTCTGAACAGAGGACTTAAATTCTAAATAACTTAGATTATTTTTTTACATGCTATTCATTTGGTAGAAAACTTATGGGGGAATTATTTTAGCTTTATAAAAAAAAAATCCTATCTATCTGTTTTGACAAAGTCTGTGACCTTTCTAGGAGGAAGGTAGACTGCAGTGTGTCAAAGAAGCAATACTGTTTTGATAGTCTTTGACTGAATGAGGATGTTGAAGTGAAATTGAACTTTGAAAGAAAAGACTTTCAAAGGCCTACTTTCTTTCCTCAGGACCTCAGTAGTTGTGTACAGAGTACATGGTCATTTGTTGTTGGTGTTGGAGGAAGGGAATTGGTACAAAGAACTAAGCTTCCACTCTGTTTGGAAAATGCCAGCTCATCCGTCCTTGATCAGAATATTTGAGGATAAGCAAACAGGTCACTGAATAAAGTCTGAGAAACTGTTTAACGTTCTGTAGAGCAGAAATAATTAATGAAAGCTGAAAGCTCTTAGAATAAACTTCTCAGCGTCAGTAACAGGAGGCTTTTCTCTCCCTATTTGGGGGATAATCTCATTGAACAATTTACTTTAGAGCTGTGTATCTGTGTTGCCACAGTAAGTACAAGTGTACAAATTTGTATGACTTAGGTGTTGAGTAGCTATTGTTATGAATAAACTCTGGCTCAATGACCGTATTAAACATTTAGCTCTTTATTAAAATAAGCAGCGTGGGAAGCTTGCAGAAGTTGTGCAAAAATTCAGTTCTGTTAAAGATATCTGCTGTGCAGGATGTCTAACAGGGGTGCTGCGCTGTGCTGATGTATCTGTCTTCCTCGCAGGATGCGGTGCTGGCATTGCTCAGTAGGGGGCGCCTGTGTTGGTTCCTCGCAGGATGCTATGCTGGCCTCGCTATGCAGGGGTCGCTGTCCTTACAGGGTGCTGTGCCGTTGTCGCTAGGCAGGAGGTGCTGTGCCGTCCTCGCTGGATGCCGTGCCGTCCTCGCTCTGTAGGAGGTGCTGTGCCATCCTCGCAGGGTGCCGTGCCGTCCTTGCTCTGTAGGAGGTGCTGTGCCGTCCTCGCAGGATGCCGTGCAGTCCTCGCTCCGTAGGAGGTGCTGTGCCGTCCTCGCAGGATGCCGTGCCGTCCTCGCTCTGTAGGAGGTGCTGTGCCGTCCTCGCTGGATGCCGTGCCGTCCTCGCTCTGCACAGGTCGCTGTGCCGTCCTCGCAGGACTTTCTTCGCAGCTGATTTCCTATAAATTATGGGCTAAAGCCTTTATTAGATGTTCAGCTCTTTATTCTGAAATCAGCTGCAGAAGAAGTCCACAATCGAGGGCCCGTTATGCTGGGGTCGCTGGGTCTCTCAGCCAGGGTTGCTGTCCATGGATCTCTCAGCAGAAGCTTCAAGGCAGCAGTCTCTCCTGTGGATGAGCTGCAGTACCTCCCACTGGCCACGGGTGGTGCAGTGAGGCAGAAACCTCTGACCTCCCCCGATTGCTTAATTCTCTCTGCCGAGGCCAGGCCGGTCCCTGCCCCGCTGACTCCCTCCAAGTCACAGTGAGGATTCAAACTAGGGACTAGAACTAGGGGTGAGCCACCCCCCTTCTCAAACCTGCAGTATGGATTTTAAGTCTCTCAAATAAGTCAATTCGTAACTATACGGCATTTTCTTCTCTAAAATAGTCCCATGCTCCTTAGCGTGTTTCTCATTTGCATGCCTAAAAAGGGGCGGCCTCCCCCCCCCCAGGTAGTCTCCTTTTTGTGGAGGCGGCACACCCTCTCCCCCTTCAGACGCTGTCCCGAAAAGGACAGGAGGTTGCTGACGCAGCTGCCATTGCCTCTGCCGTCTGCACAGGGTCCCCGTTGCACAGGACTCGGGGTGATTCCCACAAGAAAATAACATAATTCACAGGGAACTAGGGATACCACAGAATACCAGAGCAAGCTAGCAAAAATTTAGGCAGGCTGTGTGTGTGTGTGTGTTGATTTGCACCTAAAGGAAAGCTTTGAATAATGCATTAAGGTCCTTTGAGAATAACTATCAACGGCACTCAACACCTGAATTCAGGAATGTCGGCCTTCAAGTTCTTCTTTACACACGGGTACAGCTTGGGCACTGATGCGGGGCTGGGGGGGCACTACCCCAGCGGGACCAGGACGGGTGCCGCCAAGCCGGCACTGCCCCGGGGGGTGGCAGCACATGCCGGACATAATGCGCCCCAGGCACAGGGCCCCGCACGCCCCCGGCCCGGAAACACATTCGAGTCTGTTCATTACAGCTATGATACAAAACTGGAACATTATTCTGGGGAGGAAATTTTCCATCCTCTCAAAATGATGCCTCCTGGTGTAATAATTTGTTTTGTAAAGAACACTTTAGCTCTTCTAAAAGTGCCGGTTAGTTTTACACTGTTAAGTTTCATTACTGTAGGTTGTATTCTTGAACTGTCCTGAGATTAGCTGACCTTCTTAGAAAAATAAAATGAAAAATCCAAGGATATAGTTTGTTTCTAAGTTCTAAGCGTTATGAACCTAATCCTTATTTATTTCTTGACATCTGCCTGATGCAGCCTATATGATTGCTTGGTAGTTTCCTTATTAAGGAAAAAAATTCTGAAAGTCATTGAAAAAATTCTGAAAAGAGAGCAAATGTTGCTGTAGCTTCTTCATCCACTGAGAGGAAGAGAATATAGAGGTAAAGAAAATGAACACTAAATTAACAAAACTATCAAGATTCTCAGGGTTGTTGTTTAATACTCAGAGTGCTTAAGACTGTATTTATATATACTATCTATTTGGCTCTTGGAGATAAGGATAGTCACATTTCATATTGGAAGGTGGTCATGTAAGTCTGATTTCATCTTCTGAGTGGAAGTCAGAAGTGTGAACAATATAATAAGGCAACAAATCCGTAAATGAATCACTGTTAATCCAAAGTGGCTATTCTTAAAAAATAAGAAAAGTGAGAACAGTTGTATTTCTAGCTATTTCCAAGAAAATTACTGCTGGGTGGGCAGGCTTTGGTACCCTGAGATAGTCCTAGTTGGGCCACCCAGCAAATGATTAAGAATGTTGCTATGTCATCTTATTCTTCTCAGCAACAGGCTTAAAAGCCTTAAGAACATCTGGGAGTAGCAGTAACAGTTTTCAAGCCTGATGCAATCAGTAAGAAGTTCCTGTGAAGTAGATTCATTTTTTCCAAGAATGGCTTTAGTAAGACAGTAGGATGAAGCTCCAAGATGTTGCTGATGTTACTCTGGTCTGTGGGCTTGATATTTTTGGGTCTGAGAGATTTTAGCTTGTTAGCAGTTGCTAACTTTTTCTCAAGGAAAAATTTCTCAAGAAAGCTTCTTCTCAAAACAATCTTGGCGAACAACTATCCTTTCTCAAAACAATCTTTCTCTAGGTGGTCTTCTGCTTTTCTAGTTTTTAAAACATTTTAGCTGTTTCTCTGGTTTACCAATGGCATTAGAGAGGGGTCGTTCCTATTCACCAATCATGTTAAGTCTGTATCAGAACACCTCATAAAAAGGTAGTAAGAATTAGACAACAAAGTTTTTTTCTATGCTCTTTGTCTTCTAAAATATTTAGAGTCTCTCATCCTTTTTTCATGTCCTACAAGGACAGTGCTTGGTAGCTGGAGGTCAAGTGAAGGGGGGATCTCTTTTACTGCACATAGGCCAAGGCTGCAATAGAAGCTGTAAACTTCAAAGTAGCATTTCAATGTGGGCCGAGCAGGAAAGGACTTGTCCCAGGACTGTGGTGCAACGTGCTCTTTCAACAAGCTTTTTGAGTAGACTTAGTCAACAGGGGCAGGGTATCTCTGTCAGACAAAGCAGAAAATGTAGTAATTGCTGAAATGTTAGTACAATCCAGCTGTGAGGACTTGATTTATTTATTTTAATTGATACAGTTGCTTTCAGGATTGTAGATTAGCAGTTTAGATTAAATTATGCCTAAAGCAAATCACGTAAAACAAAATGACTTTGGATTTGAGTTGCTTGCCCTTTGTAGTCCTTGGAGGAGTACAAGTACAGATAAATTCCCAACAAAAAAGCCTTGTTTAAATGTTATTAAGCAGCTGTCAAAGACACAGGAGCTATCCTTGACCAGTCCTGGAGAAAAAAATTCACCATGGGTGATCTTTCAACTGTAGGCTTATTGATCAAAACAGGAATGTAAAGGTTATTCCAAAGGGTGCTCATCACTGTCTGAGTTGCCCTTGTGATTTACAGCCACAATACCATTCCCTGCATGAATTTCAGGATGTAACAATCTGTCAGTTCTCAAAGCTGTAAAGTCATCCCTTGGAGATAACTGAGCTGGTCTCCCAGTGATGGTCATTTCAGAACATGACTGTAATTTCTTTGCTAAATAATAATGGGTTGTGGTTTGGAACATCATGCTTTAGGTGTAAGACTAATCCTGTTAAACTAGAAATTGTAAGATACTGTAGGTACTAATCTAGACTGAAATAATGTATCAGATCCTTTTCACAGTAAGTAGGAACAGAAAAAGGCCCATAAAGAGCTTGAAAACAAATGGGATTATGTAACTAAGTTATTTAATGAGATTTTAAAATGTTCACAATTTTTTTGCTAAGATATGGGAAACTAGAGAGTTCCAGCTATCTTCAGTTCTGTAGTGTTATGATTTTATTTTTTTGTGTGTATCTAAGATTCCAAAGTTGTAAACTTGTGGTTTACAGTGAACTACCAGACCCTGTATGAAAGTCATGACATAATTGTGTGTTGATGCTAGAAGCTGCAAAGCTTTAATTCCTCATGAAGAGTTCAGGTATTTCTGATAATGAAAATTTTCAACTGGCCTCTGATCAGTAGGTCATTGAAAAATTTCATTCCAGTCAGCATTTGAAATAAAATCAGCAGCTTCAAGGTTCTCTGTAGAGAGAAAGAGAAATCTAATGTGTGCAGAGGCATGAGGACTTAGATACTGCCTGTGGCACTAGTCAGATTTTGCTAAGAACCAGTGGTGCAGATATGCTCCATTATGGTGTTGTATTCTGGTTTTCAGGCCTGTTCTCTCACCCTGTTTAGGTATATAGTGAATATATAGGTGAGGAAGCTCAGAAACTGTGAAATTCTCAACTAGACCCATTCAGAGTATACTGAAGTCTATGAACAGGATGTGTGAAAGTATCAGATATGTTTGCAATTGTCTTTAACCAAGCCACAGGAAGTTCTTACTGAAGAATAAATTCTATTGAACTTCCAGTTTTGAGAAAGATGGGTTTTTAATGAAAGTTGTTGCCCATGAAGTAGGTGGGAATGCAGTGAAAATATGTTCATGCCTCTGTTTGCAACTTGTCCTAATATTGTCTGATCATTAAGGTTCTTCCTGCACACCTGCACTTCCTGAGTCATATACTCTGCACATTAAAGTTATTAGCATAATGTCTGACTATTTAAAAAATATATGTATATTAACTGCACAGATTTTCTTTTTTGGGACAAGTAACCACAATATGGATAATTATCCATTTGTATCTGTAATATACATTAAAAAAAAAAAAAAACCAAACAAGGTAAAACAGAAACTGAGAACTATGCTCTTGGTATTTTTCTTAGCAGCCTTACTGCTGCCATGCAACCTTTCCTTCACCATAGATTTCTGACAGAAAAAATACAAGGGTTGCTTTCCTTGCAGCCATCCCCTATAGATATTGCTGATTCATGCAACACACTACTATCTGGATACTGGACCTTTTGATCTTCTGGACCGGGATTTATTCTTGATGCTGCTGACTTTACTAAAAAGCCATTTCATGATGCGGGCAAGACAGAAAATTGAGTCACGCTCCAAAACCATGTTTTCTATTCTTCATATTTTTGTTTCATCTCCTCTCTTGTCAACCAGAAGCATTCTACTCCAATTTATAGATGGTGACTCTTTCAGCATATCTCATTTTTGGTATCTTTGATCTAAGTTTTGAGAACTGGAAAATAAGATATGCGATGCAGAGGTCTCTTCTGAATGCATGACTTAGATCAACAAGCTGCAGTTTGTAGGCAGTGTGTCATCACTGTCACTGTGAATGTGGTATTAAAAAGCACATTCATCCTGCCAGATGAGCATTTTTCAGCACGTATGTAAGAGATTCTAAAAATAGCTATTTGTTTCAAAGGAGTCTGCAGTGAAGAGAAAAATAACCAAAATGCAGAGACCTCTCATATTGCATTCTCTTAATTACCAACCCAAATCCATAGAATTAGCATTGTAGTTACTATTCATTATTTATCAAGTCATCAAAAAGCAAAGCCTGGACTAAGACATGTACATTCTAAGAAAGTGTAGACCAGGGTCTGGAAGTGGAAACAGCAGGTGAAAGCTCACTTCTGTTGATATATATCAGGGTCTAGTCCTTAAGGAATTCTTTTTGGAAGGATGCTTGGTTGAAAACTTCGTACAATCAAGAGCCAGAAGTCTTGCAACAAGCAAATCCAACTCACATACATGATTTTTAGGTCTCTTAGGAACTAACTTTAACAAAAAGTCTCTTAAAGGAATCTGTTTGTCAAACACCAGGCACAAAGTTCTTTATTCTCATATTTTAAATGGTGATTTTGCTTGAATTAAAGATTATGCTCCCTGTCCTCTGAATTTTCACACATCTTAAATCTAAATTGAACAGAAGATGTTTTTTTATTTTGGGAAGTCTGATTACCATTAAAGTCATTAGTAAGGAAAATTAGGTGTTGTGACTTAATAATTATTCTAAATTTAACAGAATGTTCCTGTGGATTTTTTTTTCTTGCACTGAAATGAAAGGACTGATGTAGGTTAATCTCAACACCAGAGTTATTCAACAAATGGCCTTTCCCCAGATGCATCACAGCTGGATGCAAAACTGCATCCTTTTCTGTGTGAAAACGCACAAATACACACTCACAAAGCAGTAGAAACATAATGGAAAAGTCGTCTTTAATCCGTGCAACAGATCAATTTCAAATTACTTAAAAGACTTGTCATTTAAGTTACATAATAAAGTAGAAAACTAATTAAAAGAAAGGGAACAATGAAAATAGTGCTTAAAATTTTAAAGAACAGATTGAGAATGTGGAGTTAGATCTTGGGTAGTGAAATCTTCAACAGATAGTAGGAATCATAATTCAGATTTGGGATTTTAGAATCGTCAGTGTTTGCCCCAGATTTAAGGCTCCTCCTATTTCAGTCAATATCCCAGCAGCCCACTAAATGAGTTATTAAAAGGAAAACTGTAAGAAAAAAAGGGGGGTTGTTTGTCAGTCGTTTCGGCATGTTTCTCTAATACTGGCAAAGGTATTTTATTTATATTACAAAGGTCATTTTTATGAGAAACACTTGCTCCCATAACACTTAGTATTCCATACAGGCTCATCATGCAGTTGTTTCAAATCATATTAGATTGCATAAACTTTTCTGCAGTGTAATGAAATGGAAAAAAATTTACAGATGCAGTGCATCAGATTAGTTTCACAAGAGCAGTATTTATATCTTGCAAGCAAGGACATATGCTGAGAGTGATACTCTTTCCAGCTTGCGAGTCAGAACTGTTTTATCCTGAGAATTATTCTGTTTCCTAAAACTGTAGCAAACAGATATTTCAGGAAGGGAACAGTTGCAAGACTATCTTAGAGTGTTTTTGCATCCATGCAAATTATACATTCACTGATAATTAAAGTGCTTTGAAAGAGAATCGGCAAGAATAAAATAAACCTCCAGATTGTACAATTTTCTAGCATCTAAAAGGAAATTGCTAGAATACATCTTGAGTAGGCAGTGGACCAGCTTTTTTATTCTGGATTTTAATTGGTACAAGTGTACTGAATCCAATTTAAAAACAAAGAAGAACCTCAATGAAACTTGCAGCAAAAAGGGAAAAGAGATGTGAGGAAGCAGTAAAAATAAGGTAGAGAGAGCCCGTGATGAAAGTAAGCAAGAACAGCAAAATTGAATTTTCAAAGAAAAATGTAAAGATGATGTTGAAATAAAAGAATGCAGTCTAAGGAAAGACAGAAGTACTTGGAGCAGTGGAATAACATGCCACAGTGAAACAGAGAGATTAAAATCCTGGCTGAGAGAATGAGAACAAAGCAATAAACCCTGCTTAGCTTGGGCTGAGAGAAAAAGATTACTCATAAAGAGGAGAAAAGGGAATGAAAGTAATGGAGTGGAGGAGAGCATGAGAGATGTTGGGAGTATAGCAAAAGAAGTAATGACAGACATGGAAAGACCTGAATCCTTTCAGTTCCAAATAAAATTCAGTGGGCGCCAAAGGACTTAACGTGTGCTGGAGTATCATACCTGAAGAAAGGAGATGTTATTATTGTATCTGATTCTCCCTTTCCATTCTCCATGGTGTTTGGTAGTGTCTTCTTGCATTGTTGCCTCGTCAGTGTAGGACAGGTCAGAACTGACCGTGCTCTTCCTCAGTTCTCTGCAATGTCCAGCAGTTCCTCCCATGGTTGTCCCCTTAGCTTAACCACAGGGCAGAACTGGCCGTCTGTGAGTGTGCTGTGAGACATATTCATGGCTGAACAAGACTGGTCAGGTGTTCATAACAGATAATACCTGTCACTACTTCTCTGAATGTGCATTTCCAAAATTTATGAAGCTGAATGGTTCAGGTTCAATCAACCTGATGCATTGCAGGAAGTCTCATAACAGCCAACACCTTGCTGGATTAGGTCTTGTATGCCTGAAAAATTGGAGCCATGATATATTAGGAGGTTGTACATCTTTCTCTGTATCTATTTCACATCAGTAAACACCAGCAAAATCCCAAATTGCATTTTTCTCAAAATTTAAGAATTAAACAGACTTTCACATTTTATGGGAAATAAATTTCTATTGTTAGAAACACCATGAAATTCTTCTTCTGGAGACATGTCTTTGGTGCTGAAGACAGCATTTTAAGGTATTAGCAAATAATTGTTCATTCAGCTTCAGAAATTTTGGATTATTTTCCTGAAATATTGTAGTAGGCCATTCTTTTTTCCATTAGTCCTATCTCGTATCAAATTTTAAGAATACAGTCTTCTGTGAGATTATAACCTATGATGTTAACAGGAATGAGATGCTCACTTTCTAACTTGTCACCAGGCAACAGTTTAGACTATCCATTCACTTAAACCTATTTGGGCATGACAATTTTGAGTAGCCAGCTCTAATTCTCTCTCAAAACATACCAGTTTCTTGAAAAACTTGATTCCTCTTGGGTTTAGACTGTAGTACCATCTGTAGCCACTATCCTACAAATCATTGGGCCAGGCTGGCCTTTATTAAAAATAGTATCAATCACATACTTAAAACTGGCATAATAATGTAGGTTGACCTTCAGATATATTTTTCTGGTACAAGAAGTATGATGGATGAACAGGCTTGCTTACTTGTTTTAAACTCTGTGAAGGTGGCTGGTGGGATTTGGAAAGTATCCACTGGTGTTTGTCACATGAACTGGCTGTAATTCCTGGCTTTTGTACTTAATGTCCTAAATGTATTCATTATGCACAAACCATTCATGTGGAATTTATTGGTCTGTTATAAAATTTTGAAAACTTACTGTGCACTCTCTGATTCTCTTTTTTCCAGCGTTTCATCCTTCCACTTTGAACAGTAACCACTTGATGTTAAATGTATTTTGTTGTGTTCTTCAAAACAATATCCAAAACCAATTTATGACTGTAATGTGGGAGGCAGCTTGCAGAAACTTGCTGGATTTAATGATATCTTTATTTATGTAACTGGCACAACTATTATCTGGACTGTTCAATTTCTGCACATACAAAGCAGACACAAAAATGCAAATGAAAGAATCTAAAGGATAAAACAAAGTTATATTAGTAAGATTCAAAATAAGACAAGAAAGGTTGTAAACATCTTCCTCCTTCCCAAACAGCTCTAATATTAGTTATCCTACCAAATCCTGAGGCATGCAAGCAACCTTTGATGTGCATTGAACAATTAACAGTTTTATTCTTTTATGTGCAATTTAGCCCTTGGAGCATCATTTATTGCTAGCACTTTACTCCTACTGACATCTCCCTTTTTTTTTCCAGTTAAGTATACCACCCAGCAGTAGGAGTGGCACAATAAAATAGCACTAGAGAAAGATAAGTGGGGTCTTACCTGCCATTCTACTGGGCTCAGTTTTTATACTTGCTTTCAATACTATTTTTTTTTTCTTCTGAACTTTCAAATTCTATTTGGATATGGTTGCATGTGTTTAAATTCTGGAGCCTTTGAGCCAATAGGAGAATATTCTGCCTGTGCTTTTGAGCTATCTGAAGTTCTATGGCGGTGTTGCAACAGCTTTGCGCTAAACCTCATCTAAATGTATACTACTGAATCAGATCCAGGCATCCTCACACTTCTTACGGACTTTGCATTTATTTTCAGAATATTATCTAATCATATGCATAGGAGGGAATAAATAACCTAGTTTAAAAAAAAAAATCCTTCTCAACAAAGTTCTGCCTTTTCCCCTGCAGGATTTAAGGAAGGCAGTGACTCATACTCCAAAATATGTATGGAAACACATGAAGGTATTCAGTCATTGAAATCATATTGAGCAATCCAGCACATTTGTGATGGTGTGGTATGGGCTAAACTGAGGTCAGTAATATGTGGCAAGTACCAACTGCTAGAGTGAGGTGGGATAAAGGCTGGTTTGTCCTGTAGATCATCAGCACTATAGCAATCTGAAAGAGTAAAAGCTTAGTAATTTTTCTTACTAGGGAAAAGAGGATTATGTTCTGACCCTTCAAGAGTTTCAGGAGGAGGCAGAGTGAGGAATCAGTAGTTCTTACCACGTTTTCTGTAGGTGTAAGGATGGAAGCAAATTTTTGCAGAATGAAGGGAACACATATAAATGTTGGGAGGAGTCCACAGTGCATTTCTTTGCAAGAAATTAGCTACATTACAAGTGAATATTTAAACTAGTAGGTAAAGAAAAGGTGACATTCTTAGGCTCATACACATAGACTGAATTATACACCAGTAATGTCAGAGTAATGCCTGAGAAAGTCTGGCACTAACAAGGAAACAAATAAGGGCACAGGGGCACATTTCAGAAAATGTGAAAATTTCCTGGTACAGAGGATAGTCGGAGAAGAATCTTGGCTAGTAACAACAGTGCCCAAAGCAGTGCTTTACACTATGGTGTTTTATTCTGAAAGTTATCAAATCATGTCACCTTTAAAAAGGTTGTTTATTTTCAAATAGCTACGGCTATTTCAAGTCCAATGAGTTTTGGGGGTTTTTTTGTCAATGAACACCACCAAAATGTAAAAGCCTCAAAATAAATCTCTGTGTTAGATGAAATGTCATTCCACAAGTTATCATTAATTTGATTACATGTTCTTGTCACAGAAAGATGCTGTTTTTCAGAAGTATCAAAAAATGAATCTAGGCATACTGTCACATTTGTTATTTTGTTATTTCACTATTGCTCGTATAAGTAAGAACGTCTTACAGCTCTACTGGTATCATTTCCTCTATTGCAGTATCTCGTCAGCAACAGGACAAATTTACAAGTTGAGCTTTTCTTTCATTCTCCAGAACATTTGGATTCTTTCCCTAATTTTTCTCAGGACAACTAGAAGATATCCAGACTATAGTTTAAATTGCATTTCCAGTCATTTTAGATTAGTTCTTCATTTTTCAACTTAAGTCCCTAATTTATACACCAAAGTTATTTAAGTGGAGAAAGTGAAATCAAAAATCCTCCTTATTCAAAACACATCCGCTGGATCTGGATAAGCCCAAGTTTTTTATCAGGTACCTACTACTTGTTTGTAAGGGATCAAAGGAAAGAAAGGTGTGTGCATGTTTAATTAGAGGACTGTGCATGACTGTAGGGGCATCCCAAAGTGCTTTAGATCTGGTTTGCTGTGGTTTAAATTAGCTCAGAGCACTTAGAAAATGAGTTGCAGTTTAATTGACAAGCTGGTGCTGTTATAGGACTGAGGTTCTTAAACATCTTTTATTTCTTAGCAGATTTGATCTGCTATTTTTTCACAGTTTGCACTAAAAACATGTAACTATAACATGTTAGGTAGGCTGAGATTGCTCTTATGTAATATGGCAATGTAAGATTTTTTTGTCTGGTACAGTTTCATAACACATACCTGTTATATTTTTTTTTTTGGATTACAAAGATTCCAACTACAGGTTTGGAGGTTGTACCAGAAGGCTATGAAGATTTTTCTTAGAAATTGTTTACTCTGTTTCCAAAACTTCAGTTTATTGAGATATTTTTGAGAAAAACACGTATTCCATCCAATTTCAAATTGTGTTTAAGAGATTTTTAAATCATATCAGCAGAAAGGTTTTTAACTTTATGACAATCCCTAACCACTCATTCATTCTTGGGTCTTCCTAGAAACAATACACGGAAGATACTGAAGATGATAGGGTTTAATTTTCACCAGAGTGCTTTGTCCAGAGTGTAACAGGTAAGAAGCCAAACCAGCCGAATTAAAAATAAAAAATAGAATTTTATTGATTACAGAAATTTTGGAAGAAAAACCACGGTCAACGGACAAAGTACCAAAGCTTAGGAATTTGGCACTGGTGAACAGAGCAGCCCTCTCACTCGCCAGCTCTCTGTCCACGAATTTGACATGCCAGCACCCCGGTTCTTATACCCGAAAATTGCCCGTAGGCTTGAGTTCGCAATGAGAACAAAAGTCTTTTTCTGTTGTAGATGAAATCCGTAGTTGTCGAATGGTGGTCTCCGGAGTCGCATAAAAGATTGAATATGGGTCTCCTGTCCCACTGAATAGGTTTATCGATGGTGATGATTCCTTAATTCATTTTTAGATGTGGGTTCGGGTGGAGACTGACGAGCTTATCCTTATCGGATGATAACGATCACGCGTTGAGCATCGATCGTCAGCCACTATCTCCTCCCGAAACTTGTGAGGTCCCATTGTTTCTTCAAATGCAAATGTTGTGACTGTGTAAGGTTTCCAGGCTCCCCACTGAAAACAGACTTCCCGTAAAAGGCTCAGACAAAACTATGATCTTAGAAAATATTAGTTATATACAATGAAAAACAGGTCCGGCATGAATTAATATTCACACTTATAACAAGAGGATGACATCCTTCCTGCTGGACCAGAGGTCGCAGCCCGTCTCCAGTTGCTGATGCTCAGAGCCCTTTCACACACACACACAGGCAGACACACAGACAGACAGACACACACTGCTTATTATTATTACCAGGGACACACCACCCTCCAGTAGCTGGATGCACCCTGCTGTTACGGGAGGAGCTGGGCAGGGGCTATCTGAGCTGTCCCACCTGCCACCATCTTCCTGTGCTCCTTTGCCAGCAGGAGCTGAGGAGCATTTTATCTCCTCACCTATCAGCACATATTAGGGCAATTAAACAGACAAACTACACTTCCATTTGCTTGCATTTTACAATATGCTAGAAAAATGGCTCAGGCAACTAAGGAAAAACCAGCAGTAACCAACTTACTTTTCAACACGGATTTCATGAGGAAACTGAGTAAGGAATAGCTGCTACTTTCTGTGATAAGCTCACCTGGATTGTGATAGGTGGCAAAATACAAGTTCTCTGCAGTATAGGAGAAAGGAGCAGACTAAAGACCATTTAGGGTTAATTCTAGCAAAGAAAACAGTTTTAGATGTGAGGGAAGCTAGAAGTACATAGGTTGAGGGACTTTGTTATGCAGCTTAGAGTGAAAGGACAGCTATTTTCCTCTCATAGCACTAAGAATGGAACCATAATGACTTAGCATTGTTTAAAGCTAGTAAACTGCAACTGTAAATCAGCAAATTAGCTAATGATTGCCGCTGGGTAGTGATACATAATGAAAAACAAATGAGGAAAGGTACTCATGCATTGCACTTTGTAGCTACTGGAAAAATTAAAGTTCTATCTTCATAAAAATACTGTTAAAGGGATGTTCTGAAGGGCTGTGCCCTGGTAGCAGAACAATTACTGCTTAAAATGAGTATGTTTTCTAATAAATGCTACTGTAGTAAGCCTGCAATTCAGTGCTAGCACTTTTAAATGATTCATGGTGTAACTGAGAGGTTGTATCTGCAGTGGGAAGCTGTGAAGCCAAACAGTGCATTTCCAGCCCTTTCTGGATAGTGCCAACCTCAAGTACCAGAAATACACCAAACTAAGTAACCAAATAACATCACAGAGTGATATCACTCTGCCAATAATCTTCAGTGCAGAGACAGTAATGGTAAGGAAGACCTCAGAGCTTTAAAACCATAAATTGATTTATTGCCATTTTTTATAAAATATAGTAAAAATATCATTATAACAAAGCAATAACATTTTGATCTCTTGACCCCGCACCCATCAGGCTGCTACTTGCACAGTTCCTGAAACTTGCACAATGATTCTTCACTTCTCATATTGCTTGTGCTCAGCATCTTACTGTGTTTTTGCTTCTAAATTACATTACTTTTAGTAACTTGGCTGTGTTTAATTGTCTATGTCATAAGTGAAATTTGTTTCTCTTTGCTGTTTAACGTTCCCTGGAGAAGTTTTGCAGCTGAGATGCCTTGTATCTTTGTCACAACATGCCTAACAACATTTTTCACACTGAGATGTCTATTTGTTTACAGGACAGACTAATTAAGTGTCTGATCAAATTTACATCTCTCTATATCAACATGGGGTAAGTGTGGTGATGATCAGCTCATTCAAATAAGGTGGAGTCCACACACATGTAATGGTATTATTTTGACTTGTGGCTTCCACTGCTAATTACTGATAATTTCTATTCTGATAGATAATGCCCAGTGTTCTTAAATGCCATAGGGAAGCTTTGGTTAGCTCCATGAAATTCCAACTAAAGTTTCCATACAGCATACAAAGATGAGCAGGCTAAAACAAGAAACCCCTTTTAAATCATAGACCACTTCAGCACTTGGGAGCAAAACTTTCCTTCATTTTAGTGGCTGTAGCCCTAACTGTAGGCATCTCAACCCCACACAGAAGAGCCAGGATGCAGCACATCACAGCCTTGGAGCCAGCAGCAGGGAGTACAGAGCACTCAGAAGGTGCTGCAAATGGGACATGGAATCCCAGTGGCACACTGTATCTCTGGGATGTTAAAATCTCCCCAAGAAGGAAAGAATCACATTTTTGTATTCTACATCTTGGATAGTAAGTCTAAAATTTGAATTTTTAAATGAAAAAATAGTGGGAATTAGTGAACTGCAATTCTCTGGAATCACACATTGGATTTGGGTGCTGTAGGCAAAGAATTTACCTTGTGGATTGGTTCTGGAGTTTATCATACTAGGAAGGTAACATTAAGACAAGAAACTGATTTTCAGGCATTTGATGTATTTTAGTTATGAAAACTTACATACTCCTGGCTTAGATGATATGTGACAATAGCAGTTTCGAAAATTTGAATTTTAGACAAGTATCCAAAGAGGCAGTTATGCAAACTTGTACTTCGAAGTGAGTGTAATCCTTAATGTCTTCAGCCTAAGGAATTTGAAAATGTTATGAGCCATGTTTTCCAAAAACTTCACACCACGGCTGGAAAAACAGATCTGTTGCTTTAAAAGCAGGAAAAAAAAAATACAGGCTGGGGAATTTTAGTCTCCTGTGAGGGTCACTGGAAGGTAGTGAAGAACCTGATCCACTTGTCGTTCTATACAAAGATTCTGCAAGATCTTTTGATCAAAAGCTTGTGTTTCTTCCATTCTCTGGCATTTAGAGATCATTATTATTTGTGAAAGCAGCCCTTTTTTCAGCATACGGCCATTTTACTGCTTTTCTGGCAAAAATCTGGTTTATGTACATGTACATACATCTTATTTGTATAAGACCAATTTCCATCAACATAGATATAAATGTTTTTGTGTTTTTGTACTGAAGGAGTGCAGAAATCCCTTGTGATGACCCTAAGAATATAATTATTTGTAACAAATATATATATATATTCGTGCCAAAACATTTACAGTCCTGAAGCCTTCATGCCAAAAATGAGCGGGGATGAAATAATGGCAGAAGAAATTCTGTGGGGACAGATTATAAAAGCATACAAAGCATGTTTTTTGGTCCAAAAATATTTTTTGGTGGAGACCACTTTGTGGTGTTCCATTTTCTCCTTAAAAGAGAAATTGCTGCCTTTTGACATTTCACTGCAGCAAGTGTGCTTTGAAGACAATACATCTGTAACAATTCATAGATATGTGAAAACAAGTGGTTATAGTGATCTTATCTTACCAATTACCACTGCTGATAGCAACATTGGCTTTGACTGGACATAATCTGATAGAGCATAGAGCAGGGCCAGGGGATTCTTTGCCAATGAATTAAATAGATGGAATCTGATTCCTAGTCCCACAATATTGTACATGTGGAGCAGTTCTGGTGAAGGCATGGGTTTATTACAGCTAAATTCAGAAATGAGAATTGAGACTGTTTGTAATGGTTGCATAAAATTATTTTCAGAGCTGAAAACAGTCTAATACTTTCTATACTGCATAATTTCTCCATAATGCTCATCCAGATGTACTTCCTTGGATACTACTTTGATCAAATACCTAGAACCTTTCTTCAGAGTCATTGTCTCTCTTTATTGACCATATGTACTTTCAGATTTTTTATTAGGCATTTAAGTAAATAAAGTCCTCTTGTACTTTTATTAATTGTCCAAACTGGCCACTTCTCAAGAAGGAGAACACTTTTATGTGCACAACAACCCCAGTGCTGGGGGACAGTGGCAGCTACTAAGAGTTGCTGCTTTGTGCAACAGACAATTGTCAAGCAAACTGTATTGTCACATGGAGGTAAATGGAGCTATAGTCCAGTCTTTAGATATTTTTGTGTGAGCTTTTTTGTTGTTTTTTAATAAAAGCTACCCTTTGTCAGAAAAATGATGCAAAGAAAATGTTAAATGTTTTTCTCCACAAAGAACATATTTTCTACAGAGTCCACTTTTGACCGTACATATAAGTGTTTTACAGTCATAAGAGAAATTGTTGATATTTTAACATTTTTATAAAATACAACCCCAAAGTTGTCAACTGGGGTAATGTGCAGTGGGATTTAGTAGAGTCTTGGGAAATATGCACTGAGCTGCTGCCAGTAATGAAAGTAAATCACTGCTTTATATTAGTCTGTTTTGCAAGACCAAGAGTTGCAATACTTAACTATGTCAAAAATAAGAACCCATGTAGAAAGGTACTGGTCAAATAATGACAGCTGGAAATTAATACTGATATGGCAAGGAATCAAAGTTTTGATATCTGTATATTCAGGACTACTTTTTTCCCCCATATGTAACAGCAAACTCTACTTTGTAACGCAAAATCAGTGTCTTTGAAATGGGATTTCCAGATTTAAAGTTCCAAGGAGGAACAAGCTCTGCTGCACTGAGGAGTCTGGAGCAGACTATCCATTTTTATGTTCTGCAAAGATTACATCTGGGGGTTGCCTTCTTCAGTCTCCTGAGTTCTGAGAAGCCCTCGGGGACCATCAAGTGCTGATGGAGTAGAGCAAAGAATGTAGCTGAGAGCAGTCCAGACACTCATTGCAAACTGTCAGAAGTCAGGAGGGGTCAATGCTGCAGTAAAATTTTATCATCACTGAAGGCAATATGCTCTTTTTTTTTATTATTATTATGGGTTATTATTTTAACACTGTGTTGGTTATTTGTAATTAGGTAGCTGTCACAGGATAGGAGAAGAAAAGGGTTGAATAAGGCTCAAGTATAAACACAAGTTACTGAGATTTTACAAATATAAAAATTGAAAATCCATGTATTTCCAGGACAAATACCAAAAATTGCTATGAGGTAATATAAAGATTCTACTGAATGTTCAACTTCCTCTAATTGAAATCTCTTTCAAAAAATTTCCTTTCATAAAGGGATCTTTCTCATTATCATGGTCTCCATATCTTCTGTCATTGTCATTACTGACATAGATGGTATCTGTCTGCAGTGTTTGTGTGTTTACTGCATACCTCTAACTTATATGTTTGGCAGAGTATTGTTAGCACCAGACATACTACATGCTGAACAATACATTTTAAAAGGAATAGCTATTAAATCTGAAGGTGTTTATGGGGTTTTGTATTCAATTAATTGCTGGTATGTAAGAATTGTTCGAAACAGGAGATGTAGTTCAGCAGTTGTTCTTTTCCTTGTAGCAACTTTTATTCTTTACAGTGCTACAGGCAGTTGAGCATTAGCTTCACAATGAGGAGATTAAACAGAAGTTATTTTGGGGTTGTATATTTTTTATAAGAAACAAACTAAAAAAGAACAGACTGTAATTTTTAATTACTCATCTGAGAGGGAAGCAATTAACATAAATCCAAATTGGAATTCCAATTATGTCAACAATACCATATACAATATAGCTTACTGTATAATGCACACAAAAAAATGTGTTCCTCTACACCATTTTATTTAAGTGTGCATATATAGGAGCTTGATTTGCTGAACTTACTTCAAGCGGAATATATTTAGAATATTAGGAAAAAATATTATCAACTTCATAATCAATTCTCCTTTGCTTTATAATAAAGCCAAAAATAAATCCAGACTGATATCAAAGTAGTTTATCATTTTAATAGACATAGGGAAAGAAGTACCTACAGATTTTGTTAACAGAAAAATACAAAAATTATTTCATGCATTAAACAGCAATACTTTTACAAAATAGATGAGAAAAAAACCACAGACTTCATTTTTCCTAAATAGTTTGGTTTTAAGTGGTTACTTCATGCTGAGAAGCCATGAGCCAGATGCCAGTGTTCTCATAATATTACTTCATGCATGTTGCTTCTGAAATCTATGGATATAATCATGAAGTAAAGCATTAGTAAGGTATTAGGTTTAGCAAAAAAGGAAATTGTCAGCAATTAACGACACAATCAAAATTATTGCAAGAAAAGGAATGAAAAGGTTCATAAATGAATTATAAGAGGTTACTGTTGCCATTACCTTTTCCTCTCCAAATCCTAGATTTCCCTGAAGGTTTTCCATTCAGTTAAAATCTCAACCTATCTTAGGAAGGACACAATGCCATTGGGTACTTTGTGGTATGTTTATGATTGAGATACATCTTGAAAACCTATCAAAACATATGTTGAGATGCAAAGGCCATTGTGCAGAAGAAGCATCGAAGGGCTCAGAGAAATGGCCACAGAAATGTCAGGTGCTGCTTGCTTTTACTCATTTGTGCACCATTGTGAAGTGAAGGAAACTGCGTGGAGAAGAGCAGGATTGCATCAGTGTGAGCGGCTTGGAGGTAGCTGACTTGCCCTTGATCCAGCTGTTTCTATAGCTGCAGCCACAGGCAAGTTCCCTGTCTACAACAAAATTAAGGACGTTGCATTGCACGGGCTATGACTGTGCAACACTTGAGAGCAACACCCACACTCCTCAGGGAATGTGCATGTACATGTGCATGGTATCCGGTCTGCACAGAGCATTCCTTGAGGAAGAGCAAACTCTGGGATGTATTGCAGCTGCAGTGCAGGCTTATTCCATCAAGGGCTTTTCTAAAATACAAAGCAATTTCAGACCAAAATGGCTGGTGTTGTACTTTGCCTTGTTGCAGCTTTATGTGTCATTAATAGCTGCCTTGTCCAAAATCCTGAATGATTGATGTTGTACGAGTCTTTGCTGGTGTTTAGTTTAGTTGGCATTTGGATTTAACCTTACCCAGTGACCATATGCTGTGCATATGAGCAGCCCTTTGCTTGCTGTGCAACATTATTAGTGATGGTGATTTGTGAATGCAGGGGTGTAAGGTAAAGAGTAGAATAATCAGTATGTAGAAAGAATGTGCCAGAATATGTGAATGACACTATCAAAGCTATTTCAAAAGTATATTTTAGGGGCTGCAGCAACTGCCTGTCCCAGAATTTAATCAGAAACCAAAGCTTTGAAAAGACTCCAGGAGAAAAAAAAAAAAATGAGGAATATAAAAGTGTCACTCAAGCCAGCAGGCAGTGCTAACAAATTGCCATGTCTTTGTCAAATGCTCATCACTCATTCTTGTGTCAGGTAATGACCATACAAATTGTAATTGTATAGATCAGGCAAGATGTTCATTCCAAGCAGTCACCCTTGCTATTTTATTACATGAATGTCTTGTAAACTCAGAAAATGTTGAAAGGACTGTAGTAAGAGAAAAAAAACTTCAGAAATAAATGCACTGTAAAACAGGATTAATGGTATAAATTTGGGATTAGCATAAATCCTATTTACCCCTACTTAATAAGGCATTATAAAGCAAGCAAGGTTTATGTAATAGTATTTAATCTTTTTTAATTTCCTCTTTTAGGCAAATATCCAGTTGACCCTACCATGTATAATACAAAAGACCATTTGTGAAATAGTCTGCACAAAATCCTCTGTGATTCAGGATAGTGAATATACTTGACACAGCTGTATGCATGCTCCAAGTTATCCATATTACAGCTTTGTTCTGCATTCTACAGGAAAACTTGTGACTAAAATCCAAGGGAATTTTGGTTTCCCACAAACTTAATAGTGTATCCTCCTCTGCCCCCTTTTATTTTTTTAATTCATTTGTAAAGGCTTGGAAATGTATACTCTCCAGTTGATTCTACACCCATTAATGTGAAAAATACTAGTTGTTTTATAAATGGGCTAGTTTTTGTGTATATTCAATAATTTGATTCATTTATGTGTATCCTGAAATAGTTTTCCAATCAGTAGTTTTTTATTGTGACTATAACTCATGAAATTGCTTCAGCAGTAAGTGATAACAGATTTGATTTCATTGATTATAAACTTAATTACCACCTTTCTTACAAATACATTTGCAAGTTTATATTCTTGAATTTAAAAAAATTGTCTTGTTTTCATATGAGTAATACTTTTTTCTCAAGATAGACATTAATAATGAGATTTATAATATGTAGAGCTGAAAATGTCTTATTACTGGGCAGATTTTCTCCTCTAGACTGCAAATTTATTTTTATCCAATGTCTTTGAGCAGATTAGATAAACAACGTTTGAAAGTTGGCTAACTCATAAAATTGCCACAATTGGAATGCTGACAGCAAGATATTAATACCCAGAGATACGACATCTCAATTTAACTACGTGCAATGAAGTTACCACCTTTCAGATAATTTTAGACATCTAATTACTATTGTTGCTGTCATTTCCATTGGTCAGAATTAATATCTAAAGCTTTCAGAGCATTTGAAAAACTTAGGTTTGCATGTGAAATATTCTCAGGATAGTCCTGTAGGAATTTCTAGTAGTGTTTATGACAGCACCAATGCTCCCTTGTACTCTGCATGGCCGTGCTAATGATTTTCAAGGCTTTACATTAGTAATGATACAAATGGTATCCTATATACCAACTATCTATATAATGGTATTGAATTTACCAACTATCAGGTCTGTTTAGTGGCTGGAATTCCTTTCACCATGTGGGCATTTTTGTTATTAACCCTTCTGCCCATGTGCTACTTATCTTGCTAACCCACTTTTTTAATTAGTGATAGACTATTTTGAAAAGTCAGGGTTTGAAGGTACTTTTTCTTGTTGTGAAAAGACATCAATGTTGTTTATCAAAGCTGTCTAAGGAGGAGAGCAAAGGCTCCTCAGATGCATAAGTGATTTCCCTGCCTCAGATGACCTGAGTACTGCATTGAGAAAACTGCCAGTACATGTGTCCTCAAGGAAAGTGTCACTCAGTGTAAGCAGAATTCTTACAGCCTGGAGGATTTGAGATTTTAAAAAAAACCTCCCTGGTAGCTTTTTTTTCTTCCTGCTGTGACTTTCAGAGAATTTGTCCTTTTTGTTCAGGAACTGTTTTTTGCTGTTTTTCACATTATTTCTGTTTCTCAGGCAACACAGACTACAGGAATTGTTGCTAATATATTGTCAACTACACCATCCAATGTAATTTTCTTCCTAACTTTGACTTACCTGTCAGTGACAGTTTCTGGCTGCTGAATCTGTCTGATGCAGTTCTCTGGGAATGCTTTAATTTCTTCAGATGCATTTCAGGACGTAGTATGTTCTGTAGGTACTCTATCACTCTCCTCCTCTGGACAGAGGAGGGAAACAATAATGAAACCTCATGGGTCGGGGTAAGGGCAGGGAGAGATCATTCACCAGTTACTGTGACAGACAAAACAGGCCTGACTTTGGGAAATGTTAATTTAATTTATTGCTAATCAAATCAGAGTAAGATTATGAGAAATAAAACCAACTCTTAAAACACCTTCCCTTCACTCCTCCCTTCTTCCCAAGCTCAGCTTCAGTCTCAACCTTCAGTCCCTCCCAGCTGTGCAGAGGGATGGGGAATGTGGGTTGTAGTCAGTGCATTACACGTTGGTTCCTCCTCGGGGAGCATTCTTCACACTCTTCCCCTGCTCCAGTGTGGGATCCCTCCCATGGGAGACAGCACTCCATGATCTTTTCCAGCACAAATCCATCCCACATGCTGCAGTTCCTCACAAACTGCTCCAGTGTGGTCCCTTCCATGGTGTGCAGTCCTTCAGCCTGCTCCAGTGTGAGTCCCCATGGGGTCACAAATCCTGCCAGCAAACCTGCTCCAGTGTGTGCTCCTCTCTCCATGGGACCACAGGTCCTGCAGGAGCCTGTTCCAGCACGGGCTTCCCACAGGGTCACAGCCTGCTTTGGGCATCCCTCTGCTCTGGCATGAGGTCCTCCATGGGATGGATGCAAGGGGGGCTCTTTCCCACCTTGGCCCTCCATGGGCTGCAGGGGCACAGCTGCCTCACCATGGGCTGCACCAGGGGCTGCAGGGGAATCTCAGCTCTGACACCTGCAGCACCTCCTGCCCCTCCTTCTGCACCGACCTTGGTGTCTGCAGAGTTCTTTCTGTCACAAAGTCTCACTCCTCTCTCTCTGACTGCAGTTTGTGCGTTTTTTCCCCCTTCCTAACTGTTATTCCAGAGTTACTTCCCTTGTTCACAGATGGTTTGCCTTGCCCAGTGACAAGGCTGTTTTGAAGCCAGCTGGGATTGGCTCTGTCAGACATGGAGGAAGCTTATGGCAGCTTCTCACAGAAGCCACCCCTGCTTGCAGCCCTTCCCCACTGCCAAAACCTGTCCAGGCAAACCCAGTTTATCACAAATAACAAAAACAGTTGGTGGATTTTCTGAGTCATTCTTTATTTTGATACTTAATGCCATTTAATTTCCACTTTCTCCACATTTGGTCCAAACATTTTGGATAGATGACTAATAACTACAGTGGAGAATATCCACAGGTTGTTTGACGAGCTGTTCTAGTCTGTTACGGGTATTACAACAGCCTAAAATTGCTGATTGCATTTTTCAAAGAGCAGACAAGTTCTAAAATACAAGTAATTTTGTACATCCATGCAATTACTGAAAACATTAGTTTATTGTTTCCAAAAGGCAGTTAATTTAGATTTTTAAAAATCCACTTAAAATATAACATCTGAATATTCACAAGACATTGAAATAACTCATCAGTAAGTAGCTCAATAATGGGTCATTGTGAAAGGCACTTCTACAGAACATCATGTCAGCATTGTGTGTGGTTGTGGTGCTACAACCTTGAGAAAATCGCCCGTCACTAATTTGGTAATTAAATTTAAATACCAAAGATACTCAGGAATTCTAAGTGTATTTTATAGGCTGTGATAAAGAAAAGGTGATTTATTTTGAAAAACAGGCATTGTCTTAACTCTGTGAAAATAAAATTAGCTTTTGATGTAAATCTCACAGTCAACATCTGATATGCTTGATTATTTTAAATCACATAGAATCATAAAACCACTCTGGAATTCAGTGGAAATGTTTGAAAAACCTGTATTAATATACCCTTTGTGCTCTGTATGGATAAGCATATTTAGAAATTCCCTTCAGTGTCTTTTTTTTTTGTTCATAGAATCTCTCTTGACACCATTAGTGCCGGTCTGGGATGATTAGAGATAAATAACTTGCAGGCACACTCTTGCAATCATACCTGGGATCCTAAACAAGCACTCTGAGGCCCTTCTACCTGCAGACCCACAGTCATTCTGTCTCCCTGGTCTCCTCAGGTGCTGGTGGAGAGGGGTACAGCTGTCCCAAATTATCCCTTACGCCTGAAGCCACTTAGCATGGTTCAAGAGCTGATTTTCTTCAGTGACTGTAACAAGCATTAGTCTAGTTTCACTGAGGGGGCATGCTAGGTAGGGTGAATAATCTAGAAATATAAATCAAAGTCCTGTCCACTGCCACTATTAAACAAAATTTAAGGAAGCTTTTTTTTCCCCCCGATTTTTGCTCTAGATTTGCTGTAGATCTTGCTGTTCAGCTAAAATTACAATCTACTTCAGGAGATCAAGTGCTCTGTCTGATTAGCTCTTTAAAATACCACTAAGTGGTGCAGCTTCATTTATTTCTCTTGATCCATCGACCTATTGCCTTATGGCCCTCATGGAGAGTAAATATTGTCTATTCTTCAACTTCTGGTTTCATATTAAAGAAAAGAAATGCTTCTTTTTAATGTCATTCTCTTCATTAGGATGAAGGTCATGCTCTAAGTTCTGTTGCAGTACATGTTGTAAGGTTTGAGCTATTCCAGTTATCTCAAATACAAATCTAAAGTTCTAAAAGAATAGAAGTAAATATTAACGATATAACTTGTTCTTTTTTCTTCTCTTTTCTACTGATACATCTTTATACTTCCCCTTCTTTGATTTTTTTTACCTATCTCCTGAATTTTTTTTGCTCCATTTCTTCTTCAGTGTCTTACAGACATTTTTTTTTTTAAATCAAACCACATCATAAAAATGTGTTGAAATTGCTTCAGCTGAGATTTCTCTATCTATCCCACATTTTGGTTAAAATTTCAAAGGCATCTACTTTTTTTTTGTAAAATAGTGAAAGGGGCTCTTTTTTAATGTATTTTTGTAGTTCCATCATGCAAAGAGATGCAAACTTTTATAAAAGTTCTAGTCATTTCCCATATACCAAAGAAAAATGGTAAAACATAACTTAAAACATTGATTCATAAGTTATTCTTTATTTTAAATCAGCTTTCCATGCTAGTAAATTAAATGCAAATTGAATTAATAATTTTTTGCATCAGACATTCTGGATAATGTATTTTGCTACATGCGTTTAATTCATTCAGCAATATGGTACAAGTTAAAATTGGATTTGCTGTGCTAATCCTTTTAATAAATATTCTAGCATCTTCAACAATATCATCCCACTGCTTGAATCCTTTCCTCTTCTCTGTATACTTCCATATTAATTGGAGAATTCTCATCTTGGTTTTAAGGGCATTATGTTTTATATTTCATCTTTCATGAGAGTACTTCTCATGTGCTTCTATTTCTTACTCCTTTTCCTCCTCTTTTTCTCTAAGTCATATTATTTGTGGTGGTAGTCCAGCAGTAAAATAGTGCATACAAGTAAAATAGGAGAAAAGGCAAAAATAGGAACTCTGAGAAAAGATTTCTGAGAGGAGTGAAGCCTAAATAGTTAAGATGCCAGATAATATATGTAATCTTTTGCTTAAGCCGATATTTCTACAGAAACCTGAAGTCCAAAAGTATGCTTTAGCCAACAAATTTTAAACATTATGTCCAATATATCAAGATGACTTTCAAGTTACATGTTTGAATTTTCAATATGTTTGCATTACCATTCCATCCTGAAGTTATCTATGCAATTGTGTATTTAATAACTACACCCAAGTAATGAAATAAAATACTGACTAGTACTGGACAAAGGATAAAGTCCTGTGACTGTTGTTGCATCTTTCTATTTTGATAGTGATTTTTGGTAGTTATTCTTGTGAGTCTTTTTTTTTTTACATTTCTGAACCCATATTTAGATGAATAGATGTGTTTCCATAGCAACTCCACAGAAAAGCAAATCAGATCTTACATGGGCCAAATTATCTGTGAAAATTCCATTTTTTCTCAGTGAAGAGTACAAGGTATGTAAAACAGAGCTTTCACACTACGTATTCCAGTCACATACCTAAAGCTAAGAGGAACTATTCCATGCCTTTGTCAAAACTAATGAATTTCAATAGCCAAGAACAAGAAGTAAAAAAATAAGTGTAGGGGAACTAAAATGTCTTTCAGTGGACAAAGATTTTAACTTAAGTTACTCATTAAATGAGCAATAGTCTAAAAAAAATAGTGTTAATGATTTCCTCCTTAAATTGGGAGTGCAACGACATACAAAATAAATTAGGTTTTCACCTTTTGCCTAGGAGTGTACAGGCAGTAATTCAAGTTATTACTATAGATGAGCTACTAAATAATAAAAAATACCTTATAATTATTTTTTTTCTCAGGGCAGATACTGCATTGAAGGATGAAAATGAGACAGAATATTTAGGAGTTTTGTTAATTTCAATAAATGAAAAAATGCAGTTGAAAGGATAAATGTTAAATTTGTCTTAAATTTAAGAATGAAACACAAAATTCTCACAGATTGTATAGTTGCTGCTTAAGAAAATAACACCTGGGTTTAGTCTGCAACAGAACTTACTAATTGAATACTAAACAGGTATGAATATCAGATACAAAAAGTCTGTGAAATTACCAGTATTATTTGCATCAGTGGTTATGTTAGCAAAATTATTACAATTAACTTTTTTCTTTATTTACCTGCAGACAGTTGATCTTTTTGGAGGCTGAGCTATTAGAAAAAGGAGATTTTGAGTATTAAGAAAGGAAGTGATACTCAAAACTTATGGAAGGTTTCTGACCAAAGTGAATTCAAAATAAGCTAAACTGTCAAAAAATGTCTATGGTCTCTTAGCAAAGCAAAATTTCACTAAAATGAAATGCCAAAAATACTACATCTCTGTGCAATAATCCCTTAGCATGCAGAAAACATGGAGAAAATTCTGCTGCCCATAGGCAAAACAGCTGTATGTGGAACAGCTCTATCATTTTTGTATGTATATAATGTTCAGCTACAGACTCTGAAAAGTGGAATCAAGACTTGCTTCTTAGGTTCCTTGATTGTTTCAGTAAAGTACGTGGAAGAAAAAGCTGAAATGCTTTATGTCTTCAAAAAAGCTTTTTGCATATACTTCTGGTTTCATCTGTGGTCTCAGTTAGCCATATTTGTCCAGTCTTCTCAGAAATAAAATCTTATTCTGCTAAGCAAGTTCCTTACCTTTTATAAATAGTTTCTAGTATTAATATTTGCAGCATTTAAAGCTTCTGAAGCCTGATTTTGTCTTTTAGTCACTGATGACTGATAAAGTATTTTCAGCTTGGAATACATGTGTGTGATTTGTGGTCAGAAGGAAGGGGTCTCTTTTTAGGACTTCAGTGAGATTTATTCATATGAGGGGCATCTAGCTGTAAGACAGAGTAGATCTAATCATGTATCAAAAGGTCTTTTCCTTTTTATGCTGTATCTTAAATATCTACCAGTGCCTTCAAGATATTTGAAAGGAGATGGCCTATATTTACCCATGCAAGAATTGTAGCAGGCTCTAAAAAAATAGTTTGATACCTTGGTTTGTTCCAGTGCTAAAAGAACTACCCACTAAAATTTTCCCAGCAAGCATCCCTAGACCGTTTGGCTTCTTCATCCCCTAAGGGAGTGTATAAGCAGCTTGTTCATTCATTTTCAAGTAACCAAAACTAGGACTAGCAAAGCTGCTCTGAAGTACACCAGATCTATAAAAAAGAAACAAATATAATATTTGGTAGGCATATAGTGCCAATAATGACACAGAAACTACAGCGAATGTGAATCAGGTGTAATTGGTTCTTCTAGTTGCCTGTACCTGCATGCCTTTACAATTCACTGAAGCAGTGGAAAGGACATCTTAGTTGATCTACTCTAGATCTTTACTACTGCAGTTCAGTGTATCTGTCAGAAACTTGGGTAATGTTTACTCTTGTCTTACTCTTTCTCAAAACTTTAATTACGTTTTCATTTACAGTGCACTCTGAAACCTATTGAGATTGCATCAAATGGGCTTCTAAATGAATTTCTTTACTGTTGAGTGTTCTGTTTATCTTCCTGGCACAGGATACCATCCCCAACTTGATAAATTTATCAAAAGTGCTTGCAACCACTTTTTGAAGTGTTTCATCCAGCGGCAGTTCAGGGGCAAGGACTAGTCCTCCATTTCCAGTTTGTTGCTAAGGCTGACAGAGAATTTTACTCTTTCCCTTGGCAACTCAACAACTGCTTGGAGCCCAGAAACCTGTCCAGGCTCTCTCAGCACTTCACAGTCCAAGTACACCAGCATGGTAATGGCCCTTGAGAGGGAGCTTCTTGCTATCAGGTACTCACATACCATGCATAGACCCACAGATTTCTCACATTTATATTTAATCACAGTAGTCACTGCAAGCCTGAGCATGAGTTTTGGAAGGTATTTCATCTATAGGGAATTCTTCAGCTACTTAATGAAATTTATTTCTCTGTTTTTAAGTCCAATGCTTGAAATAGTTTGTGGAAGCACTGTACTGTCACTGTGAGATGTTTCTCTGGAGTGCACCTTGCAGGTCATGTTTTTGTACTAAGAATTTATTAATGCCTGTACTATCTTTAACTAAGATTTGTGTCTGGTATTCAAGATGAAATATGTGCACACCAAGGAACTGTACTGAATGTAGTAAATATATGTTGCACACTTTGCTTCACGTTAAAGTTATTAAGGATTGTATAAAAATTTTATGTAGACCCCATCATTACAGACACCTATCTTAGTGTTTTGGGGTTTTGGTCTAAGCTTCAGGGACAGGTGAACAACTCAGACCACTAACTAAGCCAAATTCGAATTCCTGACAGTCAATGGGAACAGAGAGTCATGAGAAGAGTATGTGTTTTACTTTGTTCCCACATCTACTGTTCTTTATAGGCCAGAAAAGTCCAAATAATGAAAGTTTAGAGGTAATACTAAGCATTTGGAGAAATACTGAACAACTGATTTTTATTCCTGCGATTTAATAAACTTTTTCTTTGTACATTCAAGTAATGCAGGAGAGCAAAGAAATTCATAGCAAATACATTTTAAGGCTTGCCACAACAAATTCCAGTTTGTTTGAAAACATTGCATGTGGTCATTGAACCTGTTAATGTTGTCTAGGAAATTTATGCTGTCTCCCACCAAACAGACTGTACATTTCCTGCAGAATATTCATATTGAATGTAATTTAAAACCTTAACACCTTTCGTTTTCTAGATTGAAGAAGGAATATTATGGTTCTTATAAATCATAAAGAACTTGAACCCAAATTTGAAAGGTAAATATCATGCAGTGGTTTTGCTAGATTTTAGCACGTGTAGCAAGGGGAATGTACAATTTTAATTGCTTTGGACTATTGAAGTTGTCAATCTATAATGCTGCACACCACATAGTCAGCCTTGGGCACATCAGTACTCTAATTACAGAAAGTCTGGCTCTTCACCAATGTTTTAACATTTGATTTATTTCCTGTTCAAGTTGTTCAATAGAGCCAGAGTTAATTGGTTTTCCAAATGAGTATTAAAAATATAAAGACTCAGCTTCATTAGGAGGAGGCTGTACTTACTGTGCACCAATGAGTTGTAAATCCATGTAAAGGTTAGAGTGAGATTTCATAGCCTTGTGTACAAAACCACAACTTGAATTAGGTTGTTACAAATGCTTACAAATGATAGGTAATATTTGACCCTAGTTAGTAATTGACCCTAGCTGCCTTTTCTTTTTTAAACGAGAAGATAAGCTGCCTGAGGAAAAAAATCAAGCTAAATATATTAAAAGCAGGCTTATCCATTTTATTTATTTTGTGTGATGTTCACCACATATCTAAAGTAATCCTGGTATTTCTTTGCCATCCCTACGTAGTTTCCTTGTTCCCAAAAGGGATCAAGCTTTTTACTGAGTCCTTTCCTTCTGTTTGAAAGATTCCTCCAAAACATCTTGCAAACCCACAGCGTATCGTGGATAAATCATAATTTCCTATTCCTGTGACCTACATGCTGTTCATGCACGTTCAGCAATCTCATGCTTCTAATATCAAAATTGTAATTAAGGAAACAAAGTCAGCGAGTATTTTAACATTTTTTAATTCCTATTGAGGCAATAGAACCGGGTAGAAGGACTGTGCTGGGTTTTTCTCAGGAATAGCTAAAGTTCATTGTCTTTTTGTTCTGTGTGGGTACATATGTGTGGTTTTGTTTTGGTGGGTTTTTGGGGCAAGGGTTGTAGTGTTCCCTTGTATTACATTTTCTCCTAAAACATATTAAAACTTGCGTTCAGAAGAAGTGTTTGATTTTTCAGACTCTTCAGTTTGGATTGAATAAAAGGAGTGAAGAATGCTCTGCAGCGTTCCAAGTGTAGTGCAGGGGTGACTCGAGGAAAAAGCTGTGTGGACAGTGTGGTTTTGTTTCGCAGCGAGGGTACGAAAATTTGGTGAGAAAACAGCTGCCAAGCCAGCCAGGGCTGGAGCTGATCAGCAGGATGGAGTAGGTGGTGGAGATACACGGGCACAGTAGTGGCATGATCTGGGCAGGTCTCCTGATATGCCCATAAACAAGGAGCGGTAGCTGGTAATGGAAGACAGGACAGCAGGGAGGAGCAGGAGCAGTCTCCATAAGGAGAGCTGGAAGCTGAGCCAGAGACCCTTGGCCAAGGAGGGATGACGCTGATCTGTAGGTGAGACTGGGTGAGCTCAGGGAAAGAAAGCAGAGGAGGCAGAGGATGCAGGAGTCTCACCTGTTAAAATTAACACTGATGTAAATGTGTGGGTTTATCTGTCTGGAAGGCTGTCAGGCACCAAGAGATCCATATGGTACATGATCCATATGAACATCTTGAACAGCTGAATGAAGGAGGTAGAGTTATTGTTGCATTTTTAAAAGCTAGCATTGCAGAGAAAGAAAGAGGGTGGCATGTTGTAATGACTGTAGAACAGTAGAGTACACTTTCTCCTCGGGAGCACAGGAGGGGCCAGCAGCAGCACATGCTCCCCTGGGGTTGCCTGGAAGCCAGCATCCATCCCATCCCATCCCATCCCATCCCATCCCATCCCATCCCATCCCATCCCATCCCATCCCATCCCATCCCATCCCATCCCATCCCATCCCATCCCATCCCATCCCATCCCATCCCATCCCATCCCATCCCATCCCATCCCATCCCATCCCATCCCATCCCATCCCATCCCATCCCATCCCATCCCATCCCATCCCATCCCATCCCATCCCATCCCATCCCATCCCATCCCATCCCATCCCATCCCATCCCATCCCATCCCATCCCATCCCATCCCATCCCATCCCATCCCATCCCATCCCATCCCATCCCATCCCATCCCATCCCATCCCATCCCATCCCATCCCATCCCATCCCATCCCATCCCATCCCATCCCATCCCATCCCATCCCATCCCATCCCATCCCATCCCATCCCATCCCATCCCATCCCATCCCATCCCATCCCATCCCATCCCATCCCATCCCATCCCATCCCATCCCATCCCATCCCATCCCATCCCATCCCATCCCATCCCATCCCATCCCATCCCATCCCATCCCATCCCATCCCATCCCATCCCATCCCATCCCATCCCATCCCATCCCATCCCATCCCATCCCATCCCATCCCATCCCCAGGAGCAGGGAAGCCAGGGCACAGCGGGGCAGCCCAGCCCTTGGGCACTGCCCATCTCCCAAGGCTGTGACGTGGTCCCACAGGTGAGCCCAGCTCAGCAGGGCCCAGGGCAGGGCAGGGCTGTGGGGAGCTGGAGTCCAGCAATGCTGGGACAGGGGCCAGTGGCCCCTGGGGGCTGAACAGGGAGAGTCAGGACTGGAGGAGCCCTCGGGGCTCAGATGTTTTCAGCAAAAATAGGAAAATAGAATAAGAACTTTGTATAGCATGGTATGTTACTGCAATGACTACCAAAAAATAAAACATGGAATGGAAAAAAGAAATCTATGTAAATTTCAAAAATCATTGATTTCTGTGTTTAAAAGAAAAACATAAATCTGCTGGAAATCTTCAGATATGGAGATCTGAATGTCTCCATGGAGTAATACCATTAAAAGCTGTATCAGGTTTTAACCTCACACCTAGAGATCAGAGTCCAAACATTCCTAAACAGTAGTTGCAACAAGTAGGAAACTATTTTTTAATCAAAATGTTTTAAAAGTGCAGGTAGACTAAGATAAGCACTGTGAATTTCATTAAATTAATTTTGGTGAACATATTCCACTTAAAAACAAAACTGAAATATCAACCTTTTTCTGTCCCATATAATTTGTTCCCAGGTTATAGATTATAGTCTTCAAACTAGAAACCACTGTGAGATACAAACCTGTGTAAGCAGTGATGTGCCAAATAAACTCCATTCTGGTTTTTCAGAAAAATATCTAGAAACTGGCTCTTTGTCCAACCAACACTTGAATTTGTCATTGAGTTTCAGGGAGATAACCAAGGGCCTTATCGAATAGATCGGCATAAAAATCAATAAAACACTGGCTTTGGATCTTGCTACTGCTCAGGTTTATCTGAAGCAGAGCTGGATTTCAAAGGTGATATCTCTGTCAGACTACAACAAATATTTTATGAAAGTTTTCAAGGGTTGATAGCTATCAGAAACTTGTCTTTGCTGAATTCTCTTACATGTCAAAATGTTTTAGGGTAACCCAGTTGCAGACTGTATACTCTGTCAGCAGACTAATTGTGGTAGTACATCTCATTAACAGTGCTGAATGCTGTAATGGCTTTTCTGCAATTGCTGCTGCATCTAATGAGAAGCAGCACAGTGCAAACCATATTACCAGCCTGACAATTTGTTCTATTGATTTATCACACCTCTTTTACTGCTGCCTACCCATAAGGATTGCAAAACATTCATCAGATATTTGCGGGTTTTGATTTCTTACCTCCACAAATGTACATGACCTCTTTGAAGCACTGCCACATGAGTTGGTGCTGAGTCTGACCTGGATATTTTGGTTTTTCTTTTTACAAATTCCAGCTCCAGTCTTCAGTAAAGCAGATTGAAGAATCCATTCTAAATTATCTGAAATTTTAAAAATATTAGCAATGTCTTAATGGATAACTCTTCCATTTTATAAAACTGAATTCTGCCAACATTTTATGTCATTACACTATTTTTGATATTAGTCTAAATATTTCATTCGTACTTTATGTAAAATATACAAGAACATACATTCAGAGAAAGCAATGCTACAAGTTCTTAGATTTTTCTTAGTATGTACCAAGGACAAAACTGTACTTCCAAGCTCTGAGTCATGGGCAAGTTTCATAAATGCCTAGTTGCTATAGCTCACATATAATAAATGTTCCTTGAGAAATTAATCCAGTGATACGAAACATCGCAAAAGTATTTCTGCTAGGAAATGCTCATAAAAGCTCTGGACAGGGAAATGAAACTACAATTAAAATTTTATTAGGACTGGGGTGCAAATTTTAATAGAAATATGCGCAAAAATCCTGCATTATGAGTGCATGATAGTTCATTGGCTGATTAAATCAATAGAAAGATTCCCCTGTGAGGTTTGCCTCTAGAAGCTTCTGCTTTCATTATTGTTCCCTACCATTTTGGCAAAGAGTATGCAGAGAGGTGGGACAGTCTGTGCTTCATTCAGCTCCAACATGTCTTTCTACACATCTAAGATAAATGGAAAAAGTAGAAAGTTGAGTGGAATGAAAGGACGTGCTGGGAAGTACAAACCCCAGTCCTATTCCCTAAGAGGATATTCAGATGTCTGTATCACACACTGGAGGTTGATAAGTTGACAGAAATAATCAGAAGAATTACATAGGATATGCAGTATTTGAGAAAATTTATGCTAATATGGTCATAGATGAGATTTAAGAAAAGAAATCCAACTCTTAGAAAAACACAGGGATAACTGTCCTATAAACAAGTAACCCTTGCTTTATTAGAAGACTTTCTGCAGTTCAGAGTGGGCGTAGGTTCTGCATCCTTGGCACTATCTACTGAACTTATGCTCCTAAACAGAGAACTCATCTTTTAAAGCAATGAGAAAATCTGGTTTACAACTACACAAGTACTGTACAGTATCTGAGTCATCTCCTGACTCTACCAGAGCGAGATCTGAGGCAGTTTCTCTTCCTTTCTCAGGAAATCTGGCTTGGAAAGAGAATTTAATATCAGGGAACTGAAGTCGTATCTGGGTGAGTCGTAGCTTACAATTTCCTCTGAAAGTTCAGATGCCTTCCTTGCCTATGAAAACTAACTGTGCTTCCTTGTTTCTTTTAAATGGCCATAACTTAAAAATATGGCATAAAATAGTTTTGAAACTCTTGCAGAAAAAAAGCTGCAGTGATATTAAACCATCAAGTCCATCAGAAAAAAATGACTCGTGTTGTCTTTAAAATGAGGTATCTGGAGGCATATGACAGAACTCCTCCCCTAATCCATGATCTTATGCTGGTAGGTTGTACTTCACACAGAAGAGCCTAGAGACATGGGTCGTAGGCTGGAGATGGATGGCAGACATAGAAGATTGCCCTGATCATTATTCAAAAAGATAGTCATGCCAATGGATAGGCCTTACATACTAGAAAAATGAATAGACCAACTGCTGAAGTCTAAGTATTGCCAAATCTTTCTAAGTCTTATAGGCTTTTAAGAAATAAAGAAATTCTAGAATATATGTTGTGTGTAAAAGAACATTGTATCATGACCGTCAGTGTTTAAATGTCAAAACTATCAAGCAGATAAAAAGCCGTGATGGAATCAAAAGATTTGAAGAATCTACAATCCAAATAAAGGAAAAAACACCCTACAAGAAAAAATGACATCACCATTTCCTTCTCCTTTTCCATACTTTGTTTAGTTATTATGAATAAGCTTCTGCCCACAACGTTCGGTAATGAGTCTTGAAGAGTTTTCATAAGGTACTGTAGTATAAGGACTTTGATGCCCCACCTTTTGGGAAGTCTCAAAAAAAGCTCAGCATTGCTGTTCACAACAAACCTTTGTTTTCCATCAATTTCCATCATAATTTGATACTGAGTGACAGTCTTTGGAGGAAATCTGTTGCACAAACTTACGTTTGTGGTCCTGACAATAGCCGTGTGTGTGTAGGATTACCTGTTCCTGATCTATATAGGTGTACTGCTCAGTTTGGCATTGACTGGTAACAGGTTTTCATTCCTAAGATCTAGAGAAAAGCTGCAAAGATACACAAAGAACTATGACTGTCACAAATACTACAGCCCTAATTTCATCCATGTTGTCTGAATTTCGAAGCATAAGGCTGTGTATTTTCAAGCAGGCTTCCTCAATCTTGATGATAGAATTTATTATCCTTTGTTTTAATCTAAATGTTCCTTACTATATTGTCAAAATCTTTCAGGCCAGTGATCTGTAGTGGAACAGTATCTTGATGTTTTTTGTTTTTTCTTATAGTCCTACAGTGCTTACAATTGTGACTGTGAGAAAAAGACAGTAAATTGTATTTTTTGTTCAGAGCTGTCTGGATAAATGAATATATCATTGTCATACATGCCTTGCATATGCTAATCAGACACAAGGGTATGAATTGTTTTTACCAAATATTTGACAAATTAAGACTCCAGCATATTTTGAATATTGTAGCATTTCTGTCTGCCTTAATCCAACAAAGCAGTGATGTAGTCTGACGAATTCCTAACTATAACAGTATCTTAATGTCAGTAGCTTCACCAAAAATTCATTTGCACTTCAAGAGGTATTTAGATCAATCCTCTCTCATGAGCCGTAGATTTGGCTGAGTCAGTTAATGAGAAAATTAGCCTGTGCATCCAATTTGCCCAAATCAGTGGCACCACTATCAACTGCAATTGAGGAAATTCCTTTACTCCTTAGGAGTCAACTATACAAATCAGAAATTGCTGTCTCTTTTCTACTAAGTATATCTACTGTGCTGAAGGGAAAGGAGAAGATATTTCAGTCAGGTCAGTGGTAGAACATATGTCAGTTTGCATTGTTGTTTGCATTTTCACTTCTCAAAGTTGGTATAGGATCTTGAGCACGCAATAAGAAGTTATAAGAAGTCATACAAGTTATAAAAATTCTTCAGGAACAATGCTGATTATCGGCTTCTAACCATGTCTTAAATACAAGGTTTGTTAGATGCAACATTACTTCACAGAAACCATCTCATTCCTTCTTGTGTCGGTTAATATTCACTACCTTTTTCTTTTAGGGTTTTTGTAGTATATATTAAACAGAAAACTAAAGCTATTATTAAGCTATCGTGTTCCAAGGAAGGATTAGAAATACGTAGTGATGGCTCAGTTTGATAAGAAAACAAGCTGTAGATAGGTAACAGGTATATAAATAAATTTCTAATGTATATATAGGGTTGCAACCATGCGCTTAACTTTAAAAAAAGAAAAAAAAATGCACATTTTGAAAATAAACATTGCACAATAACTATATATCATAAATTGAATAAAAGCTTCTAGTTACTGATCTAGTGCACTGGATGAGAAAATGACACAATTCAGAGGCTGAGGAAGTGACCACACTGTATTTTTTATTTCAGTATTTTTCTCCCTCTTGCATTTAATGAGCACATGTCTTTGTGGTCACATATTTGTAATGACTCCTTTGCTCCCTGTTATATAGCTTTATATTTATTAGTAAATGGTTCATGTCATAAAAGAAAGATTACTCCTCTTCTTTGGTCAATAGTGTTTCTGAAACTGATGGCTGAAGTGGAACTTTATTGTAATTAAACTGAGTCTGGGCACAATTCAGACCTAAAATACTACTGAGATTGAATTTCAGACAGCTTGGAATTTTCTAAGTTATGAATTGCATATTCTAACAAAAGCTTACTGCTTATGACATTGTCTTCTCTTTAGTATACTTCTGGTTTGCATTTTGGGGTTTTTTTGTTTTTTCTTTTTAAGCCTGTATGTGCTTAGAGAAGCTTGCTAGCTGTGTGCATATCATGTGAAAATCATTACATGTTGAAGAAAAGCAAATATATATAAGCTAAAACTAATTGGTGGTTGAATATTAGCTATTAAATAATTATTTCTGTTTTCAAGCAAAAAAATAAGGAGATAATTAGCTGCTTGAGGCCAAAGTCTCTTTGAATGGGCTGCCCACTGAGCTGAGCACTCCCTCAATAGACATGATATCAAGTAAGTGTGGTTTTTTTAGAGACTGAATTGAAGTTTAATTTGTTCTTTGCATCCCTACTCAAGAAAGCTAATTCAACACTGTTATCCAGAAAGATTCCTTTAGTACATCAAACAGTCTTCTATTTGACATTTATAGCTTTACCACAAACTGGACTATTTGAATGTATTGTATAGTAAATACAGTAAATATATTAAATCTGGGGGCATAGATAGCTAAAGAAACAATATGTGTGCGTTATATACTACTTACAGCTGTATCTTCTGATGGTCTTCCAACCTTCTACCTGGGCATTCATTAATTTGTTTTTTTGCAGATGACTAAACAGTTAATTGAGCACAAAGGCAAAATTTCTGCAAATTGAATGTCAAGTCCCACCTTTAAACCTGACTTCCCTCCCCTTCCAGCTGTATTCTCCTACCTCCAGTTCACAGTGCCTGTACATCAATTCTGTAAATCTGCATGATGTTTTCCACCCTCATGTGACCCAACAACACAAATCATTGATGGAGAATTCCACAGTGGTGTAGCTGAAATCAGAACTTGCTGCCAAAGAGGACAGCGATGGCATTTCAAGTCAGGCTCCCATTTCATGTGAGACTAGGACAAGCTGGGGCCAAGTGTCTGAACTTTTTCAGGGAAAAGGACCTGGGGATCTTGGTGATCACCAAGTGGACCTTGAACCAACAATGAGCCCTCACAGCAAAGAACGCCAATGGCATCCTGGGCTGCATTAGGCAGAGCACTGCCAAGAGGTCAGGGAAGGTGATCCTCTACTCAGCAGTGCTGAGACACACCTGGAATGCTCAGGCCAGTTGTGGACTCTGCAGTGCAAGAGAAATGAACGTACTGGAGTGAGTTCAGCAAAGGGCCACAAAGGTGATGAAGGTGCTGAAGCATTGACATACATTTGAGTGGCTGAGTGGATGGAAACTGTTCAGCCTGAAAACAAGACCTAGAGAGATCTTAGCAGTGTTTATAAATACCTGAGAAAGAGAGGTTAAAAGGCATAAATTTTTGCCAGAGGCACATGGTGGGAGCTGCCAGTGGAAATACAGTGTCAAGAACAGCAAGGGCTGTCTTGAGGCCAGTAATTGAGACTAGTATCATGGCCAGGAGGGCCCTGCCACCCAGAGCCCAGTCCCACCGTGCCCCTGCAACGTCGACTCACAGTGGTGCCCAGGTTCAGTCAAGACTCCAAATGATCATGTCAGTTTGTAGCAGAGACAGATCTGAGGGCAAGCCATGGAGTCAATCCACAGAACATGGTCAGGTCTGGTGGGGATGAATGGTGTCAGACACAGCTCAGTGACTGTCACGCAAGTCCATGGTGACAGTGCAGACCTAAGGTCAGGCTGGCAAGCCAGCTGACCAGTTGGGATCCAGGCCAGGAGGGTCAATGGCCCTGAACAAGCACAGCTGTCACGCACCTGGAGACTGGCTCTCCAGTGGTGTCACGGAGGCAGGAAAGAAGGCCAAGCTGAAACAGGGCTCCTGGGCCCATGGCCAGGGGTGTGGATGAAGCTTACAGGTGAGCAAGTCAGGGCCAGTAAAGGCTGTAAGTGCACCCTGACACACAGGCAATTGCACTTAAATAAAATACACTTCTTTCACTATGGAGATGGTCAAGCAGTGTCGTAGCTTGCTTAGAGAGGTTGTGGGGGTCTCTGTACTTAGCAATATTCAAAACCAGGCTGGTTCTTGGAAATTGTCTGCCGGACCAGACAATCTCGAGATCCAACCTTCCAATGTTCAGGTTTTTGTAATTTTCTGATAGCTAGAAACAAGTGTTAAATTTAGGGTGAGCATATGCCCATATGGAACAGCTGTCTTTCAATTCACATTCTTTCTTACTCATAGTAACTTACCATTTTCCAAGCCCTCAACCCCTAAATCTCTTTCTGTTCCATAAATGTACAGCAGAGATTCATATTCAAACACATTTTTTAATTTAAGCTGTTACATAAAATTTATGATTCTTAAATGCATTAAAATGTGTAATTAATTAAAAGTCAGGCTATATATGCGCCTACATTCCGGAAGTTAGAAGTTTTCATTCCAGAGATTTTTTTCCCCAGATTCATATACATGTACAAATACCACACAGAGACACTGTTCTTTACATCTAATTTGCATAATATATTAAGGCTGGAAGAACCTAAATTGGGTCACAAAAACCCTTGACTCAGCTGTGGGGCTCCTGCTGGCTCCTGTTGATCTCAGAGTTCTGCATGCTGAGGGAATGCAGCATGTCTGAACTAAGTTCAGTCATGTAGATCTAAGAGAATTTTCCCTCATGATATAGTTTTGCATTTTGTGAGCTGTTTTGTTTATACATTATAGATTAGCTGTTGTCTGATAGCTAAGCTTTTATCCTAAAGTTAAAACTCAATAATTTCCTAACTATATTTTTATGCAAAATATAAATTTCCATTTTCTATTCCCTCAACAATATTTCTGCAAGACATACTTGTCTCCTTTTTGGAAGGGGGAAAAAAACCTACCAAAAATGGTCTGAAAGCTGTTAGTTTTCTTTGTATAGAATTCCTGTTGTGCTGGTTTTATGCCTGTACTGTGATGCATGCCACCAATTTAGCAGTCATTCAGTATACTACATGAGTTACAGTCATAAAAAAATTACTTAATCTGAAAAACATACTTGCCACAATTTTAGTAGAACTCCAATCCAGTTTGATTAAGCGGAAGCTTTTAACTTTCCCCATGCTCATAAGGACCTAATTTCAGCCCCCGTAAATACACGTTATACTCTACCAAAGATAGTAGTCAAATATGCTTGAGAAATTTTGCCCAAAGCACAATCCTCATAAAACTAGTCTAGAGTATACCCAATGATACAGGAATGACTGGAATAACTAAGATTTTCATACAATTTTTTATATGTTCTCATCTTGCTAGTTATCGTTTGTTTGAATATACAGGTAAAATTGAGGTGAAAGACTGAGTTACAGTAAGCACCACTGAATAGAAAAATGCAGTTTTGCCTCCATGGACGGTAGTGTGAAGACAAGAATGGAAGGATTACCTTCATGAGTACCGTTGTTTGTGTGTGTTTATTGAGTAATCTATTTTTGCATTCAGTAAACTTAGTTTAGCTCCTTTGCTGTAATCTTTAGATCTTAGAACCCTCAGTCAAAAAGATGCTGCTGTTACAATTTCCTTGATTCTGCTGTCTTCTTATTGCTAATGTCTCTACAGTGTTCATCTATTTTTGTTTTGACTCATTTACAGAATTAGAGAAAACTTTGACTTATTTTTTAGTCTGTATTTTAAAATGGGAAGAAAAAGCATTTATTATAGGTAAAAAAGCTGACATATGATCAATAGAGAAGATACTTACGGGCTGTTTTTCTGTCACTTTGCATTTGATGTAATTCTCGTGTCAGCACTTACTGTAATGCTCTGCTTCAAGAGAGCCAAAAGGAGCAGAGAAGCCCTCACTAGTTCAGCCAGAACCACAGACTCTGATAAAATGATCTGTTTCCTGTGCACCACCATGTACTTTTACCTTTTGCTTAGGAACATATTAGCATGACTTGCGGCCATTTGAAGAAAAAAAAAAGGCAGAAATAGGTAAGCCAGGAAAAATAGCTTTATGCTCTTTGGATTACCTTTTCTAATCAAACAATTGAAACCTTTTCTAAAACTTTTTTTCTTGAATGAAAGACAAAACTTTATGTGTGATAGATGAGCAGATGCCATCCTGACTTCTTTGCAGATACTCTGCAATTTCATCTTTCTACACAGAGCTCTGCCTGTATTTCTCTTGAATTTTCCTATGCAAAAAATGCACCCTTCCTCACATAACTAAATCATTTGGACTCTCTTCTAGTTGACCACAGATTACATCAGAATTATTTAGATTGGAAAATACCTGTAAGACCCTCAAGTCCAACCATTAAGCCAGCACTGCCATGTCTAGCACTAAGGCATGTCCCTAAGTGCCACATCTACATGGGGACTCAATCACTTCTGTCAGCAGCCTGTTCCAGTGGTTGACAAGCCTTTCTATGAAGAAACTCCTCCTAATATCCAATCTAAACTCCCCCTGATACAAATTGAGGCTACTTCCTGTTGTCCAGTTATGTGTTCCCTTGGAGAAGACACCAACCCTCACCTTGCCACAGCCTCCTTTCAGGCAGAGCAATAAAGTCCCCGCTGAGCCTCCTCTTTTCCAGACTAAACACCTCCAGCTCCCTCAGCCACTCCTCGTAACACTTGTGCTCCAAAATCTTCACCAGCTTCATTGCTGTTCTCTGGACATGCTCCAGCCCCTGAACGTATGTCTTGAAGTGAGGGCCCAGGAACTGAACGCAGGATTCAAGGTGCAGACATACCCAGTTTGCAAGTTTTTATGGTTAGAACTTTTTATGCTAGATTAATCTTTTTCATCTTAAATGCTTGTCTGTTTATCATCTGATAGCAGTGGCAGTCACTTCTGGGTCTTGATAGACAAGGAAGTGTCACTGAAATGGAGTGAGGCTATATTATGCACACAGCAATATTCCCATATTCTTTGCATTTTATATTAGAGAACATGTTTCTCACTCCTGACAGAAGTTTATTTATAGGTTTTTTTCACTTGCTATCTTGACAAACTGCAGTATCTGTGTGTTTCATGAATTATGATGATACGTTAACATTTGTGCATTTAAATTCAATCTGTTTTTCACTCCTGCCTGAAGCTGAAGTTTGTGGGGTGTACCTTGGACAGAGAAATACTGTGAGGCAGCAAGCAGAGTCAAATGACTTGAGGCAATGCTACAGTTTTCTGTGCTGCAGTTTTCCTTGGCTGAGATTGTCAGCTGTCTGACTTCCATTGAGCCAACTCTAGGGGAAAATGCAGAACTGGAACTGAATCAGTAACCAGCCTGCTTCCTTCCATGCCAGGGTAATGAGCGTGCCTGTCAGGAGGAGATAGCGAGGCTACTAACCCCCCAGGAATAAGTTTTGCTATTGCATCTGAGTTTTTTACAATTGTTTCACAGGTAATTTCCTCAACCCCTGCACATAGGCTGGGCACAAATATACTGTCAGTACAAGTAAGGAACTAATCAAGCTACCCTGGACAGAGAAAAAAATTCTGTGGTCAGAAATTTCTTGTGGCTCACAGTAGCGCCATTTTAGAACAAGGAAGAAACATACACTGAAGCCAAATATAAAATGATCTCATTTTGTTATGCAAGATGATTTGACTCAATTAGATCTCAAAATTCCTAATCTGTGAAAACAAGAGGACATCAGATTTGCATAAGGTGTATAAGGTGCAGTTAAAGAAAGAATATAAGGATGGTTTTAAGGTGCTACAGAAATATCTCACAGTTGGATATCTGTGATAATTCAAACAGATGCATTTTCTTTTGCTTTACATACACTTTTCTTGTGCTTTAAGACATTGATCAATGCATTTTAGTCAGTGCAGCTAGTAAATTAATTTTGTAAACAAATTTCTTTCAAGCATTTTCTAACTCTAAGCATACCTGTCTCATAGCAGTTCTTCAGAAAGACCAGCTTTCAATCATACACTTTCACAGATGGATATCAATTTCAAGGGAAAGGTTTCACTTTTTTGAAAGGAAAATTTGAAAGGAAAATTGGACAGAAAAACTTTTTTTTTTTAAATTGTGAATGTATTGTGATTAAATCAAAATAAAAGTATCAGTTTATTTCATCTTTTGGTAAATTTTGAATAAATTCTTCTTTTGCATCATATCGTCCCTCTATTTTCTTTCCATTGTTTGTGTGCTTTTATGCCAGCATCCACCAGGAATGGTTGGATAGACATTCTAAGGCCTACAGACTCTCTTGATAGTGTTTTATAGGTAGAAAAACATAGGAGTACAGAAGTATGTTTGTCTAAAACATACACACAGAAAAATATAAAGAAAGAAACAAGACCCAAAAAAGAAATAATTTTTTAATTAAATTAAAACAAAGTATTAGGAAATAAACTTGACTTTAAAAATACTAACCAAAAACAAGTGTCAGCGTTAGAACAAGTTGAATGTTCTATACAAGCTGTGTCTGAGGAGGGAATGTTTGAATTTCCTGATAAAATTTAATTACTTTGCTCTGAAATGTAGTGTTTAGGTATCTGTATACATAAATATTTATGGCAGGCAATCTTCAGATGTCTATACATCAGTGCTGCTGTCTCAACCTGATTGTAGACATCCAGTAATGGAAGAGAATTAATGATATGATCAGAGTTTAATTTAAAAGATAAAATACAGATGAGGAGTGACAGTAATCACAGTATTGGCAGAGATCTCTTCACTATCATTACCCTTGAATGAAGCAATTTTAAAAAAGATAAAAATTAAAAAAGACACCCTTTCTTAAATACCAGACATACTTAGTTCAACCATAGTTTTCTCACAAACAGAGAAGTTAAACTTTTCCCTCAAATAATTACTGTCAGATCTCAGGCACACTGATGGGCATCACTAAGTATACAAACTTTTTTTTATCATCTTGCATTCTTATTCATTTTATGTTGTGCCCTTATCACAAATATGTGAACAATGAAATTATGAGCAGACTATGCCTTTTGTGTGTTAGTGAAATCAGATAAGGAAATGTTTTGACAAAGCAAAATAATACTATGTCAGTCAAATTAGCCTAAAACCCTTCAAAACTTAAAGGATAAGTCTGAGCTTTCATCAAGTGTTATGAGATAATGAGAAAGTTGTACAAGGGTAGGCTGTAGTGAACAAAAGCCGTAAGCTCACCAACACAGAGATGTATTACAGTGCAATTTTAACACATCTTTTTGCAGCAATAATTTGCATTTTCCAAGGTGGTACAAACCTCTTATTTTTGGCTATGGACTTCTAATCATGGATCTTAAAGTGTTTGAGTTGGTGAAGCTGTTTGATAAGATATTCGTAAAAGTTTTATGAAACAGCCTTTTCCAGAGCATCAGTATCCAGTCTGCTCTTAAAGCTGATACGGGCAGGGAATGACTCACACCACGTAGGAAGGTGGTGCTGTGATCCAAATAACTCTGAGGTTTTTCCATTGCTCTGACACAGATTTTCACTTTGATTTTGAGCATGTTAATTACATTAACACTTCTAAATTCTGTTTTCTGCATCTATATAACAGGGATAGTGATAATTTGTTATATCATAGGTTTGCTTGAAAGTTGTATTCTTTAATACAGTGAACAGAATCAGTATAATTATTTACATTATTAATATGATTGTTTTTCTTTTAAATAATGACAACTAGAGTGTAACAGATTTTTACTTTCCATATTAATACCTACAATTACATTCCCAAAATGATCCAAAAGGTATAAAAATGAAAAAAATGTCCTGATTTGTTCTTTTAATTTTGATGCCACTGAAGTCCATGAGTTTTCCCACTTTTTCAAAGAGGAAGTGCTCTTAGCTCAGTGGATAGTTTGTTGTTCATGTACTGTAACTTATAAAAATAAACAAACCAAAACATCAGTGATGCTTTTGCCACAGGGATTGAACAATCCAGAACACAGGTTAGTCATGCAGGAAAATATTTTTCTTTCCTATTTGTCATTTCTGTGATCAATGCTAGCTTCTATGAAAAGCATAGAACTATTTGAGAAAGAGACATATACAGTGGTTTTTGCATTTGCTTTCTCATTGAAAGTTAAAGCAGAAGCAAAATATGGAATACTGTTTCTCTTTATGAAATTATCATTGCAAAAGAGAATTAGATGTTCTATAAACACACAAAAACTTTACAGAGATATTACATACTTAAATACCAAGATTTGCATCTCAGATATTTTGAGAACAGAAATCAAGGACCTTAGAAGATTATTTCCAATTTTTTCCATATTAAAATACTGTATTTAACATCCCAGTTTCAATGTTATCAAAACTTCATGTACCATGCTTGAATTTTGCTCAGTTATGAGGAAACAGGTATAAGGATCTATTTATGAAGTGCATTGGGGATAATTATGATTTACAGCCCTGAATATTCTGCAGCTAGAAAACTGAGGACTAAGGAGGAGCTATGTCTCTCCTATACAATGCCAGTGGAAGAGATCAGATAGTTTTGATACTCCATGTGGTCTATTAGAAAGAAACAAGGGGTGTCAGCTGTATTTTTGGGCACAGTCATGGATGTGTGTATTAGGTATTCTTGGGGTGTGCCAACTAGCTCAAAACTTTCCTGCATGATAAATGGAAAACTTAGTGGACAGTGAATAGATGTTAGTGGTATGTAGTTGTTGAGCCGTTCAGTTCTGCCGAGGTTGAAGCTACAAGCTTGCCCAGAGGAACAGTTTTAGGAATATCTATCTCAAAGTCTTAGATGCTTTGAGATTTCAGACATATTGGTTGTTAGCCTCAGTTTTGTAGGATCAGTTTTTAAGGCAGCTCCTAGCTCAAAGCACTAATGTAGCTACACCCATCATCTCCAAGCAAGTCTCTCAATTCAGGTTCAGTTGGGCTGCCTGGACACAGGTTCTGATGTCATTTGAAGACACTCTAGGGGTCTTGATGCCTTCAAGACACCCACAGAGAATCCTTGATATCATATAAGACATGGGAGAAACCTCTGCCTTGCTGGACTAGGAGGCAAAAGCTGGGATGTGTTTGTATGTCTAAAATGACTGTGATAACTGTGTAGCTGCTGAACTGAGCTCTTAATGTCTGCCCTGTGGTCAGATGTGAGGTATCTAGCTTTCACACTGACACCAAAATCAGTTAGTCTTAAACTGGAAAACTCCACTGAACCGTGCTTTTGACCTCCAGCAGGCATGGATGAGAAAGGCCTCTTTCAAAGAAAAAAAACTGTGTTGCTTATCCAAATGGACTTAAATTTGTGACATTCAGCTTCTCCAAGCCACATCTCGAAATATCCTCGTGGATCCTTAGACACTATAAATGATAAAATCAACAAGAGGAATGTTGCTTTTAATTTCAACAAGGGATGTTTTCAGTTTTTTTAGCTGATCTGATTTTCACTCCTGTGCTGACTGCAAATATATCCATCAGTCAGCCTCAAGGTCAAAATTGAGATACAGCCTTCTTCAGTTGGCAAGATGACTGCAATTTAAAAGCTGAATGCCAACTTTTAATCACCAATGTTGCAACACTTCATGTTTATTTGCATACTAATAATTTAGTATTTTTTCAATGATGCTTGTAATTAGGTGCTCTAAGTGTCCTTCCTCTGTTTTATCAAGGTTCTGGGCTTCCCAGGTGTTCGAGGTGATGCTCAGGAGTTTACCAGTCACTTTACTGACACACCTCCAAACCTTGTACCAAGGGAATAAGTACTGCTAGCCCAAATGACTTCGTTCCTTTGTAATATTAATGCTAAATAGGCAAGTCAGTATTCAGTAGACCTCACTGAGGTGTGTTCTTGACTGGCTACTGGTATGTAAAGAAATAGTGAAATCAGGAGGAGTTCCATTTTTTTATGTTTCTAGAGGGATACATTTGAAAAATCAACATCATAGATAAGTCATCATCTTTTGCTTTTTAGCTACATTAACAGACGGAGCGTCTGGTAGAGATTTTAAGTCAATGAACTTTCAGCTGTGGTTTTGCTAATCTGCTTCAGCCTTAAATAGAGTTCTTTGGATTCACAGTAATGGCACTCAGAGGTGTCAAATATTTTCATGAGCCTGATTTGGATATTCCTTACTATAACTGAGTAGAGAAAATCACCAGTGACAAAAATAGTCAATTTCCTTTCAAACCATATTCCCTTCAGTGTGCAATTTGCAACAGTCAAGAAGTATATTTTTGTGTATTTATTTCCTTTTATGTTTTAGTATCTTTAGCTTTGAGAATTGAGTTTTATGAACTTAGACAAAAGACATCTTATTAAACTGAAAAAATGGAAAGACAAAATTAATTTTGAAATCTTAAATAATGTTTAGATGGGTTTTTTTGTAATCACGTATACATTTTAACACTGGACTAGACCCTCGTCTTGGCTAGGGGGAAAAAACCAACGCAGCCTTCTGTCCCATGGGTTTTCTGTTTCAAAACTCAACTCAATATACAAAGTACTGTATAAAGCACTGACACGGTATCTGTGAATCATGAAGATTTTCCTTTAACGTGGATTCCTGAGTCATTGACTATTGCAATCACAGCTAAATCAATGTTTTTATTTTCTCCAGTGCATTAACAGAACAAGGACAATGCCAATGAGGAGATCATACTGACATTGTGGAATAGTGGCCGTACTCTCCAGTCACAACGACCCTGTTCAGAGCTATAGGCTGGGCGACAGAGTGGCTGGAAAGCTGCCTGGTGGAAAAGGACCTGGGAGTGCTGGTCAACAGCAGCTGGACATGAGCCAGCAGGCAGCCTGTGCCCCAGTGGCCAGGAAGGCCAATGGCATCCTGGCCTGGATCAGCAATAGTGTGGCCAGCAGGAGCAGGGCAGTGATTGTCCCTCTGTACTCAGCACTGCTGAGGCCACACCTGGAGTGCTGGGTCCAGTCCTGGGCCCCTCACTGTGAGAAAGTCATTGAGGGGCTGGAGTGAGTCCAGGGAAGGGCAGTGGAGCTGGTGAAGGGTCTGGAGCACAAGTCCTGTGAGCAGCAGCTGAGGGAGCTGGAGGTGTTTAGCCTGGAGAAAAGGAGGCTCAGGAGACACATTACTGTTCTCTACAGCTGCCTGAAAGGAGGCTGGAGCCAGGTGCGAGCTGGTTTCTCCTCCCTGGCAGCCAGCGACAGGACAAGAAGGAATGGCCTCAAGCTGTGCCAGGGGAGATTCAGGTTGGACACTAGGAAGGACTTATTCACCAAAAGGGTTGTCAAGCATTGGAATGGACTGCCCAGAGGAGCAGTGGAGTCACCATCTCAGGTGGTGTTCGAGGAATGACTGGATGTGACATTTAGTGCTGTGGTTTAACTGAAATTGTGATGTTTAGTCAAAAGTTGAAGTCAGTGACCTTGAAGGTCTTTTCCAACCTCAATGACTCTATGAAGGTGAGAATAACCTACTGATTTTTTTAGTATTCAAGCAGAGTCTAAGAGTTAGCTGGCATCTTCTCTGAACTGATGGTAAAAAGTTTCCTTATGCTCCTCCTTTTCTACTACAGCAAGTGCTGACATATCCTGTTACTTAGCTGGGAACAGTCTTTCCTTCAGTACTTCTAAAACTGACATAGTGGTCTTGTCAGCTTTCTAAGACCTGATATAAATTTCAAAGAATTCAATTTAAAAATTCCTGTTAACATTGTTGCTCTTTAAAAGAAAGAAGATCTGAGACATAACCAGATTTTTATGTTATCCAGGGCAAGGTATTATCATAGCATAAACAAGATAAAGATGAATTTGTAAAGTGCTGAAACAATGTTTAAAAGGAAATAGCAACTAACAAATTATTTTCATCCCACTTTTCTACTTTCTCTTTCTGAAATGGAATTGATTATGCTATATTGCAGTCTATATTTCATACAATAAAAGTATCCCCCTATAAAAATATAATGAAACAAAAAGAACACTGAAAATTATAACAATAAAAATAAACAATAAAAAACCTATTTCAGTTAATAGTAGAAGAGCAATACAAATTGACTTGATATGCAGGCTTTAAAATTCAAATAGTCAAAAGAGCTAAAATCGCACCAAATTATTTTCACTTCTGAATATGGAGCTAAAAAGGTTCTGATCTTAGTGAGAAAACATAAGGAATAATAGTAAAGTGTATTCATTCAAAAAACCAGCAGCAACACAAGATTTTGGGTATATCAGTCAAATGTTCACTGCTGTTAATATTGTGCCTCCACATCTATGGTCAGAGAAAAATCTCTTCAAAGAATTTTTCTTTCTTTTAGCAGGTAGTCTGCCTGTCACTCTTTATCTAGTGTAGTTGTTAAAACAGGAACCAGAAATTACAGTTTCAGTTACCTTGTTGGACACCATGACTAGACTGCCCAGGAGCTGGAGCAGTCATGGCCCACGCTGATCTGTACACTTTGAGAATCCAGCCCTAGGCGTGCTTGAGAAAGTTGTTGAACTTTGCTTTTGGTGTCTCCATCACAGTGCTTAGAGTAGAAGAGGCATTATTAGATGTGAACTTCCACTTGTATATGACAAATGAAAATCTCTACTGTTCTAATTTGCAGTCCATCAAAATTTTTAATCCTTTTTTTGTCCTTAATTTGTTGACAGCCTGCACCAGGAAAGGTCAGAATCACTCTCCTGAGAAGAATAGTCTTGGAATGAACTGAGCTGTTGGCCTTTTTTACCTTTTCTTTTGCTTCTTCTGTCTTTTTATTCCTTGGCAAGCATTAAAAGAATTAGCATAGAGTTACCATTGTGGTTTCAGTATGTCAGTTTTACCTGTTTCTGTACCTTTAACACACTTAACTCAGTTAATGGATCAAAGACCCAGTCAGTTTTCTGAGTTTTCAACCATGAATGATAGGCAGGTAGAGACTAAGCTAGACCAAAGTCATTACAAGTGCATGCTAGGAAGAGTGTAGCATTTAGTAGGGGAAACTATTAAAATTCCTTTGTCTTCTTGCTGCAGTCTGAGATGACAACACATCCTTGTTTGCATGAGAGCTCAGCCGCACCAGAGCCTTGGAATATGCCATCCACAGTAACAGGATTTTTATTCTCTATTTAATAGGGATTATGTAACTGTGATCTACATCTGTATCACTTCCATCACCTTACAAAATATATGCAAGTTTGGTCTGGTGCACAGGACAAAGGCTTGCAGAGTAAGTTGTATGAGTGGCTGTGAAGGTCATATTCTGAGATCTATACAGACTTTTTGGGTGGATTTTAATGCCATAAAATTCCATCAGACTTTAAAGATTTAATTCAGGCAGCTCATCTATCAGCACTGATAGACACTTCCTTAAGGTGGCTTTCACTTTAGGATACTAGTGGTGGTAGTTAACCTTCTTGATCCACTACAGTCAAAGACAACCAGTACAACATTTTCCTGACCCTATTTGTGACGGCAAGGATATGTAAGAGATTTTTGTGAAGATTTGAGTGTCCTCAGTGGTTGCTGTGCTGTCTGCTGATCAGTGTACCTCTGTCTGTGTCAGGGTCGCATTGACTTTGAATCTTTATATTTGAGTAATTTTTGAAAGAAAATGAAAGAATATAACACAGACATTGGAGAACACTGAGAATACTGAGTTGTGACAATGCATCTCACTTGTACAGTGGGATATATTTAGTCATATGGGATAAAGTTAGCAGAGGTGTCTGACACAAAGATCTATTAGGCTGTCAGACAGTCTCCCAAGAGAAATGGTGGAATCCCTACTCCTGGCAATATTTAGCATTTGATTAGAGAAAGCACTAAAAAACGTGCTGAAAGGAGCAATCTATTTGACAGGAGTTTCTAATAGATGATCTGTTCTTTTCCATCCCCAATTTCTCTAATTGCATGCTCAGACTTGAGGGAATAACAATTTAAAGACTACCTTTAAATATCTCAGTAAGTATTAACTACTCTTTACTGGTTTGCTCATTATTATATTCACAAATGAGAAGTCCCATTACATTCTGCATGTTTTCTTTTAATTATACCTGGCCTTTATGAATAATTCCATACAAGATTGTGCTAATTGAGTTCACTCTTCTTACATACTCTGTAAATCCAAGAATAAAAGCCTGCAATACCTTTAATCCTTCCTAAAATATATTTCCCAATCGGACAATATCTGTTAGAAAATGAAATATCACTGTTCAGGAGATGCTGTGAATAGGTACTTTGGATGTTACTCCTTTACAGTATGCAGGATCAAGAAGAATTTTCAGGAACATTTTTGTGGTTAGCAGCAGGGCAAACATTGCTGCATTCAGTGCAAGCAACACTTGTATAATAAGCTTAATCATTGTGATAAGCAGAAAAGACAATGAGTTCATCTCTTCTGTAACTAATATCAACACTGAGTTTCTTTAGTGACTGATTTTCATAACTTTTAAATGCTAATTATTTTGTTCATAGTAAATTTCATTGCATCAGCACTTAAAAACTGAGTACAAAAAAATTTAATCAATTCAAACGTGTGTGTGTTTATATATATGGAACACATTATTCAGGTTACAGCTTAAAAAATGTAATCAAAGGTTATCATGGTACTGGTGAAATAGTGTTTAGCTGGATGGCTTGAACCAATGATAAGTAAGAGGTACCATTGTTATGTCTTCCAAATAATCCTGTATGGTCTTTCATAAGGTAAGAAAAACGAATTGAAGAGTTAAAATGGTTATGTATGGACTCAAAAATTACGCTAAATGCATAAATCACATACAGAAGACAATTTAAAATTCATTGTCCAAAATTAATTTTAGAAATACTTTTCTATAAAATTAGATTCCAGAAAATATGTGATTAACTCAAATTTGGAATTTGATTGAGCAAGAGCTTTAATTTATGAAAAAGACATATGGTATCTTCCAAATATTAGGATATAAAGATTCCAACATTTAGAATGCCTGAACATTCATCTAGACCCGCTTCAGGATTAATAAATAAATAAATCTTTATTTGCCTTGGGTTTTGAGCACTTGAAGGTTTGTTAACTGTTATGTATTACTAATTCATGAAATCCTTAATGGTTAAATATATTTAAATACAGGATTAAAGTGGATCAAAACCAATAGGATTGCACAAAGAATTAAACTATGTATTTTCTTTTCTTTTCTTGACATAAAAAATATAAGGCTATTTTTGAGGAGCTTTTTTTCTTCAATGCTGCACTAAAACTGTAAAGCTGTTAATCGTCATGACTCCTACAAGTCTTTTCTTTGGGGAATTCTGTAAATTTGGAGACATGGGGAACTTAAAAAATTTGAGGATGTATTTGCTAGAGAACAGTATCTTGCATTTGGCCAAGTTGTATTTAAATAGCCTAATGCCAGCATTAATAATACATCATCGTGAAATCTGGTTTAAAATTAAATGTTGTTTAAGGTCCTGTTAAGCACCTGTGAAAGCATTTCTGCTCCTTGCTAGTACCACAGCATTTACTTGAGCATTTAAAAGCTCTGACTATCCAGTTTTCAAGGATTGGAAAATTAAAAGGAAAATTTCTTGGAATTCTCATCCATTTAGGGCCTGGAAATATAATTTCCTAGATTATTATAGGGTTTATTTAACATGTAAGACATTGTGTCTAGCAAGTCAAAGCACAGTGAGATGCTTTAAATCATCAATAAGTTAAGATGCTTTAAATCATCAATACTAAACTTGGGCAGAAGAGTTTAGAACTTTTTAGTAGATACTTGTAACTATTTCTGTGTCTCTGATTCACTAAATCTTACTGCTCCATGGACAGAGCCAGCTCCATCTATTGCTCTCTCTCTACAGCTGTGGGAGCATCAGGATGCACGAGACGTTCACCATCTGCCTTGCTGGAAATTTTGTAAGGAGGAATTATTATATAGATATTATTATTATATAGATATGATAAAGATGTTAAAACCAATAGTGGGTGCATTGCAGCCCATCCTCCCTTGGCAGCCAAAGGCTGCTTTCTACTTTATTCATTTCATTTCACAGGAAAAAGAAATCTTTCATTTAAATGACATTTATGTGATAGAATGTCACCAGTGCAACTTGCTACTGTAATATATTATCACTCAAGTACAGGAGTACACGTCATCAGTAAAAATACCAATTAAAAAACTCTTTCTTCAGGAGTCTCAGAGTCACAGACAAATGTAAAAATGCATCTTACTGCAGATACACAAAGAAGATAAGGTTGGATTACTTTTCATCTCCACTTGCTACTTATTACTAAAATAGGTTATTTTATTGAGAAAGATATTTCTGCAAGACATTCCTGTGGAGTGGGAACTAAGTAAAGGATTGTGACACTGGTTAGGATGCCATTCCATAGGTAGAGGCAATATGAAAAGCATCACAAATAAATAGGAGAGGAAAGAGTGTCAGAGTCAATGACAGCAAAGTTGTTCTAAATATAAATTACAATTTTGGGAATCCTTGCTCAGCAGCAGACTAACTTCCTGGTACTTTAATGAGATTCATCTGCTCTAACTAAATGTTTTCAACACTGAACAACCCAAATATAAAGCAATTACTATTTTTACTTCTCTTTGTAGTTGGTAGAATAAAATTGTTATTTTTCTAAATTATATAAAATTAATACACTTAGATGTGTTCCTCTGCATCTAATTAGAGCTACCCCCCACCTTAAAATCATAGAATCACAGAATGGCTTGGGTTGGAAGGGACCTTAAACATCATGTAGTTCCAAATTCCCTGCCATGGGCAGGGATTCCTCCCACTAGATTGGTTGCTCAAAGCCCCATCCAACAGGACCTTGAACATTTCCAGGGATGGGACATCCACAGCTTTTCTGGGCGACTCGAGACTCACCAACTTCTCAATATGCCGTTCTCCCTTGACCTGTCACACGTCCTTGTAAAAAGTTCCTCTTCAGCTTTTTGGGGGGCCCCTTTAGGGTACTGGAAGGTTCTCTAAGGTCTTCTCAGACCCTTCTCCAGGGCGTAAAACCCCAGGTCTTTCATCCTCTCTTCACAGCAGAAGGGCTCCAGCCCTCTGATCATCTTGGTGGCCCCCCTCTGGACTCAATCCAACACGTCCTTGTCCTTCTTATGTTGGGAACCCCAGAACTGGATGCAGCACTCCAGATGAGGTATTAGAAGGATGGAAGGGTGGGGCAGAACCACCTCCATCACCCTGCTGGCCACATTGCTTTTGATGCAGCCCAGGATGTGTGGCTTGCTGGCCCCAAGCACACATTGCCAGCTCATGTCGAGCTTCTCATCAACCAGCACCTCCGAATTCTTTCCCTTAGAACGGCTCTCAATATGAGCAATAAATTCCTTCAAATTGGGAGCTAGCTTGCTTACCTTAAAATCAGTTACCTAAATCTAACACATCCATCCTGGGCTCCCTTTACAGTAAATGGAAAGTACGTTCTCGTTTAAAGAGCAATTCAACTTGTTCTCAAATATTTGTCAATAGCATGAGTTATCCTCTAAAAGTATTTTATCTCTACCCTGTGAGCCTTATGGGTATATCTACTGCTAGCTTAGGGGTAGATGACTGGCTTTTAGCTTTCTAAGCTAGGGTGATGTGGATGTGTGAGCACAGATGTGGCCCAGTCACAGCAGAAAAGAGAGTGAGAC